>NW_010584740.1:127022-199871 GCF_000705375.1 Tinamus guttatus | reverse complement strand
CGCTAACGGTTGCTAACGGTTGCTAACGGTCGCGCCGCGGGGGGAACGGGTCGCGACGCGTCGCGAGGCGAGGGGAGCTCCCCGCCCGCGGGACGGTCGGAGGCCGCGGCGCCCCTCGGTGCGGGGTGACGCGAGGCGAAGCTCTGGTTCCCCCCATAGAGGTAACAGGGGAGGCTCCCGGGTCTTCCTCGTTCCGTCCGGGGCGGCGGGGATCTGCCCCAGAGCCGGGCGGCAGCAGAGCTCGGTGGCCCCGCGTGTTAAAGATACCTGTGTGGCAGCACAAAACTGCGTATTTGGTGCAGGAAGGGAGATTCAGGCTGAGTGACTTAGTGTTGCCTTTTTTCTTCTTTTTATGTAAAGTTTTAAATTTGGGTATGTAACGAAGAGGAGGAGATTTTTCAATTTTCAGCCCTAAGCAATTCTTGTCAGTTAGCAGAAGTAGGAGGAACATGGCAGAAATATTAGTGTGTGTTTTGACTTTGGGGAAACTTTGTGTTTGTTCAATAAGCATAACTTGTTTGTGTTAAATATGTCAGAATTAGCCTATAGAAAACCAGAATCTCTAGAAAAACAGAAGGCCTCTTCCAGTAAGTCGAGCATTAGCTAAGTTCTTGCTGCTGTTATCTGCAAGCGATTCCAGAGCTTTTTACTCCAAGTGTGTGTTGTGCTGTGTTTACACTGGTTGTGTTGCAACCAAGACAGTAGTGTTTCTCTGAAACTTAAAGCTATAGGGGAGCTGCAGTAATGTGTACCTTAATAGCCATTTTGTGCTATTGACACTGAAGATCTGCCCTTAGAGATAAAGGTAAAATAACTTATCAAAAATAAAATCTCTACAGCTGAGTAAATGTTTTTACCTAGGCCAGAATTTGGTGTATTTCCTTATTCAGATTTAAAGTTCTGCTGGCAAGGTAGATACTACTATTGCCATGACTTCTAGGAAATACCTGTTACTTAAGGACAGAATTAATTGGTGAGGCATTTTTTTTTCCTTTCTTAATCTGTTTATTTTTCAATGAAAGTTAGGACTTTCTTCCAACATGACTAGGTTAGTAATTGTGAGTATTAATTTTTGTTATGTTTCTTGGATCAGTTGGGTTAAGACCAATAATAGGCCTTTTTAGCACTACATTTGAATTTGTGTTGTGGCCTGCTGAAACAAGTAGGCAAACAAAATATAGAATTATGGTTCCCAGTGTTTTACATTTAATGTCTTTGCTTTATTTTTAAATGCTGTTTTAAATGAGCTGCTGCTGTTAGGAGGTTTTAAAATGTCATTATTAAGTGTTCAAATGGCCCCTGCATTAGGAGTTCTGGGTCTGGGTTGCCAGGTCTGAGATTCAGTTTAAGAAATGACCTTAACGATTTGGATTATTTGCTCCATACTTCCTTCCGCTGCTGAAAGAAGCTGCCTCCTGTAATTACTACTTCCATCCTGTGGCTGGTCCAGTGCGTCTGTTCACTCCGTGCTCCAAGAGGTGATTCAGGACTCAGCTGAGTAAGTTGTTTTGCTGGCGGCAGCCTGCTCTGGTGCTCCTCGCACCCAGGAGCATTGCAGCAAATCCTTAGGGTAGCTGATGAGCACTTGTGAAATTATATGGTGGGTTTAGGAAGCAGCAGATCCGCTGTGTGTGTATTCAGAGTAACTGCATATGTATATGAAGAGAATCTGTGATGCCTCCCAGAACAGTCAATGAAGGATGTGAGTACCTGGAAGGCAGCTTTATGGTTTGTACTGAAGCATATTCCTGGACAGTGTAGTATAGTGTGTTTTTTTTTTTTTTTTTTTTTTTTTTTCTCTCCCCTCTCTTTTCCATAACTTTTCTTTCTTCTCTATCGTCTTATGGAATCTTTCATAGCATAGGAAAACATAAGTTACTCAGTGCAAAGGCCAAGGTAGGAGCTTGCAAACTACTAATTTTAGTTTACTCAATGTAAAATACCTTTTGAAAAGGACATTGTATGGGAGGGAGAAAGTAATCTGATCTTTATTCTTAAACACTTAGGTGTTTTTCTTTTTGAGTTTTTCTTTTATGACTGAATTACTTTGTGCTTTGTTTTCTAACAGTAAATGACTATAGGTTTCTCATGAATTTTCATTAAATAGACAAATATGATGTCTAACAGATTATTCATTTTAATAAGACACAGGGTGTACTTGGCCCTATGACTTTAATAATTATATGTCAGTAGCAATTCCTAGTTTTAATTTCATTTTCTTTCACATTTTCTGTGTTCATTTTTATTGAAGCTTTAGACTTCTGCTGAGAGGTGCCCAGGCAAGTTACCATAAATTCACTTTTAAGAACTGGTATTTGTAACAATGAAGTGCGGTCACAACATGCCAGGCCTGAAATGGACCATAAGAAGGATTAGTATAAAACATGTGATAACTTGCATCTTGTGTGTGCAACAAAACTTAGCAGGTTGTAGTTACGTATTCCCTCTTTCTTCTTGCAACCGTTAATCATATAAAGTAAGTCAGTACCTTTGCACGTAGACATTGCAGTAAAAAGACATGCTTTAAGATATACTTCAGGTTGCATGGTTTTGTTTTCAGTAAGGACCTGGCTGATAAAATGCATGTACAGGAAACCCCTTTTTCCACAGCTTGAATGCTGTCTATTTAGTACAATAAAGTATATTAGAAGTCAGGGCATCTTTCTTAATTGTATTGTTCAAGGTTAAATATTAACTTTTATAGTTCAGCTAGCTCGAATCAAAATGTCATCCACATTTAATAAAAGCTTTTGTGTGGAAAGGATGCTGATGCTGGAAAGAACACTTGGCATTAAATATATACTTAATAGGTGAACACATGTATTTACGAATAAAAGTGTCAACAAAGAGGTGTTCAGAAATGGTGATTTCTAAGTCATTTTGTGGACAAGAGTCCTGGAAGTCAAATTAGTAGTTTCTGGCCCATACAGTAGATTTTTTAAAAATAGAATTCTAAATATATTATTTGGCAGAATAACTTAATTATAGGTTTTTATATAGAGAGTCTATCTATAAATCATTGCCTGACTTGTTACTCTGGTGTTAGTTACTCCTACCAGTCTAGCAGATAAGTATTTGAACAGCATGTGTACAATGAAGCCTATGTAAATTGATGATTCATTGCCCACAGAGAAAATAAATTCTATTATCGCACATGCTTATATGTCCCAGACTCTTTAAATTTTAGCTCTGACTTTTGCTGGGCCTCTTCCACAATAAAATGGGCTCTGTGGTCAGCGTGTCTTATATTTGTTAGCTTGATTCCGTGTGTTTAATTAAGAACAATTCCTTAACATAACATATATACAGGGTTGTGAATGTGATGACATATAGCTGATACTGAAGGGTCTGCATGAGTCTTAGCTCAAACTGTTCCCTATATATTCTAAGGCATTAACTTGCATTAACTTCAGCTGCTTCTATTAAGTAGTTCATAGGCACAGCAGCTGATGCAACAGGGGAGTGTATCAGCTGTGTGACCTGTAAAGCAAGAGAAAAAGGGGGAGCCAGAACTATTTGGAGGTAGGATTTTTAAGAGAAGCCTCTAACATTGAAATGCAGTGATGAAATTAGCTTATAAGCTCATCTTGACATTTTTAACATTATATAAAATGGTAGATATTGTGAAGTGGTCTGTCTCCTTAGAAATTGAGATATTATGTTGAGGGTTTTATTTTCCTCTTCTTGAAATACATATTTTACCTATATTGTATGATATTGGAGTCTGTGTGTCTGTACATACACGTAGTGTCATAAATTGTCACTACTAATGCTCTCAGTGGGGGAGAGGCCATCGCAAGGAGTCCTGCAGCTGCTTTGTGAGCTCTGTAGCAGGTGGAGCACCAGGAGCGCAGGCCTAGAATCATTCGCCACAAAAATACCTACTTGCAAGAAGCGGTGTCTTAGTCCTGTCTGAAAGAGTGGAGACTAACGGTGGCTTTCATTTTGTATTCAGGAAGTAAGGCTACCCCTTTATTATTTCAAGATTAGGATTGTTTCAAGACTCTTTTTTTATAGCATATCTACATTATTTATTTCTGGGTTGTCATCTGTGCAGTTTCTTGGGAAATACTTATTTTTTCTGGAGAATCAGACCATTAGTTGTGCATGGTACTGCCTTTTTCTGGTACTCTGGTTCACATAACACAAATTTAAGTGTGGCAGCATCTGTAGCTGGAAGATTATCTGATTAGAAACATACCGTATTAGCAAGTTTTTAAGTATTTCATCCACTTTTTCCCTATCCATCAGGGCTTCAGGGTGAGCACAGATTTTTGCTCTGTTGTCATTTGTAATTTACAGAAGACAGGAAAGGTCCTATGACAGCAGCAGCTTTCTTGCATCAGGACAGGTCTGAGACTTGTTAGTGAACCCCGCTCACATTACTAGCCCTTTGATTTTTATGTAATTATGTATTTCTGCTTGTCAGACTTGAATCAAGCAGCTGTAGATGTGTATGTATAGTTGTGCTGCCCTAGAGAGTCATTTGGGCCAGCTTGTCTTCTCCTCTGGTGTTGCAGTGTTGATGTGACTTGCAATCCAGCAGTTCTTAAGAGCTGAATTAGAAGATGCTTGTTAAGAGATGTGTTTCCTCCAAGTACAATGCTGTGTTCACAGTTTCTGTTTAAAAGCTGACATAGGCCATGTTATTTGGTGGTTACTGCTTGTCTTCGAAAGAATTATTGATAGAATTCAGAGAACGTTATGATCAGTATAACTGCAGGATGAGGCTAATCCTTCATTTTCAGTTTCCTTTTGATAATGACAGCTGGAGCAGAAGGACCTATAATATTTAGTAGATTTAATGATGTTCTTGCTTTAACCTGATTCTGGGTAAAAACACTAATAAGACCCCCCACACACACCCTGAGCCTTCTCTTCTGTAGGCTGAACAGTCCCAGCTCTCTTTGCCTCTCCTTGTATGAGAGATGCTCTAGTCCCTTAATCGACTATGCGACCCTTCGCTGGACTTGCTCTTGCATGTCCATGTTTTTCTTGAACTGGGAAGCCCAGCACTGGAGCCAGAGCTCCAGATGCAGCCTCTCCAGTGCTGTAGAGGGAAAGGATCACTTCTGTTCATCTGCTGGCAACACTTTTTGTGATGTAATCTAGGATACCATTGGCCGCCTTTGACCTCAGGGTGTGTTGCTGGCTCCTGTTTTTCTGCTGAACTTGTTCAGAAGGATTTTCAGATCCTTCTATATAACGATGATGTTCTCCAGCTGATTGACCCCCAGCCTTTACCTGTGCATGAGGTTATTCCTCCATAGAAGGGGAGGACTTTTCATTTCCCTTTGTTCAGAGATCCCTGTTAGCCTGTTTCTCCAGCCTGTCAAGGTCCCTCTGAATGGCATCACAATCTGCTGGTGTGTCAGCCACTTCTCCCCTTTTTTATTTTCTGCACCTTTGTACATTCAGCCCCATCATCCAGGTTGTTAATGAGAGCACAGAGCAGTATTTGCCTCAGTGACCAACCTGCTGCAGGTCACAGCTCTTGGGGCCCTCAATTTCAGCTAATTTTCAGTCCACCTCTCTGCTTCTCTAGCCTGCACTTAATCAGTCTGTACATGAGGATGTTACAGGACACTGTTGAGAGCCTTGCTGAACCAGAGAGAAACAATATCCTCTGCTCTGCTGTTGCCTGATAAGGCAGTTGACTTGCTGAAGGCTATCATGTTGGTTAAGCACGATTTTCCCTTCATAAATCCCTGCTGACTATTCCCAATCACCACCTTGTCCTTCACATGTCAGCTAACACAGCCTTCCAAACATGAGAAGAATTTTTCCCTTTGTGCATTTTTATGAGAGTTTCTGAGGTTTTACACAATTATGTGTAGAGCTCCCACAGCTACTTCTGCTTAAAGGACTCCCGATTTTGCCCATTTGAAGTGCCTGCCTGATCCCAGAAGGTTCTGTAATGACTGCAGTGTTGAGAAATATCCATTGTTTATACCTGCGTTGAAAGTTTCACAAACATAAATATTGTATTTTGGGTTAATGAAGTATGACCTTTTCTCCCTGGTAAGTGTATTGTTATCTTTTAAGCTTTATTTTATTAAAGATCAGGTTTTACATAGCCATATAATATAAAAGCATCAGTCTTGCATTATTATGGAGAAACTTATTGGTTTTTTTCCAAGTATAATAAAAATATTTCTTCAAATGCTTTAAAAACATTACAGACCTGTTCAATTCTAAATATTTATTCCTAATACTTTCAAAATCTTGGAGGGAAATAATTTGCATTATTTTCATCTTGCATGTTACAAAAGTGGAGACAGACAGTGTAAAGGATCATCTCAGGACTTGAGAGGTTTTGGTTTTATATCTGGTTTTCAAATTCAGTATCCTCTGCTCAGATAACTGCATGTTCTTATAAACAGTTGTGTCTTTTAGCTGCTAGCATCCTGCTTAGGTCTCAGACAGCAGCATTTGTATTTCAGTGAAGGGATATGGAGCAGTTTGTTGATTTCTCTGTGTTGTGCTAAAGAATGCTGTCTGCACGTGCCTCTCTTGCCAATTTGGCTCTCTTTCCAAATCAGATATATAGTGGGAGAGAAAGAAGTGCAGAGGAGAGGAAATTACAAAGCGTTCCTGTGAGAAAGAGCTTCTGGTATAAGAGAAATAGGGAAGAGTGGGAAACACAAAAACTCAATAGATAAACTGACCAAATGTTTAGGTTGACTGGCCTCCACAGACTGGTTTCTGGACATTTATTTACTAGTGATTTTGGAAGCAGTACTTAACAAAAGAAGTGTGACTGTGTGTCTTTTCACAATCTCTCACCTTAAATAATGTTTACCCACTCTTTAGAGTTTCAATTAAGAAAATTTTAACCGTTTTGAGAGTATGACATCATCCAAGTTTGAATTCTCTTTCATTTCAGGAAAGCCATTTGTGCGTGTAGTTGTAGCATCACTGGAGATTAGAACATCATTTTTGTCAGCATAAAGTTGCATTTCTGGAAACAGCCATTAATGAGTCAGACTCTGCTCTGCCCTGGGTCCTTTGGGCAAGGCCACTGGCCTTTAATTAGAGTTCTTCTGGCAGACAGCAGAGTAAAGAATATCTCTATGAAGAGAGACCTGGGAAAAAGGAGCAGAGTGCTTTTAAAGATATGCTTTCTAAGGGTTAGAAGCATTGGCTTGAAAACAACTTACATACTTGGAGCTTCACTCTTTTTTTTTTTCTTTTTTTTTTCTTTTTTTTTCTTTTTTTTCTTCTTTTTCTTTTTTTTCTTTTTTTTCTTTTTTTTCTTTTTTTTCTTTTTTTTCTTTTTTTTCTTTTTTTTCTTTTTTTTCTTTTTTTTCTTTTTTTTCTTTTTTTTCTTTTTTTTCTTTTTTTTCTTTTTTTTCTTTTTTTTCTTTTTTTTCTTTTTTTTCTTTTTTTTCTTTTTTTTCTTTTTTTTCTTTTTTTTCTTTTTTTTCTTTTTTTTCTTTTTTTTCTTTTTTTTCTTTTTTTTCTTTTTTTTCTTTTTTTTCTTTTTTTTTCTTTTTCCCCCAAAGACTTTGATCAAAAATTGGTGAAGTCAGAGGGGGAAAGGATGCTTGTAGATGGAATCGCATTTAGGTGCTTGGGAGGTAGAGGAGTGTTTCTGTAAATCTGCTGTGCCCCTTATAAATAATGCATGTGCAGGGACGTTTCAGTGGTTGTACTGCAGATTATTCCTATTCTATTGGCACCCCCAAGGGTCCGTCTCTAACTGAGCAAAGCAGGGATGGAGAGGCAATATATGAAACACGGTTAAGCAAAATGTAAGAAACCTCAGGAAATTCTGATTGCAGTGTTTTCTTTCTTCCTTCCTCCCTCCCCTTCATCTCTTTCCACCCCTCCCAAACAAATCGCTTTCACTGAAAATTGTAAAAATGCAGTGAAGATAAGAGAGGGATTGGGCTAAAGTTTCAAGTCTAGGTACACTGAAATGTCTATGATGGCGGTGAACACATTAGACAGAAGCAGATGTCTTTTCTTCCTTATTCCTTTTTTGTTTCACGTGTTTTCAAGGTAGTTGATCTAGAAGGATCCCACCTCTAGGCTGCTGCAAGGATAAAGTGATTTGGGAGCTCTGAAAACAGTTTGTGTTTGCAGGTGGATCTCTGGGAAGTTTTAGTACTGAGTCAAGGGCTACCTTACTGCAGAACGCTCCCTTCCCAAAGAGGTATTAGAAAAGGCCAACCTGGATGTAAAGAAAATATCTATCTGCTGCTATTATATACTGAGTTGCAGTAGAGAATGAGAGTTACTTCAGAGGAAATATGAGAAAGTCTTGATTTCATTATGTATTTTTATGAGTCTTCAGAAGGAACTCTTCTCCTAATTTCTTACTTGATTTCAGAGTTGTTTATCATATTAGAAAAATTATATTTCATCTGAAAGATATTTAAGAAAAGATAATCTATTCCTCTTGCCCACAATAAATATTTATTACTTTTCCAAACCTGCCAACCTCATGTCCTGTTATAAAGAATTGAAAATATTTCATGTGATCTTTTTTAATTCATTAAGTTTTTATTAAAAGCTGTGTTGTCATAAGAATGTGTTGCCTTCATGTATATTTTTACAGGATGTAACTTAAAGTTTGCTTGGTATTCTAAAAACCTCGTCATGAAAATGTGGGACAAAGTTTACTGTCAGTTGTTGGAAGCACTGTGATTTCTTGGTGGTGTGTCTCGTTTTCCACTTGGGTCCTCAGGCTAAGAAACCTGATTTCATTTCATATATGCACACTTTGAAGTGAAGTTTTATCCCTCTGTGGTAAAGCTGAGAGTATGACAGTTTTCTTGATAATGTCAGTACATCATAAATCTTTAAGATGGCATTTTAGAGTCTCAGGACTCCCTCTAACAAGCTAATGGCTCTGATGATCACTTAGAGAAATAATGCACTGTGAACTTTCCAAGGTTTCCTTTTTAATCCATTTTTTAATGGTCAATTTTTTTAAATTTACTACTTTCTAGCTTAACAAATGGCTGCCCAGTGTGTGACGAAGGTGGAGCTGACAGTTGCCTGCGCCAATCTCTTGGATAAAGATGTTGGTTCCAAGTCAGACCCACTGTGTGTGCTGCTCCAGAACACAAGTGGTCAGCAGTGGTATGAGGTAAAATGTGATGCTCAGAATAGTGTGTAACTTGTTGGATCTATTCAAACACTGGAGCATAAAATTTCCTTAAAGAAAAAAATTTACTAATACCACTGAATGGTATGAATCCTTGCTAGATTATGTCTGCAGTAGGTATACAGGTAATACGCTAAGAATTCTTTTCTAAGAAGTGCTTACATCTGTTTACTATTTATAATACTATTTACTGTAACCATACGTGGACAGACAGCCTTCAAGTGCTTAAGTGTGCTTTTATAAAATATAGTACTCCAGAACTGTCTCTCATCTTGGATTTGAAAATACGCTGCTTTTATGTCGGTCTTTCCAACCCAGGAGTAGTTAGTTCTTACTGGGAACAAAGAGAAACAGTTCATCGAATATCTGAGACTCACGGTAGCAGACTTTGTAACATTCAGTGGTTACTTATATTTGAAAAGGCCTATAGGCATATATGTCTATTTTAACTAAGAAGATTCTTCTGAAGGCCTTTAATTAGTCATTTGATTTGGAAGCTTATTGTAGTTGTTCGAACTGACTAGTAAAATTCTGGCTAAGGTCATTTTTTTTTTCTCTCTTAACTGCAGGTTGATCGCACAGAAAGAATCAAGAATTCCTTGAACCCCAAATTTGCCAAGAAATTCCTAATTGATTATTATTTTGAGCTTGTTCAGAAACTTAAATTTGGAATATATGACATTGACAACAAGACCTTTGATTTGAGTGATGATGATTTCCTTGGAGAATTTGAATGTACACTGGGGCAAGTAAGTATGCAGTCCTTTAATTAAGAAAATACAAACATATTGCAAATCATTAATCACTTTTATCTTAAAAAGAGCTTAGATACTTATCACTGTGTTCTTGTGTAGGCAGGATACTCTAATTTGAAAATAGATTTTTTTTTCCAGGCTCAATTTACTATAGACCTTTTATTTGCAAAATATCTTGAGATATTGTTTTAAAATGTACCCTAAAATGGTGACTGCTTAGATAGCTATCTAAGAGTAAGAGGACTGCCGTGATGCACAACGTAATAATTGCTGGTTATTTACACCAGTGCCCAAATTCTTATTTGTATATTCCCAGAAATAAAGGAATTAGCGTACAATGATATACAATGATAAACAAGGGCCATATTAATTCTGATAATGATTGCCTTCCATGTAGGGCGAACAATGATCCTGGTTGTATATACTGTTGATGTCACTCTCATTTGGCTATAGAATTCCACTCTTGTCATGCTAGCTCCTTAAAGGAGGCAGTAAAATAATCCAGAGTGGCTCCAAGCACTGGGCTTTATTTAGTTGAATTTATTCACCAGTACAAGATCTTTGAGATAATGATCATGCCAGGTAATAGTAGATGTTGTTATAGAGATGGGCTTATCAATTAGTAAATAGCAACTAGTAATTAGTACGACTATATGGAGAGCACAGCTTGTTCCAATAAAATGCTGTAGCGTTTCTTCACCCTGAGTGTACATGGAGTTCTCCTTCTTATAAGGAGTCACCTTAACTGAATGCCCCAGGTTGAGAAGAGGGAAGAGACGCTCAGGATCCAGCTGGAGGAGTTGGTCAGGTGGCCTTCCCAATCCCCGCTCAACGCACTGAGGCCAGATGCGGGCTTTTATGCTGGTAGGGAAGGAGTGTGTCAGCCTTATAAGGTGATTCTTCCAGAATCTTCAAGGGACTTCCATATTATCTGCTTTGTACCCTCAGTGAGGCGGGTTTCAGTCCCTTATCAAGTGTTTTGCAATTGTATCAGTTCTTTGTTTGCAAATTTTAGTGAAGTGAGACTTCCCTGCCTCCACAGGACTTCCTGCTTCCCAGAGTTTCTACATCTCTCTTTTGCCACACTGGCAGAGCTCCTGCAATTCGTAGTCACTTGTTAACTCTTTACTCGCCTGTCAGTTCTGTGCTGTCATATTCAGGCCGCTTTTCCAGCATGTTCTCCAGCATGTGGAGCTTTTGAAGGCTTTTCTTCTCAGGAGTGTCTTCTCAATTTTTCCACTACTGTGTCTAAATTATTTTTACTTATAGTGCATTAGGAAAAAAGAGGCATTGTGAAATTAAATTAACAATTTAGAAGCAGTCACTTGTTCCTGCAGTAAAGAAAGACCTAGAGAATGAGCAGAGAGTCTTCTGCAAAAACATTGCCTGAAAAGGCTAAATCAAAATCAACTAGTAATCCAGCAAGAGGGGGCTGATGGTTATTTGCATAGCGAACACATTGTGTTTATAAATGTGTTTGCTGAAGCTATTTATGAAATATGGCTTGCATCTATTTAAATGTTATTTCTGAAAAACTTAAGAATGACTTAAGATTGCAATTTAAGATACTCTTGTTGTCCTTGTGTGTGTATTATGTTGCTATAAGGCATTTTATTCTGCTCCTGAAACTCTGCATATGTTCATACCTTTATACATCATATGAATGTTTTTATCTTTGAAATGTACCAGGTATATATCTGTTTATCTGTAGCAGAAAATAGGAATTAAATGTACTGTCATCTTCATGGCAAAGAAAACATTCTTAACATGAAAATACCTCACAGTCTCATTTCTTGCATATGAAAAAATGATTTGATTCCTCTAATAATAATGCGTGATACTCAACTTCTGTTTTGGCAGATAGTTTCTAACAAGACTTTAACAAAACCATTGGTACTTAAAAATGGCAGACCTGCTGGAAAAGGCAGTATTACGGTAAGATAATACTACTTTTCAACACTTAACCTTAACATTTGTTTGTTTGCTTTATATTGTTGCTTAAATGTAGCATATCTAATTCATAGTGCTAGAAAGAAGGTCTAGCATCCAGCATTCTGGATATTTTGTACCAGTGAATTCCTTGTTATCAAAAGGGAAGGTTGCCCAACTTCTGCATCTGGAAGACTCCTTGTGTGCGTCTTTGACAGGATGGAGGAATGGACAGGGAAAATATCTGTGTGTGCCAGTGTGTCACCAGGTACTTGGCTACTGCCGAGCATGCTGGAAAGTTCTCAAAATCAAAGTAACTGATGTCCTGCTATTCAAACAGCATCTTTAATTGACAGCATCATTGTTTTTAAATACTGAATTGAAATGTATTTCAGACTGTGATGGGTAGTGAGTCCCAATGTTGAATTGTGTGGGTTTTTTTTCCATTTTTTTTCCCCTCCATTTTTAATGCTTCAAGGTTTTTTTTTTTTTTTTTTTTGAAAAGATGCCTTGGCCTCTGAATACAAGTTACATGATCTTGGTTACTTTCTTTCCTACCTAGATTACAGCAGAAGAAGTGAAGGATAACAGAGTAGTTGTACTGGAAGTAGAAGCAAGGAAATTGGACAATAAGGTATTTAACTGGTTGCTGTTTCAGTGATGAAGCAGTGAAATTAGAATTCTGTCACAGGCAGAAGCATTAAAATGTTAATTCTGATATTTGGAGAAGTTATTGGGGCCATTAAGATTTTGCTTACGCCGGAAGAAAAATGAATCATACAATCATAGAATCATAGAATGCTTAGGGTTGGAAGGGACCTCTAGAGATCATCTAGTCCAACCCCCCTGCATACACAGGGTCACCCAGAGCACGTGGCACAGGACTGCATCCAAGCGGATGAAGAATAACTTCAGAGTAATGTTGACTATTTCAGGGGTGTTCCTAGATCAGCACTTCTCCATGTAAATGTACATCTTCACAGTTAATTAAAAAGATAAAGGAGTTCTTGTGTATCCAATCATTTGAACAGTTGCATAACTGATTACCTGTAAATTTATTAAAATAAATGACAGAAGTGTACTTGCTGACATAGATATGTATTTTTTTGTTTTTAGTGCCTGAATCTATAATGTTCAATAGTTTTGGATTGGTTGAAATTACTGTATTTAAAAATATAATATTAATAATGGAAAAAAATGTCCAACTTAGGGAGCTATTTCTACTACTACTTATTCATACCGGTATAAGTAACTCTGAATTTGCTTGAATTGTCAGGTATTTAGTATATAGACGCTAGAGAAATGTAAGCACTTTTTTGCTGATCTATTTTACAGTTATAAATATTATCTGACTTGAATTATTTTCATTTGAATAATAACAAGCTTTTCCTCCCTAACTATAGTTTAGTTCTTGTTAATCTAAATGTATTTTAACTAGCACTTAATGATATTCATGCCCCAGGATGTTCTGGGATAATTGCTCGTTCTTTAAATACAGGATTTCTTTGGAAAGTCAGATCCTTATCTGGAATTCCACAAACAGACTGGAGATGGAAACTGGGTGATGGTTCACAGAACAGAGGTAGGATGTTTTCTATCAACAACCTGGAAGCTGTGGTAATTTTGAATTTCAGTGTGTCATGCTGCTAGAAGTACAGCATTTCTTACAAAAAGAAAAAACTGGTCTAGCAGTTGATGTGCAGACCAGAGTTAGAAATTATCTCAGATGTTCCACTGACTTTCTGTTTATGTGGGATTTTTTTTTTCTGTGTAAAATCATTTTATTGGTTTTAGAGGAAGAGCTTGTACTGATACCAGTCCATTTCAGAGGATATTTTATATTATGGGCACATTCTAAATGACAAATTCTGCATATGCATCAGTATTATTCCTAAATATTTATTTAGCTTTTGGCTTAAGACACGCAGGCAAGCAGCAAATATCCTTTTACTCTCATACGCTATTTCTGCTGAACTGTACCATGAATTTCTTGAGGAAGTATTTTTCAGAAGAGGCATTTCAGAATAAGCATTGGCTGGGGTGAAATGTAATCTCCAGAACTTTGGTTTCTTCAAAAATTCCCTTATTTATTTATTTATTTTTCTTTTTATTGATAAATCATGCTTCCATTCACTGATGAATCTATCAGTATCAGCATGTACATAAGGAAAATGAAATCAGAAATTCCTTCCAAAGTAATAGCAGCATGATGTAGTAGATCACAGTGTAGATTAGAGAATGCAGATTTTAAAAGATATCCTGTGATTTGGCTTTGACAGTGATATGGCGTGTTTTTAATGCATTTTTTTAGTTGTTGTTCTAAATTGTATATGTTAGTGTTTGTATTATGGGAAGTGACAGACGATGGTATTAGTCAAAAATTTTTGTTTATGAAAATCATGACAAGAGGGTAAGACCAGATATGATGATTATTTTCCACTCTTGTAAGTATTACTGTTTTGGCTGTCTTTTACAGGTTATTAAAAACAACTTGAATCCTGTTTGGAGGCCATTTAAAATCTCTCTCAATTCTCTATGTTACAGTGACATGGATAAGTCAATCAAGGTAATGTGTAAGAAACGCATGTGATTTTATGGCTATATTAAAAAAAATAGAAAATGTAATGAAAAGTGTGTTATTTTAGGTTTTTTTGTTTCAGATTATATTGAAAGTATTGTTTTTTCTCCTTTTTTTTTCCCTTCTCCTTTATTATGTATTTGAAAGTCACAAAGCTGTAAGCATGCTTTGGAGAGAAAAAAAAAGTCTCCGTATGCATAAATGATGCATAAAAGTTGGTCTTTGAAAGGCTGGGAAAACAGTCCAACATAAACAGCTTTGAAAGCTGCAGGTCAGTTTCTTGCTAGATTATACAATTCAAGTGTTGCGTTGGCCAGCATCAGTAGTGTTAAGAGCGTATAGTGAAAGATGCATTAGAATATGCTTTTATTTCTGTTTTATGAATAATCAGATGAATAACATCTTGTTACTGGTGCACTAGGTAACATTAATGGAATCTTTAATGCACTTCCTGAGCTAACAGATGTAGATCATGTGTTAAACATGCTTAACAATCCCTTTTTTCTCCTGCCTTTTTTTTTTTTCCCCCTTTGCTTGCCTCTTGTATTACAGTATATTTCCTGGTTTAGTCTTTAACTATCTCCTGAATATATGTTGCAGCTGCTGCTCCTTTTTCAGCCTCTTGTAACAGTGGTGTAATCAGCTCCAGTTAATTTGGCTGTGAATGAGGGAATCACATTTGTGTGATGCTTCTGGCTGCTGCCTCCCACGAGGAGTAAATTGAGTAAATTAATAACAATATAAATCCCTCTAGAATGAAACATGCTTATAGTGGAAAGGAAGCATTACCTTTTAAGCAGGCTTTTTTTTTTCTCGGTCTTTAGAGAGAAACTTTCCATCTTTTTATGGAAAAGCCTCAAAGAGGAGGCAAGTCTATGCTTTTCCCATTTCATCAGTCAGGACTTTCTCTTGGCTGCTTCTTAAACTGTGAGGGCGAACCTTGCTTATATGGAAGTATTGCTATCACCTGGGAATGCTACTCTTTTGGATTATCTTCTCCTTCACAGCAGCTAATAAGCGGTGTGAATGAATTCCTAGGATATGTTTTCCTCTGTTCTCTATTTTGAGTAAGTCCTGTGAATCTGGACTAAGATTTTTTTTCTTTTTCTAGCCTATATGTAGATCTTGCTAGGGTTGAAGGCTGTGATGCTGTTCGAGGCTGCTGTGAAGCAGGAATTCTTCCCAGCCCTTAGAATCCTGAGACACCTGGGAACTAGAGCCTATGTGATTTAGCAGAACAAGCAACTGGAATGGGGAGTGGGTTTGCTGTGAAGGCCTAGGTCTCAAGTTCTGAGTCAGCAGCAGCTTCTGTCAAGAAAACATGTCTGCAGCTGGCAGGCTTTCTTCTCAAACAAATTGAGCATCTAGCTCAGAGTCATTTCAAAAGCAGGCAGCAAGGAAGACACAGAGCCCTTCTGTTTGTTACCCAGATCTCCCTTGAGGGCCCCTTGAACCTGTTCTGTTGGTCTTGAAAGACTGTGTAGAGACTGAGGACCATCTGCTGAGGCGCTATTTCCCTTTCTCAGAAGATCTGAGATAACAGTACATCAGTAATTTGGCTCCTTGGTTAAAACTGGAATTTCTTTTCGAGGGTCAAGCAAGTCTGCAAAGTGATAGTTTTACTGAGTCTAGTCTTTAACTCCTGGGTTTTGAATTTTACCTTGAATTAGTTGTGTTTCTTCTGAATGGTTTTGTTTGGGAAATCCCTTAGTTTGAGGATGGAATTGAAGTTAAAATCCTTGTGTCATTTATAAGGTGACATGAGCATGTTAGGAACCTGAGACATTAATTAAAAAAAAAAAAAAAAAGTGCTATACTCATTATTATTCCCCTGGGAAAGGACAAAGGAGATCATGCACTGCATGTGACAGATATTAGTTATATGGCTTGAGGCAGTCCTGGAAAATGCTTAGCAGTCCCAGGGTGTCACAAGCACCTGTATAGATTAAAATACCTAATTACACAGCAGTGTAAGGAATGACTTTACAAGCCCAGAATCTCATAAATGCTTCCTTTACTGCATTTTACTTACATACATCCATACTGTTTTTATTTCCTTGCTCCTTTCTTTCTCCTTTCTCCAAAATATATGGAGAAGCAAGAGCTATCCCAGATATTGTAGACATATTTCTCTGATTAGTAAATAAACATGTTAACTGTAGATCTTTGATTAAAATAATTTTGTTAAGATGAAGTGATTTTTTTTTTCCTCTACCATGATAACACCTGACCAGATATACTGTAGGCTTTTAATAATGCCAATTCAGATTCTTATCTCAAAAACATAGATTTATTTCCAGTGGAAATTTGGTTTTGCTGGTAGTTGTTTTGGGTTTTCAGGCAGTAGATTGAATTCCACGCTCTGATACATCTTGGAAATGTGGGAACTATCACTTCAAACATTAAAACACAAATGAAATTGTATTATAACACTGTTGAGTGGATAAACAATGCTTTACTACTTTTATATGCATGCAGTGGCAGACAAAATGGGCTATTTCTCATAGTAAGTAAAGACACATACTGTATTTTTTTTTCTAACAAGTGACTTTTCACCCATCGAATGACTTAGTTTGTGCATGCATAGCGATGCACAAACCAAGATGGTATTGTGTCTTTTGAATTTATGTATACACTCCATGTGAGTCTGTTTGCAGTGAGTCAGTAATTTTTTTCTGTGCTGAAAATGTGAGTCTTTCTCCTGGAGCAAGCATGTGTAGGTGTGCTGGGGAAAGCAGGCGTGCAATTTTATCACACTGTCTCATGATATTGCCTGTCCAAGAGAACATATGTGGTGGGGGGAAAAAGGAATATTTTTGTCTTGCCTGGACTAAGTATTTTACATACAATAATGGAAATGTATATTGGGTTAGATGGATCAAGTACAACAAGCAAGGCAGATTTCTTTCTTAAAAAAGAAAAATAACAGTGCTAACTTTGAACAAATATCATAGCTCTTGGTTCAGGAAATATCTTCAGTTTTAAATTTCAGGTACTAAAGCACTTGTCTGAGTACCTGATTGGCTTAATTGAGAGCATTCAAAAGAATTTACATCACATTTGCCGTGTACATCAAATCTTTTGGTACTGTGACTGCTGGTATGAGATTTAAGTTGATAATATGTGCATGTGCCTGCATTTTATTTGTTAGTGTATTCAAGATATTGTAGCAGCAGTGCAAACTGCAATGTTTTAGAGGCATGTTTTCCACAGAATAGAACTTGTCTTGTACGTGTGTTTTGTACTTCAATATTGCTGTCTATTTCCAGAAAGCTTATTTCTCTTAGCAGCTCCGGTGTGGTGCAGTTATTCATTTTACTATGTTATTCCTAAATGAAATGAGCAAGTAATGCAACCTGTTTTTCTTGAGTATATCAAAGAATTTTTTTTCAAATTGGAAAGGACACGAAGACAGTTGTTCATTTCAAGCCATATATACTCAATACAAATTATCTGAAAGCTAATGCTTTGATCCCAAATAATTCCAACCTTGACTCTTAGAGTCAATTTTTCTTTGATCTGATTAATTGAAGTAAGTTAACCGATATGTCTGTCTTGCTAAGATGAAATTAAGTAGCATATTCTATTACAATCGAATACACAAATTTTTACTCAGCAGTACACTTGGGGCACATTTATAACTTCAACTTTTAAAAAGCAAGAATTGAGGACATTATGAAGGTAGGTATGTTTTATATCTCTGAAAAATCAGGTCTCCATACCCTATTGACAGTAAGAGACCTAGAGATCATTTCCCTACCTTCTCCAACTCCATTCCCTCCTGTGCATTTCAGTAGAATTGATGTAACCTACCCCTGTTCCCTGCCCTGCTGAGTGTTAGCGGTTCCTGGATTTTATTGGAAGACCTGGTCTAAAATCCTGTAGATGGGACTTCCAAATTTACCAAACTGCCTCACTAGCACATGGGAAGCTCCATGATGCAAGAGATTCCGGAGTGTTGTGTGTTTTGAGTTTTGTAAAGTGCTATTAGAAATACCATTGCAGTATTTATTATTGTGGTAGGATATTGATGTTACTAACGCTGCATAATGGTTCATTTTAGGTAGAGTGCTATGACCATGATGGTGATGGGTCTCACGATCTCATAGGAAGCTTTCAAACCACAATGTCAAAACTGAAGGAAGCATCTCGGTCCTCACCTGTAAGTCTTGCATAGACTTAGCTGCTTGTGTGTTTTTATTGTGTTATCTTTCTCTATTCTCTTTATCTATTTGGCGGCAAAACTCGCCTCACTAGATTTGCTTTTTGGTATGTAAGTAGTGTTTGACCACAACTTAAAATGCTAGTGTGGTTGAGGCAGATTCAGAATTTACATTATGAATTCACTATTCTAAGATTAAGATCTTGGTTGGTTTTCAATGCTTAAAGTATGTAAATACCAAACATTGATTTCCAATAAATTTCATAGATTTAGAAAAAATATATATAGAATTCATAAAATACAGGTAGGCAGAATAAATAATAGAGTACAAATTTCCTTGCAGTTAAAAGGACAAAGCAGTACTCCTGTCAGATTTGACTTAATCCTTTATTTCGAGTGCAGCACTCATCAGCTATAATGCATAATTCACTGAATACGAAAACCCTACCGCTGCACAGAAATTCACTTGACGTGTTATATTAGATGACTGTTAGAGTAAAATTATCCTTTGTGTTTTTGACGATTTGCAAAACTTGTAATAAACAGCTTACAATTAAAAGAGTGAAAGACAGCATAGCAACTTTAACATAAAAGTCTCTGTTTAATGGACAACTAATTTTTTTTTCCTAAATTCTGTAAAATTTGAATAATTGTTAATGCATTATGAATAATGGGTTATAGCGAGTGCCTGCTTGCTCTTTTATAACATCTTGGATGTTTTGTTTTTATTGAAATCTTCAGAGCTGCTGATGATTTAAAAAGTTGACCTTGAATGTAGTGTGTCTGTGAATAAATTTTGAACAGTGCAGGGTTAATCATTCTCTTTTGTATCATTTGTTAAGAATTTTGAAATGCTTACCTTATTCACATTTAATTTGCTCCTGGGAGCTATTTTTTTCTAGTTTTTCTGCATCCAGATAATGTCAGCTTAGTTTTTATTGCTGACAGAGATCCTTATTATTATTGTATTTAAAGTATGCAAATATGAATGTGAATGGACTGGGTGGAATTTCATAAAATAGCTTAGTTTTCTACTCGTTTATAATACATTCCAGTTTTTAAAGGTGATCTTGCCTTTTTGTTAGTACCATAAACTGAGTAAAGCTAGCAGGATTCTGTACATTCATATTTTCCAGCATACATGGATTTTTTTTTTTTTTTTTAAGAACCACAACTGTAGCTACCTGGGCAGTGTGAAGCCTGCTGCATAAAGGCTCCTTGGGAATGTAAATGCTTATTTGCATTTCTCCCCTATCGAAGAGACAGAAAGGGAAGAAATGAAACAGGCTGGGTCACTTGTGAATTTGAAGGAGTTTTTTTCTGTTTTGGAAATGCTTAGGAAGGCTTCATGCCTTATTTAAAAAAAAAAAATGCTATCAAAGCCTTCATGAGCATCATGGCTCCACCTGTTTAGAGCAGCTGTGTCAGTAGGATGAAGCAAAGATGTGCAACCACACAGGTAAATAGTATGCTCCAGACTTCTGTTTAAAAACAGAATTCAGGAGCACAGACTTCTGAAGCTGAAGCATAGCTTCTCTCATCCCACGTGTTTTGATACTGTCCATAAGATGTTTCCAGTGCAACTTAAAGCTTGACTTCATAGGCTGGGTGATCTCTGGTTATTCCCACAGGCTCACCTGAAGGGGGAGCTTCTGGAGGATTACCGAGAAGTTTCCTCCTTTCCTCTTAATATGTTTTTGCTTTCCCCAGACTTTGAATTCTTGTTGAATGATTATGAAATTTACTTGAAAGATTATATTACATATACGTGCTATATATTTTTGACCAGTAGTACTGAGTACCTGAGCAATTGTGATAGTATGGAGTAAAGTTACTTAAAGTTTTGAAGAGGTGAGGGAGAAGCATATAGACTTAGCGGGTGCTAGCCTTGTTAGTACATTCCGTGCCTTTTTACTCTTAAGATTAATTGCAAGATTGCTTTTTTAAATCTGACTTTAGCAGGAATCAAAGCAGTGGAGCCTTTTTTTCTGGCTCTGAGTCAGAAGGCACAGCTGAAATGCCTCTTTGGACCATTTACATGCCAATCACATGCCCTCAGCACTGCCTGGTAGCAGTGCCTTGTGATGCGCACTGGCTGGTTCTTGAGCCCAAATTTAGATTAAGCTACTGCTTCAGTTTATGAAGCCTGAATCACTGAATTTGGAAGACTTCAGTATGCAACTTTTATTTCATGTGTTCCTGCTGGGTGTTCTCTCTCGCCTTAGGTGAATAATCCTGTCTTTATGAAAGAGAAAGTTTTTTGAAGAGAAATCGTCAGGGAGAAAATGATGCAGAACTTCTTTATTGGTGGAAATACACTTCTCTAAATAAATCATTTTGTACGCTTTTGATAGAGAGAGGATTAGTGTTTTTCTCTGCCCTGATGATTTTTTTCTAGCAGATTTTGTGTGCTGAATTAAAATTTGTCTGACAGTGAAATAAACTGCATTTTAATACAAGACAAAAATATCAGTCCAATCAAACAAAGAATTTCTGAACATGTTCCATAAATGATATTTACTGTGTTTTTGTCTTCTTTTGAATTCACGTAGGTTGAGTTTGAATGTATAAATGAAAAGAAACGACAGAAGAAAAAAAGCTATAAAAACTCTGGCATTGTGAGTGTTAAGCACTGCGAGGTCAGTAAAATATTATTGTTTGGCTGTTTATAAGCATTGGGGTGCAATAGCTTGGATGTTCAGTGTGCCCCCAAAATATCTGAAACAGTAAAATGTCTGAAACTTGTGGGCAGGCATGTCTGTGTATTGAACAATTAAGGGTGCTGATTTATATAGGGAGACAGATTAACACCAGGCAGCTGAAACAAGTGACTGTCCCCTGCTCTCACTTTCTTAAAGCTGCTGTTTATATGGCAAAATTGCTTGCCAATTTTAAATCCACTCCTGAAGCACTGAATTTCCAAATTTGTCAAATTACAGTGATTTATACTCTATCAAGTCTTTCTTAATATATTGTGTTATAAATGATTGCAGTTTTGAAGCTATTTTGTAGTTTATGTGTAATTTTGTGGAAGCTGTGATTCTGATGTCCTGAGTGTGTGTGATGCCTACACTGTAACATCCTCACTGCAGTGCTGGAGCGGTAGAGAGTAAAAGCAGTGCAACTTCAAGAGTTATTCCAATAACACCTATTTTTCGCCTCTCTGAATTTTCTACTCTATTTAATTTTTATTTTTAGATCATAGTAGAATGCACATTCCTTGACTATATAATGGGTGGATGTCAGCTGAATTTCACAGTAAGTTAATTATATATTATTATATATATTTGTATAAAATAGCTTTTGAATTTTGAAGCAAGCTAAAATGTACCATTGGTAAGCTGTGCTCCTTTTTTGATTACTGTATTTTTCATTTTTCCAGAGTCCATGTGTTTTGTTTCAGAAAAAATATTTTTTTGTTCTTGGTACAAAGCTCTGAACCTCTAGTTATGTTTAGCAGAAACTGACAGCACTGCGTGGAAGGAGAAATTTACAATTCTCTGGTGGCTAGGTTTATTTTATGCTTCCTTTTTGTAAGTGTTTGGTTCTTGTTTTTTTTCCTCCCTGCCTACGATTTCTCTTTCGACCTTGAATGTGGCTTTCAAGGCCCTTTGCACAATGAAAGTGATACGCAGAAGCCATGACAGAGGAGCTGGCCCTGAAGTGGTAGGATTTGTAAAGCTACAGTGTCACCTTTGCAGTGTATTTCATTATTGACCCAGAGAAAATGATCTCTTGAGGTCAGAGAAAAGGCTATTCTGTGGTCTCTGGCTAGTCTACTGATGAGTGTGTGTATGGTAAGAAACAGGATGAACTTTGCAGCTATTGAAGAGCTGCTGTGAATGTTAACGGAAAATAAACATAGCCAAAATCTGACAGCTAAAATTCATTCCACCCCTTCTGAGGGAAGCACAGATTTTGCCTGCTGTTAGAAGGCTGGTTTCACCTCTGGCAGCAGTTTGGAGTAACTATTGTGTTTGACAGGTGGGGATAGATTTTACAGGCTCCAACGGAGACCCTCGCTCCCCGGACTCGCTGCATTATCTCAGCCCCAGTGGAGTTAACGAATACCTGACAGCCATTTGGTCAGTAGGAATGGTCATTCAGGACTATGATACGTAAGTCTTGATATGTGTGCGGGGGGGTTTTGTTTGTTTGTTTCCTGGGACGTTTTAAATACGTGCATGTTCTTGTGATGATTGTTTTTTAAATGGCCTGTAATGTGGAAGATGTCAGAATGACAAACAAGTATGTCAGAATGAAAGCTTTTGACCTGAGTGAAGGCTAAAAAAAACTTCATAATCACCATTTTGCTTGTGTTTAACAGCAGACAACTAGGGCTTTTCATCTGTGTTGTATACAGCTTATTAATTTAAATAAATGTTTGAATTCGTGGTGATCTGGTTTTAAAGACTTTTGTTGCTCCTAGATATGTTTACAGAGGGAAACTTTCACTTAATTTTCCCTCTTAATTCTTAATAAGCTGCTTTTTAATGATAAAAGCAGCCCTGATTAGCTCAATTTACTGAACTATGACAGCTTTTAAAGCAAAGCACTCACTTCATTTTCTTTTAAATTGCTTTTCTTAGAGATAAAATGTTTCCAGCCTTTGGATTTGGGGCACAGATTCCTCCTTCCTTTCAGGTAATGGATGTGCAAATGCATTACATTGGATAGTTCAAAGCATTGCTTCAGGAGGAGATTGTGTATACAATTCTAACTGTCCTTCGTGTATTGACAGGTGTCACATGAGTTCCCATTAAATTTTAATCCATCAAACCCATTCTGCAGTGGTAAGTCCAAAAGTAACTTTTTCTAAAATGATATGAGGCAATATATATCTGTGTGTTCCTTGCATCACTAGCACAACTGTATGAACGATAATATCAATGATTCCAATTTATATTGGAAAAAGTATATAACTTATTAGACCATGGGTTTGAAAGGAAAAAAATACTTGAAAGGTAAATTGTGAAGCATATTGATCTAACTAAATAGAAGAAGAGTTTAATCATGTCCCCTAACAAATATCTTCATTATTAGAACTACCATTTGTTCTCTCTAATGATACATGAAATAAATGTTTTGAACAACTGGGGCACAATTTAGGCAGTGTAGGAACAGGTCTTTCATGTTGAAATGTCACTTCACTGATAATTCTAATATGAAAAGTTAAGAAGAAAATATTCTTGTTTCTTAGGAATCCAAGGCATTGTTGATGCATATCGGGCTTGCCTTCCTCAAGTGAGGTTATATGGGCCAACCAATTTTTCTCCAATTATAAATCATGTGGCAAGATTTGCTGCTGCAGCTACACAGCAGCAAACAGCATCTGTAAGTGCTTTACTGTAGTGTATGTATGTGTTTTCTTTTTTGTTTTCTGCTTGCATATATTATTTTTCTCTTTTACGCTTGTAAGCATGAACTGTTTCAACAATTTGCCATTTACCCTGTGAAATTGTATTTGATATTCTTAAAATTAGATAAAGTCTAACTCATTCTTGCAGGTTATGCAGAGCAATTCACTTCTAAATTAAACTCGAGAGAGTTGAAGTAGCAATTTAAATGTGACATTTTTGTGCGATCTTTTATGCAAAAGTTCTTGCAGTGCTATACAAATATTGAAGTCTAATTTAAGCCTCTAAATATAGGAGAGCATCTTAATCTCAGTGAAAAAGTTAACTACAGTCCTTGGTTTGCATTGGATAACCGAAACAGAGAAGTAATATGATGCATAGAGATGTAGTTCCTGACATCTAGGTACCAATATAGATATTGAACTGCCCTTACTATAAAACTGAATGTGTTATGTGCATTTGTAAATATCATGCCTGCTTCCCTACTGCAAATCAGATGTGTGGGTTGCTGACCATATTAAGGGTTGGCAAATTTGAAGACTGAGTCTTGACTATCAAATTATTTGCGTAGTAGTTCACATAAGTTTAAGAAACCTAAATCCATATATATCCTTAATTATTCAGCATAGCAAATCTCTCTCTTACACAGTAAAAAATAAAAAATAAATAAAAAATCAGGAAGTAAAGCTAGCAGTTTTTGCATACAGTAGTGCTCATGGGAAGCAATTTGGAAAAGAGCTGTGGATTTTTATTCACAAAGAAGTTTGTAAAGTTTTGCCTTGGTGGTTTTACAGTAGTAGCTGTAATCGATATTTATATTGGAACAGTAGCAGAAACCTCCTGTCATTTTTGCTAGGTATGTACGCGCACAAAAGAGAGAACTTCTACTTGAGCAGAAATACTGAAGAAAATATCTACTAATAACCTAAGCCTGGTGTTAGTATATATATATTTTTGTTGTAACACTTGTTTATTGCTTTGACAGCAATATTTTATACTTCTGATCATAACGGATGGTGTAATAACAGATCTTGATCAAACTCGAGCTGCCATAGTTAATGCTTCAAAACTGCCCATGTCCATTATCATTGTTGGTGTTGGGGGAGCTGACTTTGATGCTATGGAGTTTCTGGATGGTGACAACGGAGTTCTTCGGTCCCCATCTGGAGAACCAGCTGTCCGGGACATAGTCCAGTTTGTGCCATTTAGGAAGTTCCAGAATGTAAGTAATTTTAGCTGTCCGCTTAATAAATTTTGTAGAGGAATGCTAGAATTTGCTAGAATATTATTCATATAGTTGTGAGCTGCTGTAGTGACCCAGAGATGAACTCTAAAGCCTGAGATTTGTCTTCATCAAATGCTTTAAAAAAAAAAGGGGGTTGGGGCAGGGAAGGAGAGAAGTGAGAGGGATAGGAAAAAAAGCCTTGAGCCTCTGTAGAGTTTTCAGTGGGGAAGTCGATTCAGCTGAAAAGACTCCTTTGCACTGCATTTCTGACCAGTTGTTGCAGGGAAATGACCTTTTTAAATATCCTTCGGACTCACTTTAGTCTGGTAAATGGATACATTGTTTACTTGGGAGGAAGATATCACTGTGATTTTTCTTATGGAAAAGTGTTTTTTATTGTGGATGTGCCAGTTGTAGTTGTGGATCAGTTGCATCTCTGTGTGTGTCACTTTTTAAAGCAGTGTTAAAATCCTAGGCCAAGCTGAGGAGGTGGTAGGCATTAGAAATTGTGGTCACAACAGTGGGGTCAGTTTGAATTTACATTAAAGCAAAGATACCAAAAAACAGGAAGTGAAAGAATGGAATCCTTATTTGCTGTACAACCCAATAAAATGTGCCTAGGCTCATGCAGTCTGTCATTTAAATGTCACATCTCTGAAAAAAAAGTTAATTTCTAAGAAAATCAAAACTTTTGGGGTGTGGAAAATAAGACCAGTATAAACTACCTTAAAAATTCATAATTTCAATATCAGCCCTAGCATGTTCTATTTTTTTTGTTTCTTTATCTTAACTCTGTTAATAATATTGTATTGACATGGCTAAATTCTGTGTCTGAAGTGTGTGTGATACCTACATGCAAATAAATACATCTCTGTGTGTGTGTAGGCATATACACACATATATAAATTTTGTCATCCTATGGACATCCAGCTTACATGACTGCAGTGAAAGGAGGCAGTCAGCTGGTCACGGGAGTGGAAAGGTAGGAATGGCAGGGAAGCTTCCCTGTCTCCCATGAGGGCACTGTGTGAGTTCCTCTGCGGTTGCTCCTCCTAGGATCCCCTTTGACTCTTAATGGAACCTGATACCTGTTGTTGTGTTAATAAGGCTCCCAAAGAAGCTCTGGCGCAGTGTGTCCTGGCAGAAGTCCCCCAGCAAGTGGTGAACTACTTCAGCACCTACAAACTGCAGCCTCCTAAGAACCTTGCTGCAAAGTGAAGGGGTCAAGCAGAAGACTGAGGCTCTGCACCTTCATACACAGTCCTTCATACCTACAGGCTTTGAGTCTTGAGATACTTTTATATACATGTATATACACACACCTGTATGGTAATGTCTATTAGCTTTTGCCTGCAAATCACTATTTTGCCAAGTGTGCCTTTAAAGAACCCAAATTATTATTGTTCTAATTATTAATTTGTGTAATGGGAATTAAGTGGGTGCATTTTATTTTTAAAAGTAACAGCGAAAAGAAAGAACCTACATATTCAGGGAGAACAACTGAGAGTGTAATGGCTATCTATTACATTTCTTGGATAAATATGTCCAGTGAGATGGTTCAGTTACTTTAGTGGGGATTTCCATGGAGTACTGCTGTTCCTCAGTGATGTGCAGAAGAGGGTACACCAAGCAGACAAAAGTAGATATGTGCTTCAGCACATAGAATGCTTCAGCAAATCTAGAATGCTTCAGGCTTCTGGATCTATTAAACTACCATTATAGAATTTTATCACAGTGGAGGCAGAATTAGACTAGTGCCAGAACAGAGTGCAAAAGCCATCCTTGCTTGCATACTTCACATTTGCCACTTTAGTGCCTTTTGCCAGTGCTTGGGATTCAGGGCTGTGTGAATATTAGCCAAACAGGTAATTAAGTGCAACTCCTACAAAATTTCTGTGTATTACAGGGATGACCAAGGCGAGTCAAGGTAAGACCTTGGGCATCTCAGAAATAGGCTATTGGCCTTCCACTGTAAGAGACTGTAAGATGTGTTTCAAGTGTGTGCCATGCTGGAAATAGGGAACTGCAGGTTGTCCTTTGTCCTTTTTTCTTCCGTAAAGCCATCACATATAACTATTGATTTTCAGAGGACCTTATTCTGAAGGCACATGTAATTGGATGTAAAAGTCTCATTTATCACTTCCAAGATGCCCATCTTAAATATTAATTTTGCACTTGAACATTTCAAATATTTTAGAATTATGCATCATCTGACTGATCTGATCTTGACTGCTCTCTCTGACAGGTTAGAACAAAATGAACTGGCTATGTAGGCAGTCAAGATTGTACTAGAACACACTGTGTGTACCTTTTTCAGTGGCTGGAGCTGCTCTGGTTTTATTCTATTCCATTTGGGTATAATACTGTCAAAAGACTGAATCTGTATTAATTTTGTTGACTGAAAGATATGTGCACATCCTTGTGTAGAGCACAACAAATGGTTTGTAGACACTTGACTCATTATGAATCATGAATTAATATATTGCTCCTCCCTTTTTTCCCTATAGGATCCCAGATAGTTTTGATAATGAAATACTATCAAAGTAGATTGTTTTGTATTAAGCCAACCTCACATTTTTTTTTAATCTTTATATATCAATCTGCAGTCATCCTTTATCAGTGAAGTGCAAATATATTACTTTATACAGAAAGTGCAATGAATTGTCATGCCAGAGATGCAAAATAATAATAAGGTAAAGGAAGTAGTTATAATAAATCACAGCTGCAAATTGGTATTATATGTTTTTGGAGCAGTAAGCTGTTTCACAGCCAGGTGTTTCATTTGGAAGGAGGATTAGATGCTTTGTCCAGATTCACTGTAGTGAACATACACTAGTAGTAGGAATACAGAGTAGTACGAAATGTCTCTGAGCTGTCTCTCTATTCCCCTCTTCCCCCCCACCCCCCAACAAACAAAACAACAACAAAGCTACTTCTAAGTTACCTTAGCAATTCTGTCTTGGATTGCAGTGGAAGTGCATTTTAAATGCAATTGAGGATGGTAGTAGGTATTTTATATCAAAATTCTGCTGCTTACAAAATACATAAAACATTTTGGTTTGGAATGGACAACAGCAAGACTCATTTTCCAGATCATACAGCTTTCTGAGACACATATAGCTAGCAGCCTGCTGAAAAGTTTGGGAATATCAAGGTTGGATTGGAACAATATTTTGAGGCAAGAAATGCATCAATTTGCGAGTCGGTGGTGTCAAGGTCATTCTGTTGTTGTTTTGTTTTCCTTTTTAAATATATAACATGCCATGTTAGCTTGAGGGTGATAAGACAAGTGCTGTCTTAAGTTCTTTGCAAAGTGAGTGTGCTTGTAGGTCACTTGCACCACCTTGTGATACAAATGATGTATAGCAGTTTTCATAATCAGATGCTTTTTGCCATTTAAAGGACTTAATATATGCATATGTACAGCACAAAAATAATTATGACTTTTTTTTTTAAAAAAAGTACTCTCCATATGTTTTTCAGCTCTGATGAATTTAACTGATTTATAATGCCAGTGCATTAAAACTCTTAATTTCATTATACTAATGTGCTTTCTTATTCAGCATTTTCTATGAAACAATGAACAGCGCTTTCACACTTGTTATAATGAGTGTTCCACAGGCATCAGATGGCTCAGATATATATAATAAATATTACCAGATAAGAGGGGAAATGCCTATTTTGCTCAGTGGTTACAAATATGCACAAATATTTTATAAAGCATAAGATACTAGCTTTTAAGCAAAAAAAAAAAATCTGAAGTCAGACAGTTCAGCAATAAATTTTTCCTGCTCTTGCCACATTTGCGAGGAGTTTCCTCATTCATGCTGTTCTGTACAGGTATGGTCAATTTTTCAACTCCTTATTCAGAGAGGCTTCCATGCTCCGAAGTAGAGGGGTATGAGGGTATGTATTTGATTTTAAATATACTGTCCTACTTTACCCTTCATAGTTTCCTAGCATTCAAGTATAATCAAGTCTGAGATATTTTATAGGGAAGCTGAGAGGTGCTAGAGACACAGCGCAGTGTGATGCTGTGGAGAACTAGAGTTTGGTACTGTGAGTTGCATCATCTCAGCACTCTTGCAGTAGTTCACTCAACTTCTCCATGAGTCAGGAATCCACAGGGTGGAGTTGGTTTCAAGAACAACTAAAATCTGACGCATGCAGTAGATATTGACGTTTCTTTAAAGCATCTGGCCTACAGTTTGAGCTAATAATAATGCTCACACACAGGTGAGTTTCTCTTCACTCCCACTTTCCCATTGGGATGAGGAACAAATTGCTTCACCAAAGCAAGGAGGGTAGCAGGTTTACATGTGGATGGCTGCTTAGTAACAGCCTGTAAAATGGATAAAATATCTTTCACCACTGGGACATCATCTTTCCTGCAAGGTCTTTTTTTTTTCTGATCTATTGTAGACTGCTTACAAGCCTTCCACATGAAGGACTCTGGTGCATAGGGTCCTAGAGAAGAAGGAAGGCATGCCTGCTACAGATGGGATGGTTTCTGATGCTTAGTGGACACCTGTTCTTACATATATGTGATTTACTTTGCTCAGTAATGGATGCCTGGTTACTTTCTAGTAAGAGCCCAGCTTGTGAAAGGCTGTGATTAACTGTGTCTGTCTCACATAAGGGTGAGATGGAGTACCCCTCACCTGATCTCTCACTGGTCCAAAGCAGGAGTATATTTCTCATTACTAGCTTTTAGAGAGGCTAAAACTTACTTATGTTGCCCTGTCAGCAATGTCTGAAGAACCAAAGTGAGGAGGTACCTAGGTCTGCAGGAGAAGGGAAGACAGAGTACTCAGTTGGAAAAACTAATCCTAACTAGGCTTCTGCCATCCTAAGGTGTTAGTAATTTGAGCAGGAACAGGGTTTGTGTGGATTCACCTGTGCGCTTGTGCCCTTGGCCCTAAACATGTTGTTGCACAGATGATTCAGCTGTGTTGCAAGATTCTCTTGTCCTAGCTACCTTGAGCTCTGTGTTATTTTGGTGAAGACCCTACAAATAGTTGGACTATAGGCCCCTTCCTGCTTCTCCTGCCCTACCCCGCAAAACAAACAAAAATCAAAACCTGGAGAAATTATATGAAGTAAAGGGATAAACGCTCCAACTGCAGAAAAGTTAGAAGTTGGAAGAAACCAGATGGATGCTAATTCTGTGTAGCCATGATCTTATGCAAACACTGGCATTTCTCCTCTTTCTTTCTGAGTCTAGAGAGCTGAGAGCCATGCGTAAGTTCATAATTTTAAAGACAGAACTGGCAGCCTTTCCTGTAAACCTGAACTGGGGAGAGGTGTAGCAGAGCAGTAACCCACATGGGATGCTCTGCTGCAGTGTGACACTTCCTGCTGCAGACTCAACCCTTCCTTTGTAATGTGTCAGTGTGCGATTGATGAACCTCAAAATAAGTATTTTTGCTGTCAGTATACTGAAGTTACCTGGCAGCATTTGTCAAGGCAGAAGGGAGTCAAATGTCTTGCAATAAGAACTTCACTTATCAGTACCAAAATTTTAGAATTTGGGGGATTATATGCTTTTCTTCCTGTCCATAATTATTAGCCATTTTAGCTGCAGAAGTGATGTAGTAGCCCTATATCATCACGAGAGATCCTCTCAGTCTCGGAAGGCCTTGTTTGTGAAGCAGGTGTTCTGCAGTATTTCTGTTTTTGTCGTTGTGTCTAGATATTCCTGGATGTGCAATAGATGTATAATTCCTTATGATGTCTCTTATCATTTCCCACCTCTGTTATATGAGATACTTTTTTACATATCAAATGCAAATAAAGATGGATCTTACCATGTAGCAGTTAAACCTTGACCTCATTAATGCAGATTTTTTTTTGAGTTGTGTTTTAGTCACCCCCAAGAACACGTGGAATATACAAGATGCAAAATTCAGTCTTCTTGCTTTTATTCAGGCAGAGTTCCCTCTGATTTTAGTTGGGTCGCCAGCTTTCACAGAATCGCAAACCACTTGATGTTGGAAGGTAGACTAATCCTCCTGCTTTAGCAGGTTCAGCTGCAGCAGGGTGCCCAGGACCGTGTCCAGGTTGGTTCTGAGCATCTCCCAAGGATGGAGACTCCACAATCTCTCTGGGCAACCTCTTCCTGTGTTCAACCACCATCAAACCAAAGAAATGTGCTTGTGTGTGTGTCTCTGTGCACGTGCGTGCTCAAATGGAGTTTTCTGTATTTGAGTTTTTGCCCCTTGCCTCTTGTTCTGTCCCTGGGAACCACTGAGAAGAGCTGGGCCCTGTCCTTGCCTGCTGAGTCTTCTCTCTGCCCCAGCGCTCTCAGCCTCTCCATGTATGAGATGCTCCTGTTTCTTAATCCCTTTGACTAGAGAAGTTAAGGGGCTTTCTAGAACAGGCCTACTTTATATATATAGTGCACAGGGTCATATATAGCCTGCACAGTGAATTGTTTCATTTCCCCATTACATTTTCTTGTACCTTGAGCAGCTGTGAAACTGCCCTTATGGTGTCTTGGCTAGTCCGTGGAAAACAGCTTTTGTTCCTGGTACTTCCAGTAGGAACTGAAAGTGGATTTGGGGGGAGAGAAGGCATGAACTTGAAGAGAGAAGGATTTAGAGGGTTCTTGGGGCCTCGGGGTGGGGGGCTTTCTCTTGTATTAGTTGTTTGTGTTTCATTAGATGTATGTGTGCATGTTTGTTGCCATATGTAAGTGAAGAAAGCAAAAAAATGGTGATTTGATGTGGAACATTGACACTGGAGGAGCCTCTCAGCTGTGTTCCTGGTTTGCTTCAGCCTCCAGGTGTGACAGCCCAGCGCTCGCGAGGCGCCGGGCTCGCCCGGCCCCTGTGGTGGCAGTGAGCGATGGCAGCGGTCAGCGCGTCGCTGGAGCTGTGCGTCACGGGGACGCAACGTCAAACCTGCCTTCTGTGAAACAACCTTTGTGGTTGCAGCGGCGGCCGCGTCAGAGCAGGTTGGTTCAAAAGGTCGGCCAGCTATCAACCTCCTGCCCTGTCTTCAGAGAGCATCATTAACAGCCAACCCCTCACGGAGATCAAACACCCAAGTGAACAAGCCCAAGTTAAAGGTCGTTTCTGCAGAGAGCAAACAAGCAAAATCTTAGTTCAATTTTATTTCACAGTCAATAGAGACAACTGGAGCAGAGGCTCCTATTTTCAAAACATTGGCAGCAATTCTGCTTCCCCTTTGTTTTATTTTTTTCCTTTCTGTGATTTATTTATTTGGGAAAGAGACAGTGTAGCCCCCTCTCCCAAGCTAAAGCATCCAAACACGTAGCATTGCAGTTGTCAGCACTGTGCCACACTGGTCACAAAAGCAAGTCACTTAATAGAAATACAAGAGGAGGGGAGAGAAGGATGGAGAGAAACATGGCCAACCTTAGCAGTAGCAGCGCTGTAATGAGAAAAAGGATAACTATAGGAAAGCAGAAAAGAAAATAGAAGAGAACACATATGAAAAATAGAAGCAAACTGAGCAATAGGAAGAGCAGCAGGAAAGAGAGAATAAAGAGGAGAGGGAAAAGGAGAAGCAGGAGCAAGACAGAGTAAGAGATTACAGAAAGCATGGACAAAACCAGAAACAAGCAGTCCTGAAAAACAGCCTGAGCTCTAATTCCTAGCACGCCAGAAGTTCTCTCTTCAGAACCAAGGTCAAAAGGTAAGTGTAGGAGAGCTTGCCCAGTTGTCCTTGGAGGGGAGGGAGGGGACAGAAGGAGCTGGAGTAGATTATCCCTGGAGCAGTCTCTACTTTTGTGATGCACCTGAAAACAAGGTCGCACTAGCCCTCTGGTTTCAGCAAGACATTAGAGAGGGTCTTACCCAAAGCACCCATCTATTCCTCTCTATTCTTCTTTCTTCTCTTCGACTTCAACCTTAAGGATCTCTCCTTCTCCTGCTATGGGGGAAGGAGACATGCTAATGATTAGAGGCTTCTTAGGGATTTCTTCACCCGTTGCTGGCTGAGTGTCTGCATCTGCCTTTTCCTTTTGCGCTGGGAGTGTAGATGGGGCAGCACACTCTGGAGGCTTCTTATCCTCATTTTGGGGTTTTTTCTCATCTTGCTCAGGCTTCTTCTCAACTGCTTTAGCTTGTCTTTCCTAGAAAGGAGAAGTTACCCATTTCCAATTGCTGCAGAGGAAATTCAAGCAGTTCTATTTCTGTACATTCAGTGGTAAGACACAGCATGGGTACTGTGATTAAGATTGTGCAAAGCACATAAATTTGCATTCAGCTACTGCAATTCAACTTCTAAGTTAAAAAGTGCTATTTCAAAATGAAAATGTCAAAATAAAAACTAGGAAATAGTGTGTGTAGTGATAGTATCCATTCTTCCTTAATACAGCAGGATGGAAAGGAGTTCGGAGCACATACAAACCTTTCTTCAGCTCTCACCTTCCTCTATATACTTATATTAGTATAAAAATATGTATTTTACTAAGTTTTTGCTTCAGTAGTGGCATTGTAGAAATCTATATGAACCAAACTTTACATTTAACTCTAACACAGCCAGTTCAGCTATTAAAAGTAGAATAGGGTTCTGCCACCTCTGGATAACTCTGCAAAACTGAGTAGGTTGTTATTAGCATGAACATCTCTCAGAAGAGTTGGTAGTGTGGGAATTGTTTCCCATCAACTGTTATAACATTTTTTTTTCATAAGTGCAATATATTAAAGATTGAATCAGGTTTAGCTGTTTGGGCTAAAATTAAAATTTTGTCCTCAAGGTTTACAACAAGATCTAAACTTGGGATGGAAAGTGTGTGGACTCTGCTCGAGTCAGCTGGATCCTATTACTGTGTTAGGATACGTCTGTGTTTACTTTTCCTTAGATGAAATTGAAAGATCAATTGTTAGTCTTAGTAAAACATATTTTGCCCTACTGTCCATGGGCTTTTTTGTTTGTTTCTTGCTGCTTTGCTTTTTTTTTTTTTTTTTTTCTTTCCTTTCTGATATGTAGTCCAGGTCCAGGAAGATCTGAGCTATATTTCAGAAGCAGTGTTTAGACATTAAGTACAGTGGTTAACACCACACCACCTGAGAGCTTCTGCCACTGATTGCATTGATAAGGCAACGTTTTCCTCCCCTCTCCCCAATTTCTCCTGCTAGCCTCTCTCTGGGGGAACCTATTCAGCGTTCTGTGGCATTACCTGATCTTCTTGTTCTCTCTTCAGCTTCAGCAGCGCAGCAAGGCCTGCTTTTCCTTTCCCTCCAAGCATTGCCTTGAACAGTTTCGGAGTCTCCTGCTTCTGCCCAAACAGACTGGCCAGGCCGCGGGGCGGTGGCGGCGCCGGAGCCGGTTTCCCCTTCTCCTTCAGCAGCACCCTGGGCACAGGAAAGAAGGAGCTCACAGCAGAACTCAGAAACGTTCGTGCAAACCTTAAATTCAAGGATGAAGACCCAGGAATTTTTCTAGCTTTTTTATTACTTTTTTTAATCCCAATTCCAGTGGCCAGGAACAATCTGGAAAGACCAAGGCTTTTATTCTGCAATTCACTACTCTGCAAGAGTTTATTGGAGGCTGCTGTTCTAATCTAATCTGGAATTTCTTACCGATATCCTTAAAGAAGTGCAAACTCTGATTAAGGTATCATGAAGCAGGTAACATGTGAAATAGCTGGGGATGGGAGGAGGAGGAGCGCTCAGTAGCCAGGGTCTATCTCTGCTGTCTGGCCGTCTGGATGCAAATTCAGAGCATGTTTACTGCTCTGTTTGGAGTCCAGCTGATAGCAACTGGTGCTGACCATACCTCTGTTAGAAAGACGCTGGAGAGAAGGCAGGAAAAATAATGGCTGCGGGGTTATCAGTCAGTGGATTTGTTCTTCCTTTCCACCAGTCGATGCTGGATTTGAAAATCAGCCTATCTGAAGGCCATGTGTGTGAAAACACTTATTGAATGGGCAAGATCCTTTGCCCATTTTGGGGGGCAAAAGGGATCCGCAAAACAGGGGAGTATTTCCTATTCCCCTGGCTTCTCATCAACCTTCCTGTCTCACTTGGGTCCATCACTGAGTCTGGATTACACATGGTCCATGTCTTCAGTTCATTTGGGCCCTGGTGTTGCCGAGAGCCTCTTTCCCAACATTTTTTAGTGTCACTAACTCCCTGTCAGTAAGCTCCCGGTGACAGGCATGGTTCTTCTCACCCTCACCTTGTATCCAAGCTCCTCCTTGTTTTTGGCAATTAGGCTTCATTATATTGTCATGGATTCAGGTTTCCTTTCTCTCTTGCTAAACCTTAAACCATGAACAGGACGTGCCACGGGCAAGAGTCCAGCAGACTGCTTTGGGAAACACTCCATGGACTAGACATGCTTTTCAGGTGGCAATAAGCCCATTCTGCATCTGTGGTGATTATTAAGATGCTACTGCTTGATAACCAGGATTGTTGAAACATGCTACATGCAGCTGTTTGCTGGCACTTTTGCTAAATATGTCTCTCGTACTGTTTCATCTCCTCTGGGGGAATTTCAGATTTGGGAGGTTTTTCCACCTGTTGATTTCATGGCGTGAGCACAATTCGGAACAGTAGAGTGCCCAAGTCTGCTCAAAATGGAAAACTGTTTCGCAAGTTTGGACATTTTAGATTTAGAAGGTAGCAGAGAAACCATTTTCATAATTTTATTTTGACAAAATCTGACAATATTTCATCCTTACAAAGAAAGAGGAAACTCACCCTAGCAAGGTACAGCCAAAGCAAGGTTAAAAACAAACAAATAAATGAATAAGTAAAAGGTTTCAATGTGAAATCCTGTTCCAAAACTCCTTTGCACAAAATGCACGCATCTTAGATCTGTGTACATTTGATTTTGTCAGGCCTTCCTCCAGTACATTCCTATTTATTTTTTAGGATTTTGGAAATGTATTCAAGTCCATGGGTACACTAAAGCTTATGTTTATAGAGTTCATTGCAAGTGCTCATTGCATCTTTGAAACCTGCTCCTTGCCTGGCTTCCCAAGAAAAATAGATATTGCAAGACAAGGGTATTTAAGAAGTCCTGATATATTCCACTTATTTGTTTTGTTACCTTAAATATAAATGAAAGATGACTATTCAGAATGTCATTTTATTTACCACATTTCCACAGTTCTAGGCATCCTTGCCAAGACCATGGCCATAAAAACTGAACATCTGAAGACAAATATGTTTATATTTGTTATTCTTGTAGGAAATGAGTGCAAATCTCTCTAGAAGCCACAACTGTTCATTTCGCAGCTAAACAACAAGATTTATATATATATATATATATACACACACAGATACATATATATATAAGGACATACTTTGCTTTCTTCATTAGAAGCTTTTCTGAGTCAGGATAGTGCACCAAGATTTCATTGAGGGTCTTCTTGTCTAAAATGAAAAGGTTGGCAAAACCATGAGCCACCACGTTGGCAGTCCTCCGATTTCCTCCACCTGCTGCTAACAGGCTGCAATGAAAATAAACATGGACAGTCAGGTCTCTTTGCTGGTGATCGCCGCTAAAGTCATCACAAGGTTCACCTACCCAACTGTTACCTGTTATACCCTGCAAACTCTTTCTGAAATAAGGATGGAAAATGTCTTTTTTCTTCAAGAAGGCAAATTGTCACTCCTGGCCAGGACTGTGCTGATGCTAAGGGCTGTGGAAGGTCTTGCTGCAGAGACACGTTTCAGTGCAAGGGCTGCATTTGTTTTAGTCTTCATGTGAACTTAGAATTCCCTCAATTTTATTGTTGAATGTGATTTGCATGAGAAGTGGAGCAGCGCACCTCCGATATTATTAAAAGAGTTATTGACAATGAATGAATCATTTCCCACCCCAAGAATTTTAATTTTCCTGGGTAAATAACTTTTGTGAGTCTCTGGTTTTCAGCCTTCTCACATATCTCCTCTCACGTTTGCATGCTGGCAAGTTGAATGATTGAGAAGCTCTTTCAGCCTGACAGTTAAAAATGTGTCTGCGTGAGAAGGCAGCCGTTTTGTTTTAAAAATAAGGCATTAGAGCATCCTAGCAAGCACTAGTTGAGCATAGGAATGATATCCACATAAAGATATGTTGTACAATCAACAATTAAGTGCTCATCTTGCATTAAACAAAATGAAGAGATCTCACTTCTCAGATCTGGTGTTAAGCAAGAAAAGATACATTTTACTGTTAGTACTATGACTATATTAAAGGATGTCCACCATTTGTCCCTTAACTGTTTTCCTGAGAGTTAATGTTTATTAGGAATATTCTGTTATATCCAAATGTAAAGGTTATTAGTAGAGGATAATATGGATCCCATCTTCTATTAAGCATGATTTACTAATTTTTACTTAGTATTAAGGATATATTCATATTTATTTTTAATTTCAAAGATAGAAAAAGAAGCATCTGCTCAGTAAGGGCAGAAGTTAAAGAAAATTCCAGCCAACTTTCTTCTGATGACTCACTGTGTAGCAAATGCTTATTGAACAGTCATCTTCAGGCTCTTCTAAAAGAGAGCTCATTTCATTGAGGCACACGAGGACTAAAGAGACCAGCTTTTTCCTCATAGTAATGGTGTGAATTTTACAAGTAAGGCGTTGCTCAAGCAAGATCATCTTTGACTAAGGACAACATTATAGATTTCATGACTAGGTCGGTTTTTCCCAGTATGCTACGAGTTAAGTGAAAAACTAAATTGTTCAAAATGACATCACCTTACACTAGTTCTTGATGCTATAATAACCATATTAATATGTTATTGAAATTGCAGAAATTGCTTTTTCTTATATTTTTTACTCTAATTATTAGAGTAAAATGCTGTAACCTTAGTGTGAAAGGTTATCTTTTGCATTCCTATAGTAGCAATTTTAATTTAGAAGTATCAAACTGTTAGGGTGATGAGTCAACTTATCGGTTTCTCTTTTATAACTGGTTGCATTAGAAAGGTGCCCTTCACTAAATGAGCAAAGAGAAGCAGGAAATGGTGCATTCATCTGCTGAAGGCCAAGTTTAACTGTTGAAAGGATAAAGCTGTGAGCAAACTTTTGCCAAAAACACTGTCAAAAATTTACACATAATAGAGAAGCGTTTTAATTTTTTCCAGAATTACTGTTTGCTGATGGGAAAATGTGCTAGGTAATAACTGACAAAATGGATGAATGAAGACATCTGGCTTAAAATGTAAATTTCTCTGGGCTAATGAAGTATTTTGTTACAGTTTTTCTCTCCTGAATTTCTGAATAATCTGTGCAGACAGGCTTCCATTAAGGCAGCAATCTGTTTGCCTCTGATTCTAAGCTTATTTTGCTTCCCCAAACTGATATTATCTATACAGTAAAGTAGTAACAAGGGTAAGACGTTAAATGGGAGGCAGCTTCTATTCCTTAGTTTGTTTCTATAATAATTGTCAAGAATTAAATTGGCGAAGAAGTAGTTTGAACATTAAACTTATATTGGGATTCTACTATAATTCAGGAAAAATGCAAGCACATTTTGAACATTGGTACATTTTGAAATGCATGAAAATTCTTTGTTTTCTTCAATTCTTTTTCTGAAAGAGGCATTTTAAGGACGATTTACATGCATTTTGAACAGAGTGAGACTAAATAGCAAGTATCTTGTTGAGTTAGAACACTGTGAAAGAAGTTGACATATTTCTCTAAACAAATCTTGAATCAGAAGTCAAAAATCATGACAGCCTAATACTGTGGTTATAACCATGCCATGAAAACTGGGGGAAAAGCTGGGACATGCTAAATGAAGCAATATTTCACACATTAAAGAGTTTTTCTTTCTTTCTTCTGCCACTGCTGTATGGTATTGATAGAACTTACATAGACAAGTGCTATATAAACTCATTATTTTCTAACATACTGCCATAAGGAGGATAAAACTCTGCTGATACATTTAATGGCTCAGTTCTTCATTTTTCTTTGGTTTTGTAAACTGTTGTGTATTTTCCCCTCAAGTTTATCCTCAAGATTATGCCATTTATATGCAAAGTACTTGTGTCTATGCTGGTACTCTTGTAAGGATGTTTCTACCAACATAGGTCAATGATGAATAAAAAGGAATAGAAGGGTAGGTTTATAGCATTGCTGAGAGTTTTATTGACCATGTCAGGAATTATGTGCAGAGTAAAATATATTGTGTAGTGAAACTTTGGTCATTGTGTGAGTCTCTTGTAGAAATAAGTGCTCAATTTTATTAGGTTAAAAGTTTGAAATTCCCTTGTTTGCATTAAAATTGATCATTATTTTTAAATTGATCATTATCATTGATCATTATTAAAATTGATCATTATCGTTGTTTTTTTAAAAAAGTACTCACTCCAAATCCAGAACTCAGAAATAATAGCAAACTATATGTGGGTTACATATCCTTGATGCTTTAGCTTTTTCCTTTTATCATTACAGCATCCAGCCCTTACTAAAAACTGGTGGATTCTCAGCCTCTCCATGTAGCTTATGTCACAGGATTTTGTTTGGGGCCTTTGCTCTAATATTATATTGACACATGGAGGAATACTTTGAAAATAACCTTCTCTCAGGCGGCGGATATCTTTTCATATTTATTTTTAATTTCAAAGATATTTATACAAGGTATTTATAAATACTATATTATACTGATTGTATTTGATTTATAAAACATAGCATGATAGCTCTGCAACTGTGTATATAAGGTTATTTTTATACACATGTAAACACACATGTTTTTGTGACCCAAAATAGCAATCAGCATATGAACTAAAGTTGAAAATGCAGTGTATCAGCTTTTTTTTTTTAAAAAAAAAAAAAAGTTATGTACAGTTCAGATAGAAAAAGAAGCATCTGCTCAGTAAGGGCAGAAGTTAAAGAAAATTCCAGCCAACTTTCTTCTGATGACTCACTGTGTAGCAAATGCTTATTGAACAGTCATCTTCAGGCTCTTCTAAAAGAGAGCTCATTTCATTGAGGCACACGAGGACTAAAGAGACCAGCTTTTTCCTCATAGTAATGGTGTGAATTTTACAAGTAAGGCGTTGCTCAAGCAAGATCATCTTTGACTAAGGACAACATTATAGATTTCATGACTAGGTCGGTTTTTCCCAGTATGCTACGAGTTAAGTGAAAAACTAAATTGTTCAAAATGACATCACCTTACACTAGTTCTTGATGCTATAATAACCATATTAATATGTTATTGAAATTGCAGAAATTGCTTTTTCTTATATTTTTTACTCTAATTATTAGAGTAAAATGCTGTAACCTTAGTGTGAAAGGTTATCTTTTGCATTCCTATAATAGCAATTTTAATTTAGAAGTATCAAACTGTTAGGGTGATGAGTCAACTTATCGGTTTCTCTTTTATAACTGGTTGCATTAGAAAGGTGCCCTTCACTAAATGAGCAAAGAGAAGCAGGAAATGGTGCATTCATCTGCTGAAGGCAGTTTAACTGTTGAAAGGATAAAGCTGTGAGCAAACTTTTGCCAAAAACACTGTCAAAAATTTACACATAATAGAGAAGCGTTTTAATTTTTTCCAGAATTACTGTTTGCTGATGGGAAAATGTGCTAGGTAATAACTGACAAAATGGATGAATGAAGACATCTGGCTTAAAATGTAAATTTCTCTGGGCTAATGAAGTATTTTGTTTCAGTTTTTCTCTCCTGAATTTCTGAATAATCTGTGCAGACAGGCTTCCATTAAGGCAGCAATCTGTTTGCCTCTGATTCTAAGCTTATTTTGCTTCCCCAAACTGATATTATCTATACAGTAAAGTAGTAACAAGGGTAAGACGTTAAATGGGAGGCAGCTTCTATTCCTTAGTTTGTTTCTATAATAATTGTCAAGAATTAAATTGGCGAAGAAGTAGTTTGAACATTAAACTTATATTGGGATTCTACTATAATTCAGGAAAAATGCAAGCACATTTTGAACATTGGTACATTTTGAAATGCATGAAAATTCTTTGTTTTCTTCAATTCTTTTTCTGAAAGAGGCATTTTAAGGACGATTTACATGCATTTTGAACAGAGTGAGACTAAATAGCAAGTATCTTGTTGAGTTAGAACACTGTGAAAGAAGTTGACATATTTCTCTAAACAAATCTTGAATCAGAAGTCAAAAATCATGACAGCCTAATACTGTGGTTATAACCATGCCATGAAAACTGGGGGAAAAGCTGGGACATGCTAAATGAAGCAATATTTCACACATTAAAGAGTTCTTTCTTTCTTTCTTCTGCCACTGCTGTATGGTATTGATAGAACTTACATAGACAAGTGCTATATAAACTCATTATTTTCTAACATACTGCCATAAGGAGGATAAAACTCTGCTGATACATTTAATGGCTCAGTTCTTCATTTTTCTTTGGTTTTGTAAACTGTTGTGTATTTTCCCCTCAAGTTTATCCTCAAGATTATGCCATTTATATGCAAAGTACTTGTGTCTATGCTGGTACTCTTGTAAGGATGTTTCCACCAACATAGGTCAATGATGAATAAAAAGGAATAGAAGGGTAGGTTTATAGCATTGCTGAGAGTTTTATTGACCATGTCTGGAATTATGTGCAGAGTAAAATATATTGTGTAGTGAAACTTTGGTCATTGTGTGAGTCTCTTGTAGAAATAAGTGCTCAATTTTATTAGGTTAAAAGTTTGAAATTCCCTTGTTTGCATTAAAATTGATCATTATTTTTAAATTGATCATTATCATTGATCATTATTAAAATTGATCATTATCGTTGTTTTTTTAAAAAAGTACTCACTCCAAATCCAGAACTCAGAAATAATAGCAAACTATATGTGGGTTACATATCCTTGATGCTTTAGCTTTTTCCTTTTATCATTACAGCATCCAGCCCTTACTAAAAACTGGTGGATTCTCAGCCTCTCCATGTAGCTTATGTCACAGGATTTTGTTTGGGGCCTTTGCTCTAATATTATATTGTCACATGGAGGAATACTTTGAAAATAACCTTCTCTCAGGCAGCGGATATCTTCAGATCTGCCTGGATGCCACCCTGTGCCACGTGCTCTAGGTGTCCCTGCTGGAGCAGGGGGGTTGGATCCTTAGAGGTCCCTTCCAATCTCAACCATTCTGTGAATCCGTGACATAATTTCATTTTCCCACTCTACGAGAAAGGCTGGTATCTACGGGGCAGATCAGTGTTTTCTGCTCGAAGGTCTGAGCAGGGTCTGCACACACCTCACTGCACAACCTGGCGCGTTTCCACTACCTCCAAGACAGAGGCAAGGGGAAGATAAAGGTAAACCTGGCACGGTGCTGATTACCACTTTTCACAAGGCAGATTAATGCTACCGGCAAGAGGATTAGCAGTAACAGGGAGGCAGTTGGAAGGAATCAAGGACCAGGTTATCACTCGCAGCAGCACATGTGTCTCATTACTTTTTCCCCAGGCCCAACTCAGCAGGGGATGCTGTGCCTAAAATCTAGCACATGGTTGGCTAATTGGCGAACAGCAGCTAATGGATTTTGCATAGAAACTGTGGAAAACAGGAAAAACATTTGTAGCAACATGAGAAAAGCTTTCCAAAAAAATGTAGACCTTCTCAAACTGGTCTGCCAGCCGTATTTTTAAATGCATTTCTCTCAAACAAATGCATTTTCATATAGGGGTGCCTGATTTTCAGTGACTTAGTCCCTCTGTCAGCTCCCAAAAGAACCAGCTTCAGTTGTTATTTCAGATATTTCCTCCCCCTTGTTGGAAATCATTTATCACTTTTAGTATCTGCTGCCTATCTAGGCATCTAGGTCCTCTAGTCTCAGTACAAGAGCATTTGGTCCTGCCGAATTGCAGGCCTGGGAGCAGGAAAACATGTTAAATCTTCTAAGTGCTGAAGAGAAACTCTGTAATGACCCTGCACATTGCCCAGAACATGGATTACACATTATTTGCCATTCAGCAATCTCAAACCTTTCTAAATAAGTCTTGGTTGTTTCACTTCTATTTTTTTTAAGCTTGTCTACCTCTCTTTGGTATCCTCTTGGTTGCTACTGCCCAACTTTTTAGCCTTCATATGGTAACTGTCATGCTTATCAGCTAGAAGTTAAACAATCATTAATTATTTCACCGTTTCTACAGAAAGCATTAAAGATAATGATAGACATACCTGATCTCTCCAAATACAGCTCCTGCTCTTAGCGTGACCAGGACTTTTGTACCATCTGGGCCTCCAAGAACTTGAACTTCGCCTTGTTTGATGATGTACATCTCTCTGCCAATCTCTCCCTGGGCACACAAACATACAAAGATCCCTCAATTTAGCCAGGCAGGTGTTTCCTCGTTTGTTTTTTCGTTTGTTAGTTTGTTTTTAGTAGAATAATCCCACAGACTCCTTTACGCAGATTTACTAGTGTTTTGCTGAAATAAATGTTAGCTTGCACTACCTTTCCCAGGGCTGAGCAAGAAGACTTGGTAATAATCAGGATTTTAGCAGTTGTTGCTATGGACTATCCTAGTAGTGACTGATATAATTCGTAAGTATATTTAATAATAGGTTTTAAAAAAAAAAACCTTGTGCTAGGTTTCATACTATAACTTCTAATTGACCCTTACCTAATTTTAAAGGAAAAATAGGAGTTGTGAACCATTCAAAAGTTTGTATGTTTTCATGTAAGCACTTGATGGTTTAAGGGATTATTAGTTCATTTATTATATTTCATGTTAGAGAAGATCTGCCGGGATTTAAAGTTGATGTCAGTCATAAATGTAAATTTGTTTGCAAAAAAACAGGAAAAAAATGGAGTAACCTTAAACCTGATTGGACTTTGCAGAAGTCCAATAACTAATAGTTTTCATGTTATCTCTTTAACAGACAAGTAAATACTATTCCACTTGTGCAGCTGGAGTAACTGAGGTAAATCAGGAACTTCAGCTTAAAAGTGAACAGAAAACGGCACCAAAACCAGGGCTGAAAACATGGGGCTTGTTCCTTGTGTCCCTGAACGTTCTCCTCCAGGCTGTGATCAGCCCAGCGTGCAGCCGGGCAGGATGTGCTCACAGGCCTCAAGTTCCAGCAAGGGCTTTTTCACTCCTACAAGATACAGCATCAATGGCATTATTGCAGTGGTTGGCCACATAGTGGCCCTACTCGTATGAGTGGCCTTTTATGGAATGTGTGGAATTAATGAAGCTGGAATATTTTTTTTTCCCATTTCTTGGAATCCATCATTAATGACAAGTATTTGCCTCTGACTTCAGGACCAAGCCCTTAAATCTGTTGCTGTGACTTTTACCCCTGCTAGGGCACAGTCCCCCACAGGAGCAGCGTGCAGCTGAGCCCATACTCAACGTGCACCTTGGAGATGCCTCTCAAATCCAGCTGCAGGAACAGCAGGTCAGAGCTCCTCTGCAGGGCTGTGCTGGATGCCCTGTGCTTTCCTGGGAATGTTTCTGTTTAGAGCTTCTGGATACACGATGAAACACTGGGCACTCATAAGCATCGTAGCTTGAGCTCTATGTTTGCATTCTTACATGTATAAAAATAAAATAACTTTCCCCATTTTAAATAGTCAGGCTTAATGATGTCACTAGATATTTACATAAAATACTTTCCCAGGCTACCGCACTTTTGTTTGAAAAGGTAAGTAATAAAATCATTGTAAAATAGCTTGTAACTTGAGGGTTTATTATTATTACTCGTGATGTGATAATTATTTCTTCATGCTATCAAATTCACTCAGAATTAATCTTATTTAAAGTACCCTGTCTGAACTCTTATTCTAAAATACATATTAACTTGCATTTGAAAGAGATACAACACTTACCTTTTTGCAGACAAAGTCGCCAGGTAAGTACACAATGGATTTCAAGCGTAGCAGCATGTCATATATCATCTGAGTATCGCACCCCTTTAAAGGAATTAGAATTGTGATGCATTAATTCAGTAACTGAAGCTATTATCAGTGCTTACACTGGACAGCAAAATGCAATGGTACATGAATGTGCTGACCCAGGGATTCCTATGCCGAATGCAAACGAAAAGCACCATAAAGAGCACATTTTAAAGCAGAGAAAACAATTAAAGGAATTGTCTTTCCAGATATTTCCAGGAGAAGCTCTTCTCTCTTGGTTATATGCTTTCTACAAATGAAGCTTGCTTACATCTAGATCTGATGGCTGTGCAAGTTCAGTCAGTGCTATGTTCAGGGCTTTATGGGTCTTTTATGTGAAACACTTTTTATTGATCCATGACCGAAAAAACAGACCGCACCCAATGTTGGTCTGAATCTATGAATTTCGTCTCTTCAGCAAATGTTGCAAAAACAGTGAAACTATGTATGTTTATACTGTGGGATTTCTTGCAATTACCCTAACAAGCAAATTAGTATTAAGGTAGTATGTCAAGACTATTTCTAAAAATACAGCCTTTCCTTTTTTTTTTTTCTTTTTTTGATGTGGTAGGATATTTTTTTTCTGTGGCAAACATACTTAATATCTTAAATATTAACATTTAATTTATGTCTCTGAAAAACTATCATGTCAACAAAGAGAACATTCCTTTGTACAAAAAGTAACATAACAGTAACATTCACTAAATCAAAGTTATATTCTCAGAACAGATAGTATTAGAGATGTCTCAGTCTGTGCTAGGTGGTAGGCAGTGATGTAGAGTGTACTAAAAATTACTTTCTTCTATACTTAACTCTTGAAATGAGGTATACCTTGAAATCAGTTACATAACATCTACTTTAATATGTTGACATAATAGGACAATACATCTTATTCATTCTTTTTTATCTCAGGCTTAATCCAAACAATTTTCCATTGACCTAAATATCTCTTGGACTTATTTTGTCCTGAATATTAATAAACATATTCTTAAGTGCACAAAATAAACAAAGCGAGGTTTCTGTCTCATGAGTACCACACATTGCTGCATTCTCCTGTAAAATACTTGCTTTGAATAAGTCAACTTTATTGACGATGGCAAAGTTCACATCAATTGCAATGGCGAGCTGCATTTTGGTTGGCATCTGCTCCAACAATTCAGATTCATCTACAAAATAAATAACACAAAAGATTCAAGCCTGGTTAGTTAGAAAATATAAAGAGAGAATGCAAGAATGTTCATAAAAATGAGCATTATACAGAAAAATTACTCGCTAGAGCAATTCCAGCATTTATGACTTCTAATGAGGAAAATGCTAATCTACTTTCACCATAAGAGATTGTTGTTGCATACTGTCTGAAGTTATAGTCAGAACATTATATAAATTAATAGAATTTGTGAAGTAATAAGCATCATACTGCTCCGGAGCTTTTTGCTTGTCTGCAGTAAATTGCATGCCTTCCTCTCATCCTCTACCATGAAATTCAGCAGAGATGTGATTTTTTTGCTTATATCTACACAGAGCCTTCTTCCTTTTGAGTCCTTATGGGACAAGTGCTTGAAAGCCTTACCTAGCATTCCTTGCGAGTCCCATGTGTATTCATACCAAGTGCGAACACGATTCTGAACCCCTTTTGGAATTGAATAAGTGTTCATATAGGAGACTGTGTTGTCCATACAGGAGCGGTAGTAGTTTTGTCCTGCTGTAGCTGCTCCAATTACATCCCGCATCTGTAAACATCATCCATTGTCACTATGTGTTTCACCAGTAACAGTCTAGATTTGAATAACTTTTCTACAACTTATACAAAAGAGTAAAGCACTTGCAAAATAGCTGATTCATTATATATTCAGCTGTATGTTTGAGCAGTTGTTTTTCTATGCTTTTTCAGAAACATTTATGGAAATCTAGTTATGCTAGAAGCAGTCTACATATGTGGTTTTTAAAGGAATCACTTGTGGTTTCCAGCTTATTCTTGCAACTCATATTTCTGCACTTGGAAGACAGATATAGATGAAGATTTCTTAAAAATTCATAATAAAGCTGTTCTGCATTTGGTATCTAATGCAAAACAAAAATGAAATGAACTGGGTTAAATTTCTGCATTAACATCAGCTGGCACCACTAAAACTAAGATCCTGCCAATGTTTAAATTGCTGAGTTAGTTTAGATCACTCATAAAAATATATCTTGGGCTGAAAGCTGATGTTAAAGATTGTAGTGCAGGAACATTATTTTATGTTTCAACATAGTTGAATTAATGTCAGTTAAATTTTAAAAAGTAGGATGAGTTAATATTCATAGATATTCCTTCCTCATAAGCGTAACTGTATAGAAATGGTTTTAGTACAATGGCTTAATATTGCTGTGGCCACAGATTGGTACGTGAGTAGACGAGATTCTCCTTGTTACAGCGATGCAATTGATTGCATAATGAACAACAGTTTTAACATAAGTGTGCTAAAGCAGGACTAATATTTTTACTAATTTCAGGACTTAGGGCATTGCAGAAATGCAGCTGATTGCACAAGGAATAGCATTTTTAGATAAGTGTGCTAGGGTAGTACTAATAATTTCATTAAGAGCTCTTTGTAAATAGGAATGGAAAACGAGCTGCAATGCAGTTGTGTATTAATATTTAAGTTTCAATTGTATGATTGACTATGCTGGTTGCAAAAGCTAGTTTGCAGAAGCAAGTGGTAGACTTGTAGCTTCATAGACTGTTAAATCAAATTATAAGAAAATAGACATATAAATATGTAAACCCCCAAGTTTAACCCAATATACTTAAGTTGAATAATTTGTCAGAATAAATATTTTCTATGAAGAAGTGCTTTGCTGTATTTTGGGTGATTCTTCATTGTGGATTATTTTTAAATTCTATGGGAAGGATCTGTTTCAGGATAGCAGAGATCTCCTCTTGCACTTTTAAAATAGCAAGAGGCATATGCATTTTTTAGCTGTTTGACTGAAATTTTAAAATCCTATACTCAAAATATAAATGAAATGTTATCAGTTTTTTTGTATTCATTTTCTCTTATTAATTTTCCCAGTAACATACATCTACAAATCCAAAGGCCTAGAAGGATTTTGATAGGAATTTAATGTGAGATGTAATCTCATGGAGGAACTATAACATTTGTTTTCTTGTTGGCAAAGTATTTTAAAAGCAGTGGATTTAAACCCTAAATCTAATAGTTACAAGCTGGAAATAGTTTACGCTGAGTTGTGTTCATTTGGAAATATAACTGATTTGCTTTGCTATGGGCTTTTTTTTTTCCTCTTGCCAAATGAGAACGAAGAGGAATGGAAAGCAGTTAATTTTCATGTTAACAAATATTGTGTAACCTATGGAAGAGAGCAGAATTCTAGCTTGGCAAGGATCGTCACATTTCCATTAACAATATTTTCTTGCCAGTACCATCACACATGATTTATTCAATAATTTGTAAATATGAATGTAACCATATCTGCAGTTATAACTTTCATACCATTTAACAGTATAGTGTGTATATTTAGAAACTGTTTCCTTGGAAAATCAGAATTTTATATAGTTTAAAGAATTGTCTGTGTCCTGCAATCTTGACGTTAAATCCACTTGCCTGTCATTTTCAACGTGGCCTACAAAACTGGGAATTGATTAAGCACATTTATTTATCAGAAGAATAAATAGAGATGATAGTTCAAAACAGCAACATTCATATAGAGGCTAGTCTATTTTTTTTTCCCCAGAAGATCTAAACCACACTAAATTAATGTATTATCACAGAGTCACAGTAATTTGAACATATCTAGCAACTGATTTCTTGACATACCTGCCCAATTAAGCTGGAGAAGACAAAGACACCCAAGAAAAAATTCAGGAGTTGAAAAACTATCTCAAACAGGGTTTGTGGTTCCGGAAGGCCCCCGATGGTGATGAGCGTGCGAACGGCCCAGTAGTAGCACCTCAGATACCTGCGGGCACAGATGCCATTTGTGTCACTGACCGTAAGGAACTGTGTAGGTGAAGCTAGGCAGATACATGCTGGAATTTGGTCTTTCAGTGAGGCCTTTTTGGTCCAAAAACTCTCTCTCTCTTTTTTTTTTTCTTTAGAAATTATTATGATTTTGCAAATGATCCACTCGTATCGAGGTGAATGTTCTCACTGATGGCAAACTAGGAAAACATGTAGAAAAATGCAGCAGTTGTTGGTTAGTGATGTCTAGTAATGCTACATAGAGTATGGAAGAATACTTTTGAAAGAAAAGTTTTTATTTCATATAGAGGAAAATGAAATCCCAGTAACAACAGATTCATACCGGGAATTTTCCATTTTAAAATACTTCAAAATGGTTTCAAAATTTCCATTTAAAAGATCAGGCTTTATTAAGCAATTGATTTTTGCTTTTCACTAGGAAATCACTTTTCTCCTGCCTTCAGTCTCATGGAACGCAGTAATAACGATCCCCGTCACTGCAGTTATCTGCTTTTAGATTTTAACAGATAGAACTGGCAGCTTTATCAGAGTCTTTCAGGAGTCAGAAATGTCATTGCCTGTTTATCATCAAATCATTTTTTCCCTGTTGTGGTTGCAATTCACTCAAATTTTCACTCGAATTTGAAAACAAATCACCACCTAAGCGTGTTTCCAGCAAAGGTGGTGGCTTTCTCTCAGAGTTCCGTAACAGAAATAAAGAGCACGACAAAGCCTCAGACCCATTTAAGAAGAATTAACAGAATTAAGCCTAGAATTCCGTCCCTACTGTGTCTGAGGGGAATCATCATATAAAGCATATGAAGAGCATGCTTGTTCACCAACACAGTGCATGCTGTGGCACTTGAAACATGGAGACTTTATGAAGTATAAAGAAATTAACATTAGTTCTGAGCTAGTAACTATAAGAAATCAAAGTAATTAACAAACTCCCTGCCTCCCAATGGGCCGGGATTGGAGCCTTGATAAGTTCCCTAGAACAGACAGTATAATCATGGTTCTGAGGACATCTCCAAGGAGAGAAAGCAGCTCCTCAAAGAGCTTCGGGGTGACATTCTGCTCTGCACCCCTGTCATGTAAAATGGGAGGGTTTTTCCAGAAGTGCCCACGCTTTCTAAAGACACAGCTACCACAGAGCCTTTCTCTGTGATTTTACTTCAGAGGAAACCATCTCTGGCAAATTCACAGGATGTTCACTATCTCGTAGGCACAGGTTTTATATTTTCTTCGTTTGCTCATTTTATTGTTATTTTAGTCTGAAATAAGAGTTGGACAGTTGAAATATAAGACATTCTTTTTTTCCTAAGAATTGAAGAAATGAGATTGTAAATTTTGTTTACAGAAAACCAGAAAAAAAAAAAAAACAGATTCCAATTTCAATGGTATTAGCACCTCTGATTCCTATAGTTAAAGTGTCTGGAAACCATCACTGCTTGCCATACAACTTACTAGCCTGCTATAAAATTACTGTTGAAGCAAACAACATGAGACAAGAATGGGATTTTACCTCTGTACAACATAGGCAGTGTGTTTATCCTCCAGGCAATCAAACTACCAGATTTTTCCCTGAAGTAAGTCTGAGCTAGGGAAAAGAAATCTGCAAATAAAATCCTTGTAATGCCATGCCAATGAAAATATCTTTCTCATAAAAGTCCATTTCAGAATAAGCTAAATTTCCTACACGGTTTTGGCTAATACAGTTAAATCAAATTTTTCTGCATACGGCTATCAGATTTTAAGGTGATATGCACACATTAGTTGCAGCCCAGTGAAGCATTAATTCAGGGCTGTCCCCTCTGATTGCAGCTGGGAAGGTTATGAAGTGGAATAAAGAGGTGGCATTTTTACACGTATTCTCTCACTCCTCCTGTCTTGATACCATTTTTCCCTGAGTGACTTATTCATCAGTTGATTGCAAGTGTGATGGTCTCAATGGCGTAAACTATACATAGTTCACCTTCATGTAAAAAAAAAATCTACAGGTATCGGATATCAGGCTACAAGTATCAGGTTTGAAAGTGTTAGATCTAACATACCTATGAGCTGGGTTGTGCACTTAAAGTTCCTCTGCAGGCACAGAAAAGCCTCTGTGCAGCAAGTACTAGGATCACGACACATCGGATATATTTTAAGCTTGAGGCATGGCTGACCTGCACATATGGACACCTTTGAGGGACACCTTTAAGTCTTACTGAGTAGTGGGCAGCATGTGCCAAGGAGATAAGAGTTTCTCTAGGCATGTCCAGCAACCATCTTCTGGGATTTCCAGGTGTCTGCTAGGTCTGTGCCCAGAGCAAGAAGGCAACACACTATAGAGAAACTATAGAGAATGCAAAAAGATGTTTTGATTCATAGATATTCTGGGGAATCATTCCATGAAAGAGGAGTCCATGGGAGAATTCAGAGCAATGATGTTAGGTTCCTGCTTTGAGTCACTTTTCTGGAGGATCTGCCCATTATCCTAAGGAGTTAGGGAAACCAGGCTCTTCCTTACAACTCCATGTGTTTGGCATTGGTCTAATTTAGGCCTAATTTTTCACCTCGCTATAATTAGGAGAGTTTTTTAATATCCTGCTGCTCAGTGCACATCGGCTCTGTACCTAAGGCATTTTGCCTGTAATGCTGTTCTTTATTAAGAGAGTCTGAGGTCCACCTTCCTGGCTATACCTCATCAGTGATATAGCAAAATAATCTCATCAATGCAGTCTGGAGGCTGGTAACATACTGTGTGGCTAATCTGGTTATGCTGTAGGATGGTGAATTTGACTCTCTGTTCCTCAGCTCAGTAGCTTTGGTTGACGGCTGCCATACAAAAGACTTTAAACCCTTTTGGACTAACACTAACACTTTAGACTAACACAAGCTGGAAAAGAACTCAGCTAACAGTAATTTGCCAAAGGAGCTACTTTAGTAATTTTGTTTGTGATTTGAATGCTCTGCTACATCTGTTAGTTATAAATTGAAATTTCACCAGTTAGTATGACTACTCATATGTATATATGACCAAACTGATTAAGGGAATTTCTGTTTGCATATTCTTCCTTTTAGCCTGGAAAAGAAAAAAACTGACCCTAGAAGTGTTGGATTGTTTTAGAAATGCACTTGACCATCACCAGCAGGATTTTATGGACATAGTAGGGATGGTACATAAAATATGAATGCCACTAAATTATTGCCAGTTCATTTGTGTTGGATCCTTGTAATCTGAGACCACTGCAATTTTGTTTTATTTATCAAAATGCTGTCATTGTATTAAACTGTGTTTATCTTATTGGTGTTCCCATTCCATATGAGATCAACAGCACATTCTGCTTCAAATACTGGCAACTCTGCTGTATGAAAGGAAATTATGTCTGTACCATAGTACATACTGCAGTTCTGGTCACCTTTTCTGACAGATTATTCTCTGATTGTTCTTGTTCCTGTTTTCCACAGAGATAAAGATACTTAGAAGAATCTTATCTGACGATTTCAAATTCACAACCGAACTCAGTAATAAGTGATGTCTGTCTGTGAAAGATCCCTGCTAGCATAGCTAGTCAAATTCACAACCGAACTCAGTAATAACTGATGTCTGTCTGTGAAAGATCCCTAAATATCAACAATCAGAAAACACATAATGCTAATTCTGCAACCCTGTGCCAATGGCACTCGTTACAAGATACCAAGCTACATTTTATGAGATGCACAGGATAATGTATAGGATCCCATAAACATTAGATCATATATTATAGTATGAAAAAGGTATAGGCAAAACCAATAGCTGCATGCATTTATCAACTAATGTCATGTTGAGGCAGATTAATGAGTTAAAGAGGCCTGCATATTATGATATATTATGATAGGTGTTTTATTTCAACATCTCAGTTTTAAGCAGAGCTTGACTTACCAGTTTCTTTATCAGTTTATTATTATTTATAATAATGCTGCCCTAAATCACATGTGATTTCAGTGCTATATCATTTGCAAAATTCTTCTTTCTACTCAGGAAAATGGTACCACGAAATATTTATTAAGCAAGCTGACCACTGCCCTTGGACAGAGCTGTCTCAAGCTAGCAAATCATTTCTACCAGTTGATTCCCGAAGAGAAATGTAAAACATCCCTGCCCATGAGAAATAGGAAGACTTTATTTGTCTCTTCTTTAGCCTTCTCTGAACAGAAAAATCTTAAAGACTGAGGAAGCAGCCTGCTTTCAGAGTTCTTTTGTGTTTCTCTGTTTTACTTACTTATTTTTTAATTATGAAGCTAGTATTCATAAAAATTACATTAATAGAATGACTATAATAAAAATTAATTCCTCATTTTTAGTCCTATTCCTAGTAATATTGAGCTTGCAAATAACAACTGATGTATAGCCTGACATATGTCAGTATTTCCTCTGAGCTCCGTGGGCCTGCTTACATGGGTATCTGATTACAATGCACAAGCTGTGTATTTTTGTGGGGAGTGGAAAATTTAACTATGTCATTTTTGGGGATGGAACCTAATTATTCAAAAATCAATGCCACTTTATACAAAGCATGTTTTACTCTCAAAGGCTATTTTCATTCCCTTCAAAACAGTGACTTCCCAGTTAACTTATGAAGCCTGACAAAATTATAAGCAAAAAGAACATGCCTCTAAGCTATTAAAAGAAAAGTGTGAAAATTTGTTTAAAGAGTGGTTTATATCACCAGTATTATATGTCCCTTTCCAAATAATGTAACTAATGAACAAATTGAGCTTATAGTCTTTGAAAGAAATGCAAATATTTTCATACTTCTTAACCTGTTGTAGTAATATTGCTATATTACTACACACAAAACACATTATGACTTTGATATTTTCTTTTTCTTCTTTTCCATTATCTTAATGAATGTTTCTTGCTTGGCTCCAAGCCCATTGCTGTCATGAGGAGTTTGTGGGAAGGTGCCAATAGCCAGCCCCTCCTTTTCACCAGAAGACAACTTCATCACATATTTAAGCATGGCCTGCTCCAGAGAGCAGAGTCAGTGGGTGGAATTTTTTCAGACAAATCACTGTGGTGTTTAGAAGCAATAAAATGCTGCATTTTAATGACATAGCACTGTGTGCCAGAAAAAAATCTCCACCTCCGACCCCTTCAAGGGATTGTTCCACTATCCTTCTACCACTTCCCATGTGAATATGTAATCACTAGGTTTAATTTATGACCCTTGATACTTTCTAAATGTTTAATTAAGTTAGTGTTTAGCACTGGCTCACAAACCTATAAAAGCTGAGAGTGGTAACCTGAGGATTCACTTCACCTTCCCCCCAAGTGTTTGCTAGTAATGAAAGCTGCTAATCAGCAGTTACAGGGCTGGAAGTTCGCTATATAAGCGCTTATAAGGGCATCCCCTGCAAGCAAAGTCATGGGAAAGAGGGAGGTGGGAAGGAGCAAATCTTTCAGAAGAAAAGGACTTACATGTTTCCTTCTCCATCGTACACCCATCTAGTGCTGCCAAGTCCTTCGTAGTCTGAGGCCCAGTAATACAGGCATGCATTAATGTGCAAGATAAACAACAAGTATCCAGTTGTTCGAATGACCCTGTGAAAAGCAGCAGATTCCAAACTGCAGATCATAGAATCATATAATCCTCAGGACTGGACGGAACCTCTAGAGATCATCTAGTCCAACCCCTCTGCACATGCAGAGTTTAGTGTTTTCCCCTCCTTTTAATATGGAACTCTTTGATTTTTTTGATCAACAGTGCTTACATCCACTAAATAGTTATTCACTATATTAACTCTGTGAAAAAAGAGCTGGTAGTTACCTGTCTCTCATGTCCTTCCATGGGCAAACAAATACCTTTCCTGGAATGCTTGATGCAGGGTTATGCTCCACTGATGATTCCATAACCTACTTATTTAACTGCCTATAAGTATTTACAAAAAGGAGAAACTGTATTCATGAGACAGGAGGGTACAAATTAATAAGTTCACCGAACTCTTTACAAGATAGACTCTAATCTCGTTTTGAACTAAAACCAAGAAGTGTCTGAGGTCAGAAATGAAGTGCTTCACAAGAGCTGTGTTAGAAAACTTTCTGTAGATCTGCTAAATAAGAACAATACACAGCCAATATGAGCAAGTGATACAGTAATATTGACTGTGCTGGGTCCTGCACATGTGCTCGAATCCATGTGGGTGGGTTTCTGATGAAATATATTTCTGAGCAAACCAGACCTTTTAGGACATGGATTTTATTGACCACCAAATATTTGGAAGATCTACGGTGGGAAAAGTGGGAACAAAGACGGATTTGGGACAGATTTCTACCTGTTTCCAGAAAACTAGCCTGAAGTGGGAATTTCTTAAGAGAAGAGAGAAAGAGAAGAATCAGAAGCAGTCACTTCAGAATTAGGAGAAGAAGCAGTGCTCTAGGACACAGTAGGATAAAAGACACAACAGGGGAAGAGTGATGCATGGTTACAGAAAGCAATGGTGGGAAGAATCCTTCATTAAAATTTTCCTTCCTTCTCCTTGCTAGAGCATCACAGCCTCAGAATGTAATTCTGGTTTTACAGTTCTTAAAGGCTTCCCCCTTTCAGCCTCACATTGTGACCATCTCAGCACCAGGGCTCCAACTGCACCTTCAATCTTCATCTCTTCACACACACCTCACACAATTATTTTCCAAAGTTCACTGGAAGAAGCAGCTCGCTCTTGATCTCTCCAGCCCTGCTGTGGTCCGCCAGCTGCTTATAAGCTGAAAGATATGTCAGCAGTGACTTCTTACAGTCCCAGTTATATTTGTGAAGGTAAGACCAAACAGCAGCTTTATTTCATGTAGTTGTTTTTCAGATGGGTTTATCAATAAAAGTTTCATATCAGAAAGTTCCATTCCTAAACACTAGTGTAGAGTCTTGACATATTTTCATTACTGTTTTTTGAAGTAGATGGCAATGTGACAACTACTGGATAGCAATGTAACATCCCAGAGAAAATATGCCCTCTACATCTAAAATACTGAAAGAAATAGCACTTTGTATCTTATGAATTGGTCTATGATAACTGCACAAAGCATGAGAAAATTTGTATGTTTACTAGTATTTGTATGTTTCCTACTAGAATTCCAAAGAAAAATAATGAATTGGCCTAAACGGAGGAGCAACAGCCATCCCTAATCACATGGCAAATCGCTGTTTTAAGAAGGGCATCATCCAGGCTGCTCTGAGCATCTTGGGAACTTCTCAACTTCTGCCTTTCAGCTCTCAATGAGACATACATTTTGTGCAATAAACAGTTAGAATTCAAGACTGGTACATTTCACCATCTCTAGCCCGTTCATGAGAGATCTCACCATCCGCCCTTCACTCTCTGAAACGCAACTCATGTCAGCATGTAGTTACATGGGCAATAGAGAAACGGTTCTTTTTCTATGATTCCACTGTTTAGCATGAGGCTTCAGCAGCCAGAGCAGCAAAAAGTAAGTGGCATCTCACAGAATAACAAGGGGAGTGTCAACACCATTCATGTCATAAAAGCAAATCTACACTGCAGCTTTTATAGATTATCAGCAGGAGCTTTTCTGGAACACCTCACATTAATATTGGCAATTGCCATGACCATAACGGTCAATGAAGACTTTGAATCTTTTATTTATAAATAATTTTATAAAGTCTTTTCTTATTTACAAATTCAGAAGTCTTCTAGATAGGGAAAAAAATAAGACTATAAAACTTCAATTGCTCCAGTGCAATGAGGGATGCAAAGCTGCACTTTAGCATGAGTGGAAAGCCTTCTGCCATTTAATAACACTTAATAACACATCCATCATTCCTGGCCTAAGAATCAACTTGCACATATAAAACTGGCTAATTATTATTGGCATTTATCTGAGATAGAAATTTTCTAGATGGCTTCTAAAACTTTGTGCCAGATTTTAGGGTGAGTTTCGAGCTGACATCCATAAAAATACTCTGCCATTTTGAAGTTTTTTGAGGGACAGATGATCATGGAAGGCCTGCAGTAAAATCCTTGCATTGCTTGACAATTCCTTCCAAAGTTGGGAAACAGTGCCGTGCTGCCTGATGCTAACCTGACAAAATATCCTCCAGGAAGAGCTAGTCTGTGTTGTCCCTCTCCCTATCCCTATGCTGCAGATGCAGGTGTGCTTACTGCTACTCCCAAAAGCACTGCCAAAACTAACTTCTGCTGTGGCAGGTTGCTCACAAAGCTCTTTGAGCGTGAGATGTCAAATACTGTTATCCGTGGTCACCAGCCATACAGAGAGGAGTTCTTTTCATGTGTAGTTGAAAATGTTGTTGGCCAGCCAAAAGCAGGATCATACGATGAAAAAGAATCATGAGATTTTATGAGATAGCAGTTATTTTTGGCTTGCTTCTGTTGTGCATCCAATAAAGTCTCATTGTGCATAGATCCCAACAGGGATCCGATGGATCCCTATATATGACTGCTTAATGCAAAGGAAGTTCAAACTATCCAGAAGCAATCATTTTTCCTAGGTTTACAGCCAGTTGTATTTGTGATCCTGGCTAAATCATAGTACCTGGCATGCCACATTTAATCATGCTTCAGGTGTAGGAACTAGACTCAGTCTCACAGAAGCCCCCTCTGACTGACTTGACTAGCCACAGTCATTTAATCTCCTCCAGATAGGATGGATTGTCTTTGAACTCAGACACCTAAATGATTTTTCTTCCATTTTCTGAAACAAAAAGATGAGAAAGAAGAGTAATACAATCACAAGTATAAGTGATGGATAGCGTAAGTAAGAGTAAATAAATCATAAGCTAGTTTTCAGAGTATTGATGCAGAATAAAAGATTCATGGGTTCAAAATCCATGTCCAATCCAGGGTAAGTGGATAGTCATAGGTGTTTGAAAGCAAACACTTTTTTCTCCAGGTGCCTCTTTATAAAGAGAATCTCAGTAACTTGTGAGTATATCTGTGTGGGCTCAGGCTTACTGTCACACTACACTGGAGACTCCTTCATCTGAGAATTTATTTCATGCCTTCTAGGTCTTGTGCTCGAACCAGAATTCCCCTAGGAACATCAGGCAGGAGTTCAAACATCTTCAAGTCAACTAGCAAAAAACAGACTGTTTGTTGGGAACTTAAGATTAAGCAACAGAAGAGAATTTTTTCTTTATGGTTGCCCCCAAGGACTTAAATGGGCAAACAGTTGCTGGAGTATGTTTAAAGACCTAGCTTTTATTTACTATATGCACAAATCTCTTACCTTTTCTGTATCCATTTTGCTGTCTGCAATATTAGAACTAGATTTATTACACTTTGGGCACCTATGCCACATGGTGTTATCTAATCCCTGCTAACATTGCTAAATAAGATTAAAAAATAAAAGTAATAAAGAGTAATTAGGAAGAAATTACAAAGTATAAGCAAAACAAAGAAAACTCGTTCTTTTTAATTAGATTAGAAATTGGAGAAAACAGTGAGCCAGTGATTCAGAAACTGAAAAGCAATTTCCCCATGTTGTGGAAATTAAAGAGAAACTTGCTCTTACAATGAGACAGAAAAATCTTGAATAAGTGAAAGGAGATGACAACATAAGAAGAATGTTTATGGATGTCAACAAAACATAAATAATTTAGATAAACTTTCAGATTTCTAAGTTTTGTTTAATTTAGCAGGTATCAGAAAATATAAACTAGATGATGTTTTCCTTTTCAAATTTAACTACAGTTACTAAATCTCATAAAATACCTCATTTACAGTGCAAGAATCTCAAGTTTACCATTTAAATGCAATAATACCTGGTACAGAACGAGATGTTAAAAAAAACTGGTCCCTATTGCTGCTGCAGCAGCACACAGGAACAGCACATGGCTTTGAACTGGAACAGGGGAAAAGTCTGTATCGTACAGGATGAAGTAGAGCTGGCGACACTGTTAGACAGAGGACAACAGCAATGGAGACAGAGCAGATGGGTTCATCGGGTCCCAGCAGCAGGACTGTCTGCTGAGGCAGGTAGGAAGCTTGCCTGCCTCACAGCCATGGACCATCCGAGCTGCCCCATAGGTTGTTTTGGTTCATGCAAAAGGTAAAAATGCTATAGGATAGTGCACAGACACTGTTCTCATGCCAGCTTTAGTCAAGGCCACAGAGGATCACATTTCTGTATATGCCAGGTTTAGGATGAGAGCATATCTGATGTAGGATTGAACTCAGCTTCTGTGAAGTGCAAGCAAATGGCTACTGAGGATTTGCCACTGCTGTGAACAACCTTAAGAAATTATCAGTTTACCCTTCTTCATTAAAGAACCTTCTGTCTGATACTTTTGATTAGTTAAATTTTGTCAGGATCCTCAGTTTGGTAAAACCTCTGTCTGAAAGTAACCTTTATACTCCAATAGGCCATCTGAACTTAACAGGATTTCATATGCAAGTGAAACAAATTTATTATTTGCAATATTACAATAAAAACAAACATCTAAAAAACCCTAAAATGAGCAGTTAAGGTTTATCATATTCAGCCCAGCCTTTGACTGACAGCTCAGGGGACTGAATGAAAGGCATCCCGTGCCAAGCCTGGCATGCCACAGCGGTCTCCTGAGCACGTACCTGTAGATGTAGGCTTTATCCAGGATAGCTTCCAACCGATCGTTGAATTCGAAGAATGTGTTATGCTGAATGGAAAACAAATGAATGTAATCCAACTATGATCTTTTACCACAGAGATTTTACCAATAGTCCTGACACTAACTCACATATGCATTTTGAAAGCAAAGGATTTGTCAGTAGTCTTTTTTTGAACAGTTTCTTTGAACTCTTTCTTTGAGTCAATAGTTACTTTCTTTGAATATTTAGCTTAAAGGTGAACTGCAAAGCAAAGATGAGCATTGAATTAGATATCGTTTCTGGTGTCGATTACAGAGATAATCTTGATCTTTTGGTCAGGCCACTGCTGCTGAATAACTTTGCCCCTCAAATGTACATATTTGCATGGGCAATTTTATCAGAATTACACATATAAAAATCCCCTTTCCTCTCTTCAGTTAGTGATGATATTTATCAGCAACCACATATTAGACTATGTCATATAGTAACATTTGCTGTTGTACTGCATTTCTCCAGTTATTTATAGTATAAGTGTTAGCTCTTAATATTCCCATGTGCCTTTTCTTTGTTTCTGTGTGGCACATGCCTGCTTGCTGAGCACTAGGTCCTGCTTCACTCTTCATTTTTTCATACTGACTCGGTTCTGATTTGTGGATGTTTGAATTTTTGCTGAAAGCTGAATTGAAAACTATCCTCGTCTTGTTCTCAGAATTCTTGCTTCTCCCTCTGCCTTTAACTGAACAGCCATTTCTATGCACTAACAGCCATTGTGTATGTATGTGACACACCAACACATTGTTCCATGTCAAGCATAACTGCATAAAAGATTTTTAAGTAAAAAAGACTTTCTCACTGTTACTTGTGTCTATCAATATGTGCTTTGGATGTGTAGATACGCATCCAAAGGAGGAGGAAGAGTGCAGTTTGTTGCCTAACCCCTTCACAGCCCCTCCGTGGCACACTCACATATCTTTAGATTCAATAACGAAAGTGAGTTTGTGCTTATTAAATGCACTATATTAAATATTCTCTTTGCTTTTCAGCAGTTGACATTAAGGTGCTTAATGTCACCCGAAGGAGATGTTGACAGAGAGCGAACAGGTAAAAGAAGAGGAAAATACATTACAGGTACTTACAGATCTTGACTAGTTTTAAACTAATGTTTTTGATCTTTGAAAATTATGTAAGAAATTTAATAAATTTAATTTTAACCATGGAAGCAAACAAGTCTCACTCACAAAACACATTTTTAAACACAGAGAAGAATAAAATCAGGAGAAAAACAGAATAAGGGCTTAAACTAGCTAGACTATATCTTGTATTTGTTTATGGCTTATTTACTGAAGCTGTAGCTCAGAGCCTCAAAAATTTTAAACGTGATTTCCAACTTTAAAGTTCCTTAATCTTAAATATTATGAAGAACTTTCCATTTGGTTTTAAAGGCATTTATATGTTAGCCATCCATCTCAAACATCTTACCTCAAAGATCTTACCTTTAGGAACCTGTTTGCTCTAAATGCTGGGTTAAATCCGAAGAAGAAGTATAAAACTTCAAATGGCAACACTGATAACACATCAAGCTGTTGAAGAGCACAGGTCAGTTTAAACTTCACAATAATCCTGATGCCTTTACTTGCTGTCAGAAACCTACTTTGCATCATGATTGAGCATCAGCATTGAGCCATCAGCATGCCATGCTCATAATTTCTAAAGTACTGTCAGTGAAGCTTATCTCTTTGAAAACAATAACAGTTTTGCTCTGCTCTACTTTTTAGTCCCTTGTGTCTGAGATTTTTATCTATTTCATGGAAGTTACCAGCAGCAACTCAGTTATTTGACTATTAATGCATTTGGTTATTTCCATTATGGCTCTGACAAGACGATGTGCTCCAGTGTGCATGTGGCTGGGCAGAGGAAGGTAAGGAAAGCCAGTGCTTCTTAGTAGTCATATGGCTTTTAAAGTCAGGCTACCTAAGCAATCTAGTGAAACGTGGCAAATTAGACTCCTTGCTTCCAACTTGCGACAGCCACGTATTGCATACAACAGAGTCACCGGAGTCCTGTAGGATTTTTTTTTTTTTTAATATCTGCATTTGGATGCTCCTGCTTCCCAGCAGTCACAATAGTCTTTGAGCATCTTCCAGGAGTCTAGCAATGGTGTGATTACGGTTTTAAATCTGCCTACACTATTCTTTCCAGGAATACTGGAAAGCTCTGGGAAACTTGGCTTTTCCTTTTCACATTCTGTATCTTGAGACATCTTGGTTTGTTGTTGCCGACATGGTTTGGGAATGAAAGACAATGTGGAACTGAAGGCTTCATCTCGCTGTCATCAGAAATGCCTCTGCCCTGATAGACACAACTCATGCTGGCAACAACTAAACCAGCAAACACTATGCTTTGATTCCATGCAGGTAAGACACAGCTAAAATCTGAACTATGCAAAACAAAACAAAATGAACAACTTATTGGGATCAAACAGATTCTTACAACCTCTCCCTCTCTCAGACTTATGCCTAACAGCAGGCAAAATTTAGTCTTAAGTCTTTCAACATCAGTTACTGCTAATCAGTAGTTAATTAGATGACAGATTCCCAAATTATATCTATGTCTTGCAGGTAGGGAGGACACTTAACTCCCATTAGTTTCTGCAGGAATCAAGAATACTAAACATATTGCAAGAAGAAGCATAAAATAAAACCAGGTACAAATATAATATGTATAAATATAATAAATGCATATATAATTATATATAGTATATATTTAATTATATATATTTATTCATACATATAAAAATATAAAAAATAATAAAACCAAAGCTCTTGCTTCAAGCTTGACTGTCTCTTCTGCTTATTTAGTCATAGGTGTTTATATGGGCTTTGAATTTTGAAAGTACTTTTGCATAGCTTAACTTCAGGCAAAGATTTTTTTTTTCAGAAGCGCAGACTCTGTGTCACAGAGGTGTATATGTTCGAGGAATTCAACAGAGTCCATGCTCTGTGTGAGCAAAAACAGTATTTAGGAATAAAATAAGCAATTTTCCTAAATGAAATGGCTCTTTGTTTTTATACAGTGAAATGAAAATCAAAAAACTTCTTATTTTGAATTTTTTATTTACTTGAGTGATCAATAACATGTTCATTACCTCAGTGTACTTCCTAGAGTTCACTAAATAGAGTTATCATCCATTTTTTAAACTGTTAATTTTGTTTAATGAATCTCAGACAAGCCGTGTTGTTGCCTTTGCTTGTGCAACTGGATGACCTCACTCTGCAAGAAATGCATTAAGACACAGAATTTCATTAATTCTATTTTATTCAACTGTTATTGCTTATGATTAGCATTTATAGTTGTTTATAATAATTCTATTTTATAATTAGACACTCTTTACGAAGACGTCAACACTAGCTTCAGCTGGTGAGGATGAAATGCCCTATGCCTTCTGGTGGCCTTCTTAATTCAAGAATGGTTTTGATGAATTGAAGTACCCTGTGAGATGTTATAGACAGTATGAAAAGCACCGAAATACAACTGCAGTAACACGGGGTCTACTTACCCGAAACTTCACGGTGCTGTGGTAGAATTTCTTCATTTCCACTTTGTCTGTCTATAGCGAAAATAAAATGAGAAAAAAGCAAGAACATTATGTCAGGAATGAGTGCTGCTATGCATAATAATAGCACTCTTCTGATAATAGGGATGATAACAGTTATATTACTAATGGTATAAAATCATGAATGGAGAAATATCTGTAGGAGAAAGTCATATTTTTATTAAACCAGTTTATATTAGACCAGCCTGTATTAGATCTACTTGAAAAAAAAATAGGTCTGAGAGTTGTATCTTTTCCAATCTGGTTTACTAAAATACGTTGCATTTTCCCACAAAATTTTACTCTCAAGATCTCTCTACACATTGGTACTTGACCCAACATCCTTCAATTTCAGGGTCAAAAGCTCCTTTTGACTTCAGTGATTCCAAGAAAAAAGCAAAGAACGTTTCTGATAGTGCTGAACAAAATTAGCTCACTGAAAGCTAAATGAATGTGCCATCATTAGCATTTTAATAATCAACATTGCATTCATTAGAAATGATTAGCTATTTATTTTGAAATTGCTCTCCATGGGAACTGATGCGAGTACCTTATTAAGAAAGGCTAATCAAAAGCATCTAAAGAAATGTATCTATTATTATACTTACTGTATTTATATCAGAGTCACTTTAAAAATAGCTTTAAAATTGTAAGGATATTTCCATGCCAGCTTTTCATTATTATCATTGTAAGCATTAAAATAAATGCAAGAGATCAGGCTGCAGATGATCTCTTCAAGCACTAAAATATATGAATGTTACAGAAAGCTTCAAGTGAAATAAAAAGTAAGTTTCCATGTCAGACTTTTAGCCTTGTTCACAAACCTTGACTTTTGTGAGATTTAGACAAGATTGCCAGGTACTGAATGGTACACATTACACACACTGCATTTTAATATCTACCCAAACTACATTTATATAGGCCTGTCTGAGATCCCCTTGTAAAGGTATTAGCAATATCTTGCGCTCCTACTGTGTAAAATGTTACATAAAAAGCACTGAACTAAAGCTGGTTTCAAATTACCCCTGAGAACATATTCTGTCTGTTAGGAATAGTATGGCTGTACTGAAATTATCTGCACTTTTTTTGTACATTAGGTTTTCTTCAATAGAAGTTAAAGACTCAAAATTGGGAAGTTTCTAAAGAAAAGAGAATGTTCCAGATGCCCTTTGATATGCTAGGGGAAAGGTTTTAACTTTTTTAGACACTTACTTACAGTTTTATTTTTTTTATTATTGCATAAAAATATGGCAAATCAGAATTAAAATTGAATGTATCACAAAACACTTCAAATAAATGATTTAAAGCATCTTGAAACTACAGGGATTTGCTTTAATTTTGACAAAAAAAAATCAAAATCTCATAACCTGTGACAAATTATTCATATCCAGCCCAGTCCTAGAGAAATCCACACTGTCTTCAGCTATAATTTCTGTACAATATGAATGGAAAGATGCTATTTCAGACACATATAGGTACGTGTCATATTCCTATAACCCCTGATTTCAGTGAAGCTGCACCACGCTGCACCACAGGCTTTGCCCGTTCTGACTACTCACATCTCTTATTGTCACAACTGCTTTTCTTTCTTAAGAACTTTTGTGTCTAGAATTGCAAGACTCACACAGAATATAGACAATGTTTCCTTCTTCCAGAACAGAACAGCGAAACGACGGTAAAGAACAGTATTAACATATTCTGGTATATAAAAATACTACATGGATTTAATATAGTAGGAAAAAATGTATCTGGTAGTTTAAGGATTTTTTGTAACGCACTTCAAATCACAACTATTGCCTGTGGAAGTCCTACCTCCAGTACTTACTATTATATCTCCACCTTTTAAAAATTGCACTCGAGGCTGGAAAACCAATAGGTCACACAGGTAACACATGTCACAAATGATGTCTATGGCAAGCCAATATATTATATTACTTGGGGTTTGATATGGAAACACAAACCGCAGAGGAATAAACCAGCAGTTCCAGTTATAAGCAACTGTTACAAGCATGAGCCACGCTACATAACGACGATCTGGAAGACAAAACAGTGAACACACAGGCATGAATTCAGACTCATTTCTCTTTCTTTTAGACTTTGTTAGTCTAGAGCAGGGTCTGGGAACTTTTCTCTATCATTGTCCCTCTTTTAATGGCTCAGACTCCTAAAGCAATAGATGTTGGAACTGGGAGTCACACAGAGACAGAGTGAAAAAGGATGAGTTCATGAGTGAAGATAGAATTTAAGCCATTTGAAGAAGTTCCATTTATCCCTTGGCTTGGAAGGACTGCATGCGCATGATATGAGTGATATGAGTGACAAAAAGATTATTTGGCCTTAACAAATAGGCAAATGCTGGATCAAGCATCAGGAGGTTTGGGTTTTAATTATGATCGTTTTACCTATCAACTTTGGGGTACTGCAGAAATCACACACAGAGCTTTCCTGTGCCTCTACTGCTGCTGTTTGCTTTCATGTCCTCTGGTAGTTTGATCTGAATGATCTGTAGGGCACAATCTCTGTGTCCCTCTAAGGTGCACACCAAAGCATGGGTCTTATGGGGTTTGCAGGTGCTGTGTGATGCTGAGGGGCTTTACATCTTTGGCAGATTCTCTTGGCAGCTTTATTTTACCTGTGTATGAGTCTATGCTGTCTGGTAGCTGTAGATATTCCATGTATTTTTTCAGCGGAGGCTTTTTGAATTTGCAGCACAGCATGTCACAGTAATGATCCTCCTCTGGCTTTGCTTCTGCTTCCTCTTTCTTTTCTTCTTTTTTTTCTTCTTTTGGTGGTGGAGCAGGAGGCTTCTTTTTTGATGGTGCTAACAACGTAAGAATGTCATAAAAGGCAACGTTTTGATAATGGTGCAGTTGCTACGCCCAGTTTCAACATACACAAGAGTCTCAGCATGGCAAAAATGCTGGTAAAAACACTTGGCAATGACTATCACTAAAATTCACTAAAATACTGAATGCTTTACAAAGCAGATAGATTGGAGAATAAAATCACCATTGATTTAGTCATGCTCAGCTTTCACCAACATGGCACTTTATGTTACAAAATGAAGTACCTATACCTATACTAGCGTATACTGTCCTTGGACAGTACTCACAACCAATGCCATAAAAGGTGGATGAGATCTAAGGTAACCAGCATTCATCAGTGTGCCTGGTTCTTCCACGCCAGTTGTAAATAATGTATATGAACAGGGTGGAGATGAGGAAAGGTGAATGTGCCACGGCTCTCCTGTTTTGAAAACAAATATGCAAGAAGCAGCAGATGAAACTAGTAAGAAGCCCATGGTTTTGTTGGTCTGCAGGCTTGTAACAGCTATGTGTTAGTCTTTTGAGACCAGTTATTCCATCTTTGTGCTGGATAATTTCGTCTACACATTTGCCCCATTCATTTTGGGGGGTTTACTTCTGAGCAGGATACTATCTTTTGCAGTAAATTGGCAAATTGTATCTCTAATGATTTAGAAAATAAATGATTGCAGGACCTATAGGGGGATAAAACAGGTTAGCTAAATAATTTTAAGAATCGATTTTCTTTATAAGTACTATTTTTTTTCAAGCTTGTTCAAATTCAGGTAAACAATTGATGTCTTCTGAAAATCTGAAATAGAATATAAAATTTCCAAACTCCATCTCTTGTGAGAAGGAAAAAAAAAGCATAAAAACTTTCCTCTAAAGAGGAAAAACATCCTATGTTATTTTGTGTTTCATATATTGTCAAAGATCAATGTTTAAATTCAGATGAGTTTGCTCTATCCAAATAATGGACCTATCTTCCTCGGTGTGTCTGGGAGATTACTGTCATAGATTGAACTTTATTTACTTTTACACAATAAATCTAAACTCAGAGTCACCTATATTTACTTCTAAGATATGTGTTTTTCAGTATTACAGATTCATCCCCATGAATTTGAATATCTATAGGCTATTCTAAAGTATATAAAACTGCTTGACAGGGATTGCTCTAGACATTGTCCTAAATTTCTCTCCAACTGATGGGATACGAAGGAGTTCAACCTGTGGACCTGTCTTATTCTAGACCATTATGGATAAATTGACTTCAATAAGTACAAACTGATTTATTTCTGTGGTTGAGCACCTGACATTCTATGCTATATTTACTGAAAATTTTACTCCAGAATTTATTTTTTCCCAGAAGAATTTTTGTCTTTATACTAATCAAGTGAACAGGTATTTATTGCATTCTAAAATCACTTACAAGCTGTCGGGCTGCCTTCAGGTGAGGACAGCACTGGATCTTTCAGCCTCTCCTTGTAGGCTGTTGTCCTTTCCCGCATTTTTCTGACAATCACTTGAAGTTGGCCATCGGCATACTCATTTGTTAGGAAACCTTGATGTGGTGCCTTCTGTATGCTAATTAAAACAAAAGGGGAAAAAAAACACAACGTACTGGAAAGAAATGGAAGGAAACTGTGCTAATTCTAGAATATGAGAAGTCAGATATTAAGACTGGATCTCTTTTGGTCACAATGCTTATTTGCTTCCTTTAATTCACAGAGTACTATCTGATTGCTATCTGATTATAATCTGATTAGTATCTCTCTACTGGAGATATTCAGGAGTGCCAACCAGCTGGAAGCTGGGCCATGCATTGGACTACTCCTATGTGGAGAAAAGGACACAGAGTAGAGAGAATATGCCTAATTTCTGCTGTGGAGTCCAGATATGGATGTATGCATTTGGATGTAGGATTTGGAAGTATTTCTTACCATAAATTTCTGCCAAAGAGGACCAGAAAATGTTTCTAGCTCCATAAAATAACTCTAATTTGGAAACGTATCAGAAATTAAATAAAAATTATGCATTCTGTAAAATTGAATTGTGGTTCCTTTTTATGAAATATAAAATTATGAAAATAAAAATTGTTGATACGTATAAAACTGATTTATAACCACACTATAGTGGCAATAAAGCTTCACAAACATGCAACTAGCTGACAGATCCTGCTGCTATCCTAAAAAATATTAAAATGGTACTGTAAAATGCCACAATGAAGCATTAGATCTTGGCCATGATTCTAAGCAATTGGTTTGCTGGTCTGTGGAGGAATTCACCACTGGCAAAATGGGCTGGATAACAACTGGTAAATAAAGACTATGAGGGCATCTATATGTGTGAGTGGAGCACTCAAAACATCTGAGAGGATATTTATCCCAAACTGGTCCTGCTAAAAAGGCTGATGGGTTTCCGAGACAGCCAGTCCCGCTGTGACTGACATGTGCCAGGTTGTGGCCTCTCCTCACTGGTCAAAACTGCTGCCCCTGTTGCTAAATCCTGTCATTTTATTTCAGTGTACATAAGATAGAGTGGAGATTTGGGATTTTTTTTTTTTTTTTGGTTGTTCCTTAAAGATTTTTGACCCTCTGTCCAAGATACGGGTGTGAAGTGTCAAGCACTTGAGGAAACCTTCCTAGAGGTAAGGGAAGGAAAGTGATATTAACACCCTGAGTAGGGGAGAAGTGAAAAACATTGCTTGGTGATCTTTGAAAAAGCTCTATGTCCCTTCAAGATGTAAAACTGCTTCTGTGTTCCTAACAGGAGTTGTAATTAAGAGGAGAGTGTGGGAATGGGATTTGAGAAGCTTTATAAGAAGCACAGCCTTTATGACACACAGCACATATCACAGTGGCTAAGGAAGCGTAAGCTAAGAATGTGAAATCCCATCAAAATAAAATATTGGATAAAATAAAGATAAATCATTAGTAGAAGCAGCAGCAGAAAACTGGAAATAGGTGTTTAGCATTCCTCTAGTCTAAGTTTTCTGTAGTTTCTACTTCTTAAAATTCCCCCATTCGGAGATTAATCAAACAGTTCTGATGTACTTTGCAATCTCATCACAATCTCTTTAGTCACCTATTCCCTTTGCTCTGACCATCTGTGGTAAACTAAATTCTTTCTTGTTTTGAGATAACATGTCACAATTAGTCTTTTAGTTTCTATGCAAAGAATTTCAAATAATTCTTGCTTTAGCCTTTTAATATATTTTTTCAGGTCGTTAGCTATTTTATAATAAAATAAAATTATCACCAATGTCCTGTCAAGGGCCCCTTCTCCTATCCCTATGGGATAAGCCTGTAAGCATGGCATTTTCTTGTTAGTTTTTCAGTCCAACTGAACTGAACAGTTCAGCTTTTCCAACACAAATTTAAGTCTTCTCTGTTATAAATTTGGTGCTTTATTATGCTGTATAGTCCAGTGAAAGTATGTTGCTAGTTTGTACTGCTTTGAAGCTATATGAATCTGTTTGAAGTTATATGTTCTATAAATAATGATAAATTGATGTTCTATGCTATACTTTACATTTGGTTTGCATTATTTTCTCTTCTATTATATTTTCTGCTAAAGAAATGCTTACCTTAAATTTTCTGTGGCTAATGGAAATGGAAGAGACTGCATGTTGTAAACTGCTTAGTTGAAGATGTGTATTGCCCAAACACTTAGTGGGGAGCTGCACTTTAATTTGTCTCAGAAAATGAAGCTTATTCAAACTGCACTCCATCTCTCATGGTAAGTGGGGCTTTACCGTGACATGTAAGACCAGCACCATGCACCCAACTTGCAGTGCATGCAGGACTCGGTGGGATTTGAGGTCCAGCTCTGCATTCCCTCTGCAATGGCTTGAGTGAATCCTGCTGTCCCAGATGCTATCCTTTTTTGCTCTTCTCTCTGTGTTTGAAGCACACTATGTGCGCACTTTTTGCATGTGGCAAACTTCAGATTAGCTTGACCAAAATACGTTTTATAAATTCCTATAATAACACGCAGAGACAGCAGAACCTTCACAGTAGAGCCAGCAGGAAGGAAAGCTCATTTTCTAGGTCACAGTCACTGCTGTGGTCATTCTCCTCCTTAAAAAGACTACATATAATATCAAATAATATTAATATTTAATATAATTAATATAATTAAATAATATTATTTTTTCATTACGCTGTATTGCAATATTTTCTAGTTCTGGTTTATTCCTACTCAGATTTTGCATCTGTGAGAGAGATTAGTTTGACTTTACGCTTTTAACACGATCTGTTAAAGAGAATATTATTCTGGATCCATAATTATATTATTTTCACCTCAAAGTTTTAATTAAAGAGTGTATTGATTTCAAATTGATCTCCTTTGGGCTTTATTCTGAGTGTGAAAGTTCTCAAGGGAGGATCAAACTTGTAGGTGTCAACCGATTCCTGGATTGTGTCTGCCTATATTATGTAGCTCTATAGATTGTGCCATACAGGGACAGATCTGTACCTTCAAAGCTAAATCTGCCTTCTTACCAATATGCTGTTTTGCTGGGCAGATGGATATTTTGACTTCAGTTGCCTAGGCTGAGTTGTTTCTAAAACGATGAATTATAGGTCCGGGTCTATGTTACCTACTACATCACAAAGGCTTATAGAGAATGCAAATGCTTATCATACCCTGCAGAAGTAATGACTTCACATGGTCCACGAATGAACAAGTCAGGAGCACAGCTAATGAGCTGTTTAGTAGTTTTGTTATTGCCTTAACCATACTGTGTTTAATAATAGCAATGTATGTAAAAATAATAATATATGTTTCTTATTTTGTAGATCCTATCTGTCCTGTGAATCAGACTACAGTGTCTTAATTCTTCCCAAGTCAAGAGAAAAGATTTAGACATCTATTGCATAGCAGAAGAAAGAGCTCTTGAAAGAACAGGCTACCGAAATATCGCATTGAGTATATTAATGTATGCAACATCTGTTAGGTGGCAGGACTTTGAAGTTTTCTGTTAAGAGTTAATACAAAAGAAGGATTAATAAGTGCGGAGTTATTGAAGAATAAATGGAGTTTGCTTGTGTTCAGTTTGCAGTCTAGAGTTTAATTCTTTCTCTCTTCTTGGCCTTGACACTAAATATCTGAATTTAACTCCATTTCTTATCTAGCAGGTCAACACTGAGAAAATATATTTCATAAATGTATGCTGCTATCCAAAAAAAATCCATACCCCTTTTTGTTGAACTCAGTCACAAGCCTTTTTTTGCAGCACTTAAAAAATGTCCTCCTGTGTACCTGGAAATAAAACTCTTCATCTTGCAGTAGAGATTTTCATGCTTTTATTGAGCACTGACATTATGATTTACGATCATATTTACAACTGGTGTTTTGAACACATAATTTGTAGTCTTTAATAAATTATGTAGAACATCTCATCCAAATAACCAGTTTTCAGAAGGACATGACAATGCATGGCTATAAAACTGATCATAAAACATGACTGTGTAGATGAGAAAGATTTCAGTGTGATTGAATAATGTAGTTCTAGGCATTAGTGAAAGGTCTTGATTCAAAGACACATCCCCAGCATGCTCTGATAAACCTTGTGTGGGTAGAGTTCGGAGATTTGAATCCTCTATCTGTCCCTCCATTCCAAGTCTAAAATAACACACCTGGGAAACCTCATGGTTCTGTAAGGAAAAATAATGTTAGTCATCTAGGAGGTAAAGGAATGGAAGTATTCAGAAAGGCTGAGTAATGTTTCTCATTATACTCTCTTTATAGCCAAAGGAAAGAGACAGGTTTCTCTGAGGAGAAGTTCAGAATGACTGAGCTAAGCTCTTGTTCTGAATTGCCTGCAAAATGAGCCTATCCTTCTCCCTTAGCGCCCCAGGAAGCCTGTGAAGATTTAAAAGTGTGTTTTAATATTTTCATTAATGACCTTGGTACCAAATGTAGTAGAGTGCTAATGACACTTGATAGGATATTGAATTAGGATGATTACAAAGCACAGAGTAGATCTGATTTCTATACAGGAAGAATGGAATTATTTGAACTGGATAACAGAAATGAGAGCAAACTTAATGGGTACATAATGCAGTCATGCATTTATGAACAAACTGTAAAAAATTCTTCTGAGAATGGGGGGATCATAAATTGCAGAAGATTGAGAAGTATCCAAGGGCTTTAATCAACATCAGGATGTCCATGAGCCATACCTTAAACTGGCATATATGTAACCCTAGAATGCCTTTGAGATGTGTACCCAGTAAAGTGCAGGAAACATTAATATGAGGATAAAAGTCATCAGCGTGGCTTGTTTAAACCAGCTGTACTCAAAAGGTGAATTCACACAGGAAGCAGTATAGAGAAGTGCTATGAGAATGACCAAAGCTCTTGAGAATTTGACTTCTGAAAGGTCACCAGACAACTAGCAAAGCAAACAAAGAGGCACTAGGATTGTTGACTGTAAATTCAAAAAGTTGGAGGATGAGGGAAAAGAGATGAAGAATCTCTCTTCCCTTGAGATGAAGAATAGAATTTTTAGGAGAACAAATGTAAACAGAAGAATTGTGAATTAAAATGAGTTAATGATCAGAAGAAAATTTCTAAGACTTCATAGACTGAGATTTTAGGCAGCCTTCTAATATGAGGATCAGTTGAAACAAATGTGACAAATTTTAAGATGGTATTTGCTGAGTTCATGAAAACTGCTGTAGACAACAATTCCTGAGAACGTACAGAACGGATCTTTATACCAAATAAGCTTGAAATGTGTAGAGGAAGAAAGTGAATGTGTGATTTTACCTATACAGGTGGCACCACACCTGTTACTACCAAAATCTGAACTGCCCAAGTGCTACCAATGTGAACTGAGGTACTGACAGTGTTATTTTACAGTCTTGAAAGAAACTGTTAACAGTTTAGATTGCTTAAAACTTCAGAAAGCTCTAAATTCAATTTAAATTTTCAGTAACACTACTAAAAAATGCATATTTTTTATCTTTCTATGCCTCATCATCTCTTCTTTTCTAGGAGGAAAGTGGAAG
>NW_010584740.1:109820-126972 GCF_000705375.1 Tinamus guttatus | reverse complement strand
TGTTTCGGAATGATGCCAGTAAGTTAATTTTCCTTTGTAATAAGAGAGGATAAAATATATTTTTATTTTCAATCTGTTTTAGGATTGCATTATGTTTCGCTATGCAACTTGAACTTAAAGGGCTGTTTGTTAGTTTTTCTTAGCTATTTGATTAATATCAATATAATGATAACGTGACCACTACTTGGATTAGTAACTTTGGTTACATGTACAAGCAAAGAAAGGCCATAATCAATAAACTTCATATTGACACTGCGTAAAAAGAACTAGCCATTTTAACTGATGTCTTCCCCTCAATGTTTGTACACTGATTTTGGCCTTAAGCAAATATTCTTGAAGTCAAATGTAGAGATATATCATTTATCAGCTCTCTTGTTCTGTATTCATACAGTAAAATGGATACAGAAGCAAGAACTTTTAAGGACGTCTTTGCTATTCAGAGTTATTTGGTGGCAACGATCTCAGAATCAACTGATTTACGTAGCACAGTCTGTCGACTAATCACCAGGGCTGCATGTGGTTTCTCTTGCTCAGTTCAAAGGTTTTTCACAGCAGCTTCTTTGACAATCCTCTTACTCAATTGGTCACAACAGACTGTGGCTCCTTTAATCTCCTTTATAGTACTCCAAGGAGAATTCAGTCTCAGTGTTGAATACACAGAACTCTGGCTAAGATTAAAATGTGAATAAAATTTATTTTAATTACTATTTTGCAGCATTAACTACTGAAAATAAAACAGGATTAATGTAGCAAGTATGAACTTTTAAAATCACCTTTCTTCAATGTAACTAGTGATATAAACAAGTTCAGTTGCACTGAATATTTACTGTGGTTTTTAAAAAAGACAGCACCAGATAGGAAACTAATTGCTCTAGAACAAGGATAACATTGTAGGAAAGAAACCTCTTACAAGATGGTCTCACTTATTCGTGTGTCTGATGCTGTTGTTCCACTGGGGCTCTCTTACTTGGAAGTTATTAAATCTCCTCTATGTGGAGCATCTGCCTCTTATCAGGGTTTTTTTTATAGTTAGTTTTTAATGCATATATATGATAACTATTATGCTCAAACACTTTCAGATTCATAACCATTTACTGAAGCATACAATATTTGATGACTAAGGAAAAGATTGCGTTCATCAGAGTATCACCCAGTACTGTATAAAGCTGACCAACATTGAGAACAAATTCTTCTTTAAACTTGGCATTCTACATATTTATTAGTGAGCATTAATTAATATGATAGCTATTTCATAATCTTCTTAAATAATTTATCCCCATGCTTCACTATCTTCAGTCTTAGAATTTTCACCCATATCTAAGATAATTCTGTTTTGATGAAATTTGCCACATGCACTGTGAATAAGGGGAAAAATGTACAACAACAACTCTTTTATTTTTTTTTAAAGTTATTTTCTCTCTGTACTTTTCAACAGTGATTTTAGAAAATCAGTTATTTGCTTGTGTACAATGGAAACTTCTTGAAAAAAGAAAAATTTTGGCTGTTTCGAAGGAGAAAGCTTTGGAAAGGGTCATCCATGTATGTAAGAACCCCAGTTCATTTCCTAGTTCTCTTTACCAAGCCTGACTCACTGCTGTGAAAGCCAGTTTTAAAGAGTTGGCAGTTCCCTGGCTCCAGCAGTTTCTCTTTCAGAGGATGGGAATAATGTTTATCATAGTCCCTGGGAGGAGGTAAGTACTCAGGGACCAAGGTGTGAGGTGAGTAAATTTTTTTTAGCCCAAACGAACCTCGGTAAGCTTTAATCCCACCTGCAAGGGTGAAACAAAGACATGGTGGCACAGACTCAGCTTCGTAAACAGTGAAAGACTTTTACAATATACTGAAGTTTATGCCATCTCTGACTGTAACCTGCACCATTAAACTAAAATTAGCTAGGGGCAACCAATTTTTTTAGTGGTCTTATTTTCTCTAGTGGTAATTTGTAGTATGTGCCTGTGTAAAAGCATTAGTTTCATGTAGCTTTCATAGTGTCATGAAGAAACATACTCAGAGAGAGCAAGAAACCAGTCCTCCGTGATGACTTTTAATAGCCTCTGCTCTAAGAACATCCTTTTACTATCTCCAATCACCAACCACATTAATTTCTAAATTCTGCAACAAATTAAGTAGTTTTCCTGCAGACAACAGACTTTTATCATCATAAATTTTCAGGACAATTTGTTGTGGTCACTAAGAAAGCCTGCCAGGCTCCTCCGATTTCTTATCTGTTCTTTCTTCGTAGCGCTGCCTGTCACTGTTTGCTGTTTCTGATTTCCTTCTTGCAAGTCCTCACATCAACATACCCCAACACATCCTTTGTAGCATGCTGCTGTCATGCTATACAACATGGGATGCTTTTGTCTTAAATGGCTAACATTTGGAAAAGGAATATGTAACTGGATACAGGATATAGCAATAAAAATGTTGGAAAAGTTTAATTATAGGCATGAATACTAACACAGTTTATAAAGTGATAATCAGTTTTCCTTTGCTAAATGATACTAAATGGTAATACCAAACCATTTTTTTTCTTAAATTATAAGTCTGTTAGCTTTATCAAGGGAGACACTGATATGTTTACAACTGTTTAGTGCACTTATACAACACACAATAATTTATCTGTCAGTGATAGTTCCTTTGACTGTTTCTCAGGCATTGATTCAACAAATGGTAGCAGAGAGAATATTTTTAATAGCTTATATTTTTTTTCCTTTACAAAACGATATATATTTTTATTTTGAAAATGTTAGATCAGGAAAGGATTTATAAAAAATGCTCATAATTAAAGAAGTAAATCAGCAACAAAGCATGAGAAACGATACCCTTGTTTTCTTAACAGATTCTAAGATTATTTTTCTCATTTTTACACTCAGAAAGAGATAAATAACTGAAGCTTAATTTAAAATACTGAAAGGAAAAGAAAAAGAAAAAATAAATAGTATTTCAATCTTCACTATGACATTCCTGTCATTTTACTTGCTTCCTTTAATCCTCGGGGACAAACTTTGATATTTGCTACCTTTTTAACTTCAGGCAATCTACCTGATTGTCCTAAAAAGTGAGTTGCATTAAACAACATGTGTAATTGCATCCTGCAATACAGATTGAATTTATATTTCTAGGAAAATGTATCTCAGCTATGATTCCAGAAAGTTTCACCCATTTTTGGTACACCAGGCAGTACATCACAACCTTTCTATTTAATTTACAGGTTCTTAATTTATCCAATAAATAAATTCAAATTCATGCAATAAAAGTGACAAGCTCTGAAAGACCTGCAGAGGTAGGATATAAGTGCTAAGAAAAATATTTTGATTTTTTTATATGCTAATGTCTTTCTGGCAAGAATAGTAAAATATACAGGATATCTTCCATCTGTTTGCAATTTTAACTACTGCAATGATTAACTGGAAACATCTAGAGAAAGATACTAGAGTCTTTATAAAATATTTTTGTGTCTATACTTCAACTGTGATCTTTCAGAAGTGCTCAGCATTGGCCTTGTTTTACTTTCAAGTCAATTGGAATTAGTACCACGAGTATCATCTTTCTGAGTCCCTCATGTTCCTGCTTTAAATAAGGAAGTCTTTGCAGTGGGTTGACATTGGGTCTGTTTCTTCAGCGTGCTGAGATTTCATTCCTGAGATAGGATACAGTTGCTCTAAGATGCATCAGCTGCGTTACTGGATGTGTTGCAACTAGTGAATGGCAAGCACTAATAAACATGGTAATTTTCTTGGTTGAGGTAATTGAGCTAAATGAAGTTCATTACTCACTAAGAACAGGCTACCAGCAGGAGTTCTTTTATTAACCTGTCTATGCACCGCAGAGCAAATTGCCTCTTAATCTCTGTTTGTTTTGTTATCTTTTTTTGCTATTAGCCAAATTGGAGAAGAAGAAAATATCCTTTATGGGTCTGAGAGAGACAGGTATAACCTACTCGACAATAGGATGTGGCTATGAGAAGGGCAAAAACAAGACAGAATTTGGTCTACATGAATCACATTCCCTCATATGGCAGTTTGCAACACTGGAGCTCCCTTTATTATTTCTTTTTTTTGAAATGTTGAAAGTTGGAGAATCAGAAGCAGGTGTTTACTGTGTGGGAATGCTAAATGCATTTCATTGAATTGTTATATTTTATTAAAATGCATTAAAATGCATTTTATTTTATTTAAACATGTTTTATTCATAACACCTAGATTCTGCAGGTGGCATGTGAGATATAAATTTTGTTCCTCCTAACAGTATTCCCCAGACTATGTAAGATACTGCCAAGAAACCTAAAAGCATCTGAAGTGCTGGTTACACAGCATGTTTTTTTTTCATTATATGCTCTTAGATATGTGGCCTGTGAATACAGATTGTCATTTTACACAGCATTTCACAGTTCATGATCCCTGGGCTTTGGAATACTGCCCTAATATTAATATTAATAGTCAACGGTAATCACCTAGGTAATCTGGGGAGATGAAACACTTGCACCTTTAGCCTGGCTTAAAGGATTTGAAAGACACAGAGGAGAAAGCAGGTCAGAGAAGCCCTTTTTACTCCTCCATTTTCGTTTTGTGCACCATTTTTCACCCCCTGCACTTTGTCAGACTTGCTGCAGCTTGTTCATCTTCTCAGGAGTCCAGATATTTGCTACTATTTCCTGGCCAAGGGGATTGGCCTCCCCTTTGCTCTTTGCAGTAACCACAAGCTAGATGCTGTGTTGGTTCCCAGCCCGCGGTGCAGTGTCACACAAGGACCTAACATTCACCTGTCCTATATGATCATCTCCTTTATCTTCATCTCCATCATATCTTTTCTTTTAAATTGTTGGAGTTCAAATTCCAAAGAGTTCCCCCCACCATGGTTTTCTTTTGGGTACAAACGGCAATATTCCTCTCCTTGCAGAGACTTGCATCAAAGTCAGAAAAGCCTATGGATATCTATAACATACCTTGAACTTTGGAGCTGCTGGGGTATGGACTTCTGAAGTTGTCTTATTGTAGAAAAATAATATTGATAATCCTTTTTTCAAAGATTTTTTTTGTTGTTTTCTTATGGTTTAAGACCAGAAGAAACTATCAGATGGCCTAGTCTACGCTATTTATCACAGTCTATTGCTCTCAGGGTCTCAGTCCTGCTGACTTGGGGCAAGGCAGCTGCTTGCCAGCCTTCCTGTGCGCTCATGGGGTACTTGTGCTCAGCATTAGCCCACTTGAGAAGTGATTTGTTCCCAGTTGGATGGCAGCTGATCTAGCTGGCCATGTGGCTGCACACGCACAGGACAGGGAGCGCAAAGACGTGGGCAGAGTAAAAACAAAAAAGATGCCGCAGGTTTTAGTCATCAGGGTGATCTCAGATTGCCAGAAACTGTTCATTAATTGCGTACATGACTGTGGCTTTTATAAATTGGATTTAAGTCTTGGTCAAATGCACTGCAGGAATATGTCCTCCTCTGGGTTAAAATCTTAACAAAAAAATGCATCCTTAAAATAAACAATAAGAAAATCAGCAGAGGTTGTATAAGTAAGGTTATGATAGGGAGGTTATGAAAGGAAGGGTCCTGAGAGTGCCCCCTGTCCTGGAGCTTTGGCTGCGGGGCTCAGGGCCAGCCCAGGGCTGTCCCTCTGCCTTGGTGTCCAAGCGGGAGGCTCCTGGGCCGCTGCAGGGAGGCCTCAGCACAGGCCTCGCCTCCTGGTCCCTGCTGCTCCCTGGCAATACTTGGCATTTGCTGAAGAGCTGCAGAAAATACTGTGTGTAATTTTTATCCTGCATTTTAAAAGTTTATTGGATTGTGTATGTGTTTATATGTTTTTATAAGCCCTCCGCAAAAGTAATCTTGATATAGTATAGAGGTTGCAATTAATGTTTTATGCTAGTTCCACGTTAATAAGACTCCTCTGAGTGCAAATTACATTCTGAATGTTCCTCTATTTCCTTACTTCTTGCTGTGAAGAGACTGCGTACACTTAGCCCTCCCTTCCAAACAGAGCTTATTATTGCTCAGCAGATAGCTATTCATGGAAATAACCTATTACTCTGTTATATTAGCATTAAAGATGGAGGAAAGAAACAATTTATTAATCGACTAGGAAGACCGGTGTGGAATCCTGTCTAAGCCATTAGGAAACAGACATTAAAAGTTTCAGTCATTCTGTCATAATTCAGTGCCTTGGCACATCAACCATTCAAGCGTGTCTCCTCTTTCAGACATAGAGTTGAGATGGATGTAGGCAAAACAGAGTTATGCCTCTCTGCTCTTTATTAATGTCCATCACAATGCATTTTTATATTTGAAAAATGAGAAAGTGCTGAGAGGGAAAGCCAAGACATTTTTTTTTTCATGTGGATAAACAGTTTCAGTGGGAATTCTCAGTCAAAGCTAAGTCACATAGCAAAAGAATAAACTCGTTTGTTCTTTCAGAGGAGATTCACAACACTATTTTCTTGTTAATAGATAGCAGAGGTGGTGTTTAACCATGAGTAAAAAGCCAGCCTAGTGCCGATGAATTGAAGGGTGTATACGGTTAGTGCACACTCTCATGAACTGTCATACATATACGTGATCCAACAGATTTCAGTAAGTTAATTATATTAGTGTAAGACTGCAGTATTGCATAGTTGCAGGCATGGGCCTAAGTCTTCAACATTTAAAGTCCTATATGGGAGTTCATTATCACCCCTTGATATTATGTATGGAGAGATATTATGAATGGACATGATCTAGACAAAAGCTGTGCAATTTCAAACAAGTCAAATGTGTTGGAACAAAAGCTGCACCCTTAATTGTATGTAATGACAAAGACTGAAGTCATTATTGCCTGCCTTCTTTTCTGTTCCTTTATTTTGTTCTGTTCCTTTCCTATATTTGATCCTGTGCAGATGAATTAAATAAATATATGTTACAGAGGATAAATTCAAATCCTTTCTATTAATACAACTTCCATCAGCACTGAGCTGTTTTGTATAGATATGATTTGTGAACAGATACCTATGCATATATATATATGTGCTCATATATTACGGATTGACCCCTGCATTATCTCTTATTATGGATATTATTAATAACCTATGGGTATTTTTCCAATGTGCATATTGATGATTTCCTATTACGAAGAAATTCCATCAATCTGACTCTTGGAGAATGATTAAAATAGTTTATATAAGTCAAAACATAGTGTCAGGGCCGTCACAGGCATTAATGGCCCTGAGCAGCCTTACCTGGGACTCCACCCAGGTCTGTGGGCTCTTTTTAAGATCCAGTGTGGGTCTTCAGTCCTTGCCCTAGTAATGTTGTAGCCGTGGCTGTCTGCAGTCTCATAAACTGTGGGCAGACTGCTTTGTCTCCTGCATGGTCCTAGGACCTGTACTTAGTCCTCTGAATAGTCTACGGACCTGTGTGTTGTAATTTGTCTCTAGTCCTGTCCTTGGCCCTATCCCTGGATGGTCTTAGGAGCCATTGCTACAGCCTTGCTCAATCCTATCTCTTTCCTTTTGCTCTTGACTGGACTCCCTGGATAGAAGCTGGGCTTGGTTCATCACTTTGCCTTGTGATATACTGTGGGTGCTGTTATAAGGACCTAACTGAGCTTGCCATGTTGAGAGTCTGTGGGACTATACCTTGTTGGTAAGGGTGTTGCTTGTGTTAGGGTCACCCTTAGTTCCCAACTCTCCTTCACTTCAAAGCATCTGGACATTGCTGCTCGCTGACACAAAGCTAGTCAAAATATGATATTCAAACAGGAGTTAAGAACATTGCACCAACCATTTCAGTCTCTATTTTGGTGAAAGAAGGGAAATGAGAAAATGGAGATAACTGTGGTCTTCCACCACCTAGTAGGTGGTTTATATAGGACATGTACCCAAACTGTTCTTGGAGGTAAAGAAAGAGAAGCAAGTTAGAGCAAGAGAAACAATGATTAGATGTAACATAATAATTTTGTTATGCAGGGGTCAAACATCGGACCAGATTGTCCAGAGATTTTGTCTACCTCTGTCCTTGGAGGTAGGTATTCATTACTGGGCTAGACAAGGCTCTGAGCAACCTGATCTAACTTAGAAATTGAAACTAAAATCAAAGTTGGCCCTCATTAGCAGGAGGTTGGACTGGGTACTTTCTGATTTCCTACCTGAAATGTTCTATGAAGCTATGGTTCTGTAATGAGAATAGATTACTCCAAGATTTTTGTTTTCTGGACTTCACATTTATTTTTATTTTAGCAAAATGAATTTGTTGAAATTAAATGTCAGCAGGTTGAACAGATTAACTCTTCCTCTCAGCTTGGTGTCATCTGCAAACTTGCTGAGGGTGCACTCAATCCCCTCATTCAGATCACCTTTATAGTCGCATTTGTTTGTTTCTTCTTGAGGAGAGACTTGAGCAGTCCTCTAGTTGCAGATGCTAATAGATATTTAAAGGTATAACTGAACAAAAAGTACATGCAGGGTAAAAATCTCTCATATTACGATGATATAGCAAATATTTCAGCTCTTCAGGGTAGTATCCAATGACTTTCACAGTATAATGGCACTAACTTATCAATAACAATGTTAGAATTAGCATATATGGGTATTTCACTGCAGACAGAGCAAGTCCCTTTCCTCATTTCTGCAATTTAGAATGAGAAACAGAAAAATCTATCAAAAGCACTTACTAAATGGAAACTTCTTATGTGTGGCTGCCTTAGATTTAAAATTATATACATAATCTGTTCTCTTTAATTTCTTACAGTGTGCTGAATGCAGTGGAAGGACTTTTAAAGAACACGCAAAATTGAAAACTGTTCTTATATGTCAGGAAAAAAACTCATGGTTTGTAATTGAATTTACTCACTTGGCATCTTCTTTCTCACCACTGAGTTGACCCTGTTCCTTTTCAGTTGTTTTATCTGGTTCAGCTGACTTTTCAGGTACTGAAGGCTCAGGTGGTGTTTTTGGAACAGTATCTGCAGAGGAAAAGGTTGCAATTTTTGAATACCAATTATTAAAGAATTATGATAGCGCTTTTGGAACAATCACAGCTTGACTGCCATTTTTTTCTTCAATGGACTGTATGTTACAGATTCTGGGACCTGAGTTTGAGTAATTTCCTGCAGAAATGTATTTCAGTGCCAATCGTACAGGATATGCTTATGCAGAATTTATCTTTTAGAAGATGTAAATTCTTTGTGGTTTTAAATGTAGATATGTCTCTAACCAGGACAATAATGGTCAATACGGTGCTTGTTGCTTTTAAACAAAGACTCATGCAATATTATGAAATTAGTCGAAATAGTGTGTCTGAGTGTTTATTTTTAATAGATAGAGGACAAATAGATAAATCTCTCCATAAATAAATCATAAAATTCAGGAGGAAAAATAAACTATGGCTTTTTTTTATGTTAGTGACATTATTTTTACTCCAGTGTTTGGACTGCATTATCTATAGAGCATGACAGATCTATTTGTTGCTTAGTAAATTATGATTGAAATACATCGTTAAGAATGTAAATACATACAACTTTTTTAACGAAAAGTGAAAAAAATCCTTCTTGCTAATCTTTAAAAAAGTTAATTGTAACAAATATGAAGGAATAGACTAGCCAGCTTCACTTTTCTGTATGCATATGGTATATTCCCTTATAATTTAAGTGCCCTTATATGATTAATTCTTCTAATTAGTCTTATTTCTTTATTTTAAATTTTCATGGTTAAAAATAATTGGAGAGCTGTCATCAATCTGACACTTTGCATAAAGGAGGAACAACTCCATCCTTCATGAATACTTTAAGTAATATGATTATAGAGAAAAAGGCTTGGCAGCAGAACATCATAGCAAATAAATCTGGAGCCTGTTATGTCTACTTCATTTTAAATTCAAGAGAGTTGAAAAAAGTCAAGCCTTGAGTATTTCATGCAAATAGCATAAGAATAATTTTTTTGATAGCTAATCTCCACATTTAGAGAGTTGTTACTCATTTCAGAGGGGTTCAAGCTATTATGCCAGCAACTGTTAAGCTGCTCAGTCAAAAGGTGATTCCTTGAAATAGTATTTAAAAAAAAGAAAAAGCACTAGAAAAGTGAAGGACAGTGGATCAGTTTGTTTGCAGCAACTCGATAAGCCAAACTACCCTCCCAGTGCCATTAGTTTCGGATTTGGGATAGTTTTTTCTTCCAGGCATTACTTAGGAGCATACACAACTGTTTCTAATCTGACTTGCCCAGATTTTGACCAGATGGACGGTTGATTAGAAGACCAGTGGGGTATTGCTAGAGATACTATTTTTTCTCAGTTTTTAGGTTAAGAAGCGAGAATGCGCTGCGTGTGTCCTGTTGCTCTTACAAGAATGCATTTATTAAACAAGATCAAAGACAAGACCTACAGGGAGGTCCTTTGAGGGTGACTCTCTTTACCTAGAGGGTAGGAAGAAACCAGAAAGATTTAATCCAGAGTCAAAGAAAGAACTGAAGAGAAGGCAAAGAAATCCATGTTCCCTAGCCAACTGGATTTTGGATTAGTAAGTTTATAGGTTAATTTTCAAACTATCTCTGGGAGAAATGTAGCACTATCAAATTATGAAGAGACAGTCTGTAGGGCTTCTACTACTTATCAGCTATAAGCTGGGAAGATTTTTGTGAGGGATTCCATTTAAAACTCTGACATTCAACTGGAAATCCTCCAAATCAGGATTTATGGCTTAAATTGATAACAGTATCTTGCCTGCTTCATGGAAATGCAGGTTATTACTTCCTTTCTGTAGCCCCTGATGTTGTGGTAATATCTTGAGGAAAAAGTCTGCAGGAAATCTAGCTCTGGGGAGTGCTTCATTTTTTCTTGAAGGGTCCTCCAATCCAGGGGACTTTCAAGGTACAGATTAACACACATTCAGGGAAGAATTGGGGTCAACAGATAACTGTTGCTGTTCTTTTCTCAATGGAGGTCCAAGCAGAGGCAAAAGGGTTTGTTTCCACTAGATTACAGGCATTCAGGGTTTCAAAATGCTTCTCTGGGAGTCGAGGTCACAAAGGCCTTTTTAGAAGGGAGGAATTTTAAAATGTATTCAAGCTCCTATCACAGTGAATAGATCCTTATAGTGGAACAAAATTTATTTTTTCCTAAAATTTTCACAGATGTCTTCTGCAGGAAAATCTAGAGAGCTGCAGTTACAAAATATTAAGGGATTTTGGAACTATTTATGTCTGACTAATTTTTAAGTCTTGACATGGGTGATTTATTCAGAAAAGAGTCTGATAAATTCTGCTTAACCCATTAAAATTTTATTCAACCCTTGCCCCAGGTAATTTTTATGAATGATAGATACTATGGACTCTGCGCTTGCCACACTGTGGTTTTGTGCTCAACATTACAAGATGATGTAGAAAAGAAGATGCAAGAGCCCAAAAACTTCAACCTTCATTGTTTTTCTACTCTCTTCTGAATTAATGGATTACAGTTTCCCCCTTTTCCTTCCCCTCCCAAAAAACTATATGCTAAAGTCTTACAGGAATCTATTCTCAACATTTCTATAATTATCCTATTTTGGTAATTTTATCAATCATAGTAATTGACCATAACTGCATCTACTACCAAGTGATACACCTTGATAGAAACAGTCAGTAGAGTGAAATGGCTTGAAGGTCTGGCATCAACCCTATTTGGGAGGTGCTATTTTTCAAACTAGGGCTACAGTGGTCCTTTGGACTGAATGTCCATCAACAGCTTGCCCATACTAGTTGCACTTGTAGAGTGCTGCTTCCGGTTTGGCTCTACCCTAAAGAAATTCAGTTATGCACCCCTAGAGTGCTCCGTGTGAAAAAAAATAAAATGCAGTGGGGTACAATCAGGAGATTCCTTTCAGAAATGTATTCTTCATGTAAAATAATATGGTAGACACAGTACTTAGAGTAAATGGCTCTAGCATTACATAGGCTGTTTCCAGAATAATAAAATGGATATGGGAAAGGAAGACCAGAAGGTCACAAAAAAATATGGTGTTTGCCTCCAATAGCAGAAAAATAATGTCTTCTCATGCACTTAGTAATGGAGTCATTGATGCTCAAGTTCAGTCCGAGATCTCAAGACACACAGGCCATTGGCTGAGGACTCTACTCACACTGATGGGAAAAAACTATAAATAAGTGAATATTTCCAGCTTCCATAGGTTTTAGAGTTCATGAATATTCCAGGACAAGCACAAGGAGTTTGCCATAAAATTAGGATGTTTAGGCCTGGCATCGCTGCCAGCTGTGTGTCAAATTGTAGTTGTTTCTTTCTGTGTGAAACTGTGACATTTAAAAAGCCCTAGGTTCTTTTTTTATGTTTAAAGAATTTAGCTCATACCTCTCTGACTTAGGGGAAAAAGAGCCAAGGTGTGTCTTTAAGGGATGCTGTGGTAGTCATTTTAGAAAATTTACCTAATTGATTTCTATAAGCAATAACAATCATCCCGCAGATTGTGTGGCCTACAGGACAGCAAAGAAAAATTATGTTGGCATTACTGTGTTACATAAATTTGGTTATGGTAAAGAAATCACCAAGAGTGAGAAAAAGGAGGCAGAATTATGGCAAGGTGCAAACATTTAAAGTGATGTTCAAAAGATAAAGGGAAAGCAGGGCATTTGAGTTTTTCTCCAAGGATTTCTGTTCCTGCTCTACTGGAATAGAGCTAGGGACAGCTAACGTTGACTCTGCGTTAGGAGTGGGAGTTACAGAATGAAGTCCACATCATATTCTAGGCCATTTGGACATTCTATTAGAATACTCTAATTTAAAATTGAATTTGGAAATGTGATGCTGGTTGTCTTTAAGATGGAGCAGAAAGTGGTAATTGTGAAAATATAGATATATGGGCAAAATACTGCTCAAAGAAATACTGAAGAAACGTAGCTTGTTAAATCAATACATTCCCTAAGATCTCAGTGTTTCAATGACCTATCTGGGATAACAAGGAGAAGGAGCAAAAGGCTGCTTATGAGACCTTTTCTTTTTTTTTCTTTTTTTTTTTTTTTACTATTTCAAATTTTTCTTGTTTTCCACATCTTTCTTCTTCCAAAATATGCTTAGAACAAGAAAAAAATCCTATAGAAAGGATATTGGCTAGATTTAGTGTCTTACTAACAATACTGCTATCTTAATCAGGTATTATTACACCTTCACTGCTTACTCTTGTGATAGTGATTTTGTTCCTCCAGTAAAATGACACTGGAACAGTGTTGCCAGATTAAGTTACAGTAGCTAAAATATCTTTGCCCTTTTAAGGAATCTACCCAGCTGAGTTTTGTGTTGTTCACCTTCTTGTTCACATTTTCAGAAAACAATTTTTATCTTCATCTTTCATTGCATTGTTTTGAATAAAGAGTCTTGACAATCATCTACTCCATTTCCACTTCTTATCTTCTACCTCTGTCTCTGCTTCTCTCTTTCACACACAGAGTCACTCAATCATTCTTGCAGAATATTCTGTAGCAGAATATTTCACATTTGTGCTTCGGAAAGGTAAGATTTCCCCAGGGTTCTCAGCCAACTCCACTGCATCGTGTTGGCAAGCCTGACCAGTATCTGCTCCATGCTTCCTCTCACTTTCTAGTATACATGGAGGCAAAACTTGTCAAATACCTTCTTCTACCATTAACTTTTTAGTGACTTTTAAAAAACATGTTAGTATTCTAAAAGAAACTGGTGTTAAAGAAATCCTACATTATCTCACAATGATAGTATCTTACTAACTACAGTTAATTACCATGCTATATAAGTAATAGAGTTATAAACCTTAACAATCCGTTCGGATGTTTATTGCCAACATTAATGCTGGCAGTTCTTACTTAAGGAACATTTAATGTTATTCTTTCATATTCCCACAGCGCAGAAAAAAAGTCCCCAAAGTTTAATTGGATGGAAGTATCTTGATCAGCTTCTCAGTGGTTAAGAGAAACACAGAAGATAATTAGTTATGGGAGAGAAAAAGCCATTATACTTTGTGTAAAAGAAAAGAAAAAGCAAGATACTTTGGGCAATCCTCTGTCTTTGTTTTGTTGAATCTATAGATTCAACGGTGGCATGGAAACCTTATGTAACAATATTTGTTTACAGAGGGTAGTGGTATTTTAGTTTACAGACAATAATGCTGGCAATTTTAACAAAGTATAGAAATACTTGAGGACTGACACGATCATGTGAAATGGGGAACACACTGCAAGAAGAAATGGGTAGAGCCCAATAGCAGGAGGCAGAGAAGCTGATGATAATCTGCTTTTTAGCTAACTCAGTGACATATATACCATTGAAATAATTCTGAGCACGTACAATGTGTGATTTTTTTTCATTTCCATTTTTTGAAAACCATTATTCTGGTTGAATGTCTAAATAGGCTCTTAAATATTATCACCTGCTAAATAATGTGAAGAACACGTTCGCTTAAATAGCAGGAGTAAAGAATGACCTTGTAGATAATGCAGTAGGGTAGAAATTGAGAGATCTGGGTAACAAACTTTCTGAGTTACTTCTGTCATATTAGTTAATCATTTGCCTGATTGTCCTTGCCCAACAGGGGTGTTCTGGGGCTATATCCATAAATATTTGAGAGATGCACACATAATATGGCTAGAGAGTCATAAAAATGTCAGAGAAAAATAAATACACAAGAAACCTATGAACGAAGTAGAGAATAAGATTTATTTCTGACATTACAAACTACACACCTTCATGACTTTTCAAGTAAAACTTTCTGAATGGATGCTGTGTGCAGGGAAGGATGACTTGAAAATCAATGTGGCTGAAATGAAGCAGTCAGTAAACAAGTTTATCTTAAATCTTAACTAAACCTTCATCTTTAGTTGGGAGCAGTAGTGTTATAAAATAAAGTATTTTTTCCACACAAAGACAGACAGACAATGGATTTGTTTTCCTAGCATTAGCCTTGTCACTCATGTGAAAAGTGAAGTTCTGAAAGAAATTAAAAGGCTTCACATCAGCAGGATTGGAAGCAAGCTGATTAAACGTATTCAAGTTCTTGATCATCTTAAAAAAATACATTTTCTGGGAATAATAGTTCCATATTGACTGAATGTCGGTGAAGAGTACAGAGGATGAGAAGATAGGATTACTATATAAAAGGCTCTTTGCATTGACAGGTTTTGTCCATTGAGCTGCAGCACATTATACTAAAATGCTATACGTGATTAGTATCTTGGGATACAAACGACATACTTAACCCTGGATTTTGAGATGCTAGGAGACAAATTTGGCAAAATAGTTTACAGGTCAGATTCATAGCAGACCAAACGCAGTTTTCAGTTGTGAAAGTCCATATTTAATTCCAAGATACCTACTCTTACAAGTCTTTGGATTATACTCCAGGCAGAGTTAACTGGTACCTAGTTAGCAAAAAGTAGCTGGGGCTTGACAGTCACAGGATTTTGTTCCTCTCACAAAATAACAGAATCACAGAATCACAGAATGGTTGCGATTGGAAGGGACCTCTAGGGATCATCTAGTCCAACCCCCCAGCTGCAGCAGGGACACCTAAAGCACAAATCACCTTTATTTCTAAATGCAAGGGGAGAAAGTGATTACCTTTCATATAGCAGTCCATGATCAAAGCTTTCATAGAGAAAGAAGAAATCTTGGCTCTGGACCTTCTTGGGCATAGGCTCAGACAACTTTTACAAGTACTGTCTCACTCTTAGCTTCAACAATGTTGTAATATAAACAGATGCTGAAATCAAAGCCCTCTCCTCCTGCTCCTATAAAGTTAATGCTTAACTGATAGGTTAGAGCCAGTCTCCATGTTGTGTTCCATCTTCTTAGTCTTCACATTTGTCACATTCTCTTCTGCATGGATACCCAGCTATTCGGAAGATCAGAGAACTTCCTCCCTTCTTTCTCTAGTTCACACTTAATATGGGTTAGGATACTCTCCTGAAACATGAAAGGTTTGAACTCTCTTAGTATGAGACAGTGATGTTTAACAACTAGGCTATATATGAAAGGCAGAAAGTATCACCAGCTTCTGCTCTTTTGTTTGTTTAGCTAAAATTTTTGTGGAAAAGTGAATGTTACTTTAGTATCTAAGCAGAACTGTAGATGATAATTAGTTTTTGGAGAAAAAGTCAGGAACAAAGTTCCTCACAGAAGCTAATTCAGACATGGTATTTCAAATTCCTTTCTTTAGACTGAAACTGTGATCACCACTTAGGATACTACAGATTTTCTGAGTCTGGCAGATGCAACAAATTCTGCTGTACACTGTAGCATGATGCTTACATTTCATTTGTGAAAGGTACCAATCCTTTACATAACCTCTGAATATTTTCCAAGGCATCTAGATGGTCAGAGATTGAGGTACTACTGAAAATTCACATGGTAATCTCTAAATGAGAGACTCCATCTTCACCATGATCTAGAGGTACATTTGTAGCATAGATGGAAATACATCTGACAGTTTTAGTCTAGCTTTCTTGATCGGATAATACAAACAAGAAGGCTATGTCAGTGGGAGTTTTAGTAAATGTATCTGTGCATCTGGATAAATTCTGTTGAGATGGTTGTTGTAGAAGTCAGAAGACAAACCACAGAAGATTGGGAATAATTACTCCAGGTTCTAGTTAGGAGGAAGAGAGAAGGAGATGGAAAGAGGACAGTTTTCAGAAAAGTAGTATGTATGTGTGGAACTGAGAAAGGTTTAGAGAATGGGGAATGAGGAATGAGTTGGAAAGAATCATGAAGGAAGAGAACAGGAATAGAAAAGAACTATAAAACAGGGAATGATAATACAGACACCAGCTAGCCAGGGGGAGGCTTGATATGACTCACAAAATAGTGTAACCATCAGCAGACCTACCAAACAACTGTGTGTAAAACAAGTGAAGCATTTGTATAGCCATTTATGGGAGGTAATACATATGCAAAGAAACTGTAGCAATAGAGCTCAATAACACAGAGAACCTGTGATTAAGTGAATCAGACTGTTAAATCTATAAACAAATGCAAAGAATAAGTTAAAAAAAAATCTGTTATGGAGCAAACCCACAAAACACAAGGAATTAATTACGGAGTAAGATAGTTATGAAGAGAATTAATCACAAAGTAAGCAAGTGAAAGAGAGAGAGAGGGCAAGTGAGGAGGTGGAGATGAAGCAATGAGTAGCCAACAAAGAAGCCAAAAGTACCAGGTGTTGCTGACTGA
>NW_010584740.1:79088-109791 GCF_000705375.1 Tinamus guttatus | reverse complement strand
GATGATGCCTCATGATGTGCTTGCAGGAAGGGAGAAGGTGATGGCTAGTCTCGGCCATGTGAGGAGGAGGAGGGGTAGGAGTAAGTCCTGCTGATGCTCTTGGTTTCTACTTCAGGACTGTAGAGCTGTAACAACAGACTATGACTAGAGGTTTTTCTGGTGAATTTTATTCTGAGAGACTCTGCTTAGAAATCTGAAAAAGCTTTTCTCTGTCTAGCTATCTTTAACTCCTCCTCCATTTAAGTGGCCTTCCCTAGCCAGTTTTGGATGGGCCCTGGCTGTGTTGTTTATAGCTGTCTCTGAATTTGAGTGTTCACTCCAAAATGCTGCCTGGTCTTCTGTCATTTGTTTCATTATAGATATGATTTGTTCTCTTCTTCCAGGTGATGCCCACATGTTTTTAGGCTGTGATAGAGAGCTCACTAAATTACACAGCATGAACTGCTTGAGACCAGTCTTGCTTTTCTGGCAGCAGATAATGGAGTCTCTTATTCAGTTTGGATAGTGAGGATTTATGTATGGGCTGTATGTGGGATTCATAGATTTACCCTAAAGTGTGGTTCCTGGGTATGTTCTGGGGATTGTTTCACTAACTATCTGGCTCACTAATACACACAAGGAAAAGGAGAAACTGTCCTGTGTTGGAAATGCTGTTTGAAAATGAGGGTCCAAACACCCTCTAGTAAACTTTGAATTGAAAAACAAATATGGAGTTTACTGAGGCAGTATGTTGTCCGTCAAAATTTGATGAGGTGGTTGCTTTCTATGCCACTGATTCTTTTTTTTTATATTTCATAAGCAAAATTTTGTAGTTTAGTACTCCAAAATATAGACTCATCAGTTATATTAATCTCTAAAAATTAGATTGGATTTTGGATGTCAACAGGAGAATTTTCTACAAACAGACTTCATTATATTATATGGGATAGTATCGGTGATTTAATGTTGTTAAAAAGCCACAGAACAGATCAGATGTTTTTTTTCAGTGGGTGGCTTATTGCTACAGTTAACTCATGTCAGATTTTGTTTTCCATTGATTTAGTGCTACAGTCATTTATAACAGCATAATTACATTAAATTGACTTTGTTTAAAGTTTGGATGTATCAAGAAAGAAATAGTGATACTGGTTAATATTAGATGAAGTGCCAGCAGGGATAATGCAAGTTTCCTTGCGATCTTTTTCTAGTGTTCCTCTCACCTTAAGTCATCTTTATCATAGAATATTGAAGGTTTCTCAGCCTATGCTTTGCTGTTGCAGTGAAGAGAGCTTCAGAAGGAATAACAAAGTGAGGGGAGAGAAGGAGCAAATGGCTGCCAAAAACCCTGGATGCAGTGATGTTGCCAGTATGGGAAGATGGAAAGAAAGCAGCTGGTATCTCTGAGACTCCAAGGGAGGACAGAGAGGACATGGCCCATCTTTAGCATCCTGTTTTGGTAGCGGTTGCAGCAGTCATTTGGGCTTTTTCAAGACCCTGGCATAAAGTCTTGAGAGGCTATTCAAAAATAAAAGGAGACAGGACGCTGGGGGCAACATGACAAATAGTCATGGTCATGTTGCTACTCTGTTCAGCAACCAGCTTCTTAGTCAAATAAGCAGCTTATGTTATTGCTGTGAGCTCTGTGTTCCTGTGTTCCAGTCCTTGCTATCTTCTGCACGGTCATGATAAATCATTTTCAATAGCAATTTTGTTTGGAGGAAGATCATAGAATCATAGAATGCTTAAGGTTGGAAGGGACCTCTAGAGACCATCTAGCCCGCCCCCCCTGCACACGCAGGGTCACCTAGAGCACGTGGCACAGGACTGCGTCCAAGAGGGTTTTGAAGATCTCCAGAGAAGGAGACTCCACAACCTCTCTGGGCAGCCTGTTCCAGCGCTCTGTCACCCTCACTGTTAAAATTTTTTTCCTTAAGTTCCTGTGGAACTTTTGGTGCTTCAGTTTGTGACCATTACCTCTAGTTCGGTCGGTGGCCACCACTGAAAAGAGACCAGCACCATCCTCCTCGCTGCCTCCCTTGAGGTGCTTATAGACACTGCTCAGGTCCCCTCTCAGCCTTCTCCAGGCTGAACAGGCCCAGCTCCCTCAGCCTCTCCTCATAGGGCAGATGTTCCAGGCCCCTGATCATCCTTGTGGCCCTGCGCTGGACTCTCTCCAGCAGCTCCACATCCCTCTTGTACTGGATCTGAATGACTTTTCTCACGGTCAAGAAAAAATACATAAAAATATATGCAGTTTTCTCTCTTAGGCTAGTAAACACCTTTATTTTATAGTAAGTTTTCCAAGATGATATCAAGCTTAAAGTAAAAGGAATAGCTTTTTGTTAGCCTAGCTGTTAAAAGTGGGCAAGTTTATGAAGGGAGTGTATGCTTGAAAGCTTATATTCTTTTATTGTTGTTGGACAGTGCTAGTATTACTGTAACAAATTATTGCTTGGGGTCAATAGGATTTCAGAGTTCTTAATTTCTTCCAGAAATAAAAAAAAATAAAATCAGCCTCTGGCAGAACATAGCATTCAGAAGAGGAATGATGTTACTTACAGCCTTAAACCCATACATATATTTTGTCCAGGCAATCTCTGAGCTCTAATACGTGGATTATTACTGACCTTGTTTTGGTCCCGGTCCTCCATTCTTATTGGCCTCTGCTTTCTGTGGATCATCTTTCTTTTCAATCTTTAGGAAATAAAAGGAAATATTAGAAAACACAGACTCAAACTGTTGGGAATACAAATGATTAATATTTGAATAGGGACTTAGAAACCCAAGTTCACATATACTCTTCATTGTTTCTGTGTATTCTGTGAGTTCTTAGACAAGAATTTCCATCCAGGTTCACACACAAGCTTAGATGCAGAGGTTAGAGTGATCTCTTCAGACCTACTGCACGATCTTGCTTAGCCTTCAGTTACACTGCTGTACACCCCAGAGTCTCCTTCACATTGCCAAGGCTGGTGTGTCCAAAGCTGCTGATCATCAGCCCAGTCTGTGTCCTTCCATTCACCTTCTGCCTAAAATTTCTACAGGGCCAATAGACCAGCTATCGATTAAATTATGCAATTCAATCCTCGCAAAATACAGACAATGTCAACTTTTGCTGCAAAAGTCTCACTGCCTCCCTCACACATTGGTGTAGACCAAGTCCTCATTCACAGCATGTGCTTTTCTCCACCTTGGCTTGGACAGGGGTCTAAAGAGGAGAAGGAACTGAGAAGGTGGGGAAATCTTATGTGTACACAGTGCTATGTGACAGCACGCTGCTTAGTCAAGCCCGTGGGCATTTATTAAAGCTGAATTTGTCTGGTGTTTATCATGATGATTAATAAAGGGAGATATTAGATATGGTAGGCATATGGAAATCAATTTATTTCAAGAGACTTCAGTGCTTCTTGGTTTTTTTTCTCCCTCTTCAGACTTGTCTTGCTCTTTTTTCGAATCATTGAGATTAATTTAGGGTTTGTCTCTCTCTGCAAGCATTATTTTCTTGTCTGCTTCTATTCAGAGAATCTGATATTGAATTTCTAATATATATTTAAACAAAAAAAAACCTCATCGAATCTTGGTCCATACTGAAGGAATCTGGATGATCTTTTGCTTTGAAGGTTATTTTCTCCATTTCAGGCTTTCTCCCATTAGCATAAGACGATTCCTTCTTTCTTTTTTAGGTGAGAATATATATCTCTATGGACAGAATGCTTTAATTTTTGACCCATTTTCCACCTGCTCCAGCCTCCTCCTTCCTCCCAACCCTCAACTGCATCTTTACATGGTGGATGCTAATGGGGTGTGATCTGTTTATTGCTCTGAATGTATGGAAACCTTCTAGTCAGATGTTATCCAGGACCCTAGGAAAACCTAGATATATTCCACTCTCTCCTCCCCATCATTCTGGTTTGTTTGCCAAGTGAAGTACGATGCTACACAGAATTTAGCCATTCAGATTCAGGAATTATTTTTCTTATTTAAGAAAATGTTTTATTGAAAAAAATACCAGAAAACTGACATGCAGAACTTGAGACAAGAATGAACACTATTCATCATGGCCCAGCTGCTATTTGAACTGCTATTTGTTTTACTTTGAGCGGTCTTGCAAGATGAAGATGTAATAACTGTACAGCTTAGTAAATGCTTGTTTTTCTCACCAGTACTAATTTATGTTTTTTAGGACCTTTGAAGCCTGGAATCTGGAATTTGCCCTGTAGCTCATTATCTTCTTCATCCCAATAAAACACAGCCAGTTCTACTCTTAGGAATCCTGACATGACACCCATTAAAATAACTAGGACTATTCCATCCTGCAATAGAAACTTTCCCTAAAGTAGTATAACTGAAAACTTAGTCCACACATGTCTACACACGCTTTCTCATAAGACTGCTTTATCAACTTTCATGTGAATGGCTAATATCTTACATAGATTCTGAAAAAATGTGGTTTTGCTTTCTTAATTATTTGGTTAAACCTACACTGTAGCAAATTTGGATTGTGAAGTTTTGATTATATCACACTCTAAAAAGAAAAGTGCCGGGGAGAGGGAACCACTGAACATTTTGTGTGACATTTTAGCAAAACATAATTTTTTAAAGCTGACAAGTAAAGGAATATCTTTTTTTCTGCCTCATTTTAAAATATTGCATTAATTAATATTGAAAGAATGAGTTAATTTTTATAGTAAAGAAGCATTAAAAAATAAACTACAGGATAATATAACCATCTTTTATTTTTTAAAATGGAATGAATTAGTAAAAACAACCCAAATAAAATGTTTTAAAACCTACCGGATTACTTTTCTGTTTCAACAGTTAAAGGGAAAGAAACTGATACAGATCTCTATGCGATTCCTGTATTTAAAAATAATATACTGTCATTTTCTGTCAGCATGGAACCAGATGGAGAGGAATAAATACATCAGCACATCAGAAATAGCCACATTAGTATTTCCAATACCTCAGTTCAAATACTGATCAGGACTCATGTAAGCTTATACTATAGAAGGTTAGTTCCCTTTGGAAAGCAACTCACAAACGGAGCAAATATATATATATTCTTCATTTAAAAAGTCTGGTAGGTGGGAAGAAATAAAGGCATTTATTTGATTCAGCTAAACACTGATTGGTATCCAGTATTGTAAGAACGTTTGAAAATCTCAACTTTGACTATGCAATTGAACTGCATAGATAGTTTCCAAAGAAAATCTAGTATTAAGGAATCTATGAACAATAAAGGCTGTACCTGGCCTGCAGATGGCTGGGGTTGAGGAGGTGGAGGGACGCCTTCATTTTTGACCTCTGGTTCCTCAGGTGATAATTTTGCTCTAGAAAATATTAATCTTATTTTATTAAACATCTTTTTCATTTAACTGTCTTGAAATCTCTGCAGCTCCTTTATCATGAACAAGTATAGCACTTGTTTTCTTCTTGCCTCCAGTAATCAAGCCAATTAGACCTTTAATCAGGTTTAAGTCTGATTAATGCCTTAAAGCAAGTCCCAGTCTGTTCAAGTGACTGCTATTTCTTACCACTTGTACTTTTGCTGCAGAGTAAGTTGCTTCTAGATCTAATGATTAAATGGTTGAACTATGTATAGAGATGCAACTTCTCGTGCATAAATTCGAAAGATAGTGAAAGCTTTCTGGTTAGAGTAGCTCAGTGCTCTGTTTTGTGTGTTGTGTATTTAATATTTAGTTTATATCTTTAGACTTAGAACGGAAATTTTTTCCTAAAGAAACCTGTGGTTTGGAAAGGAAATGAGAAAGGTTAATTAATGAATAATCTTCACACCATACTAGCTACACAGCAGAATACATGAGCTCGCAAGAGGTTTTGTTTCTCTGCAGTCCTGCAGTTTTGATACATTGTTTTAAGACTTAATGACACTTTAACAGTGTTCAGTCAGTATTTGTTTTAGCAAGTTAATTTTTGCTTTATTCTATTATTTTTATTTGAAAAATTGGAAGTTAGTTCTTCTATTCCTTTTTCTGTTTTCCAACATGTTTGCAGACAATGCCACATTATGCAATATCTTGCTTTTAATTATGATGAAATTAAAATTTATGTGAATACTGTCCTACAGATTAATAAAATACAACTTTCTAGTTTTTTTTATAACAAAGGTATGATTTTGAGTTTGTATAGATTTCAGATCATCCTGTATAATTCTTTACAAAATTAAACATGATTTGGCTTATAGATAAAACTCAATTTTAGATGTCTGTAACACTATGTTGATTTAATAAAATTTAATGATCCCTTCTTGTTCTTAATTTCACTTTATTCATTACAGGCCCATATGTTTACTTCAAGCACTGAATTTGGACTAATAGCTTATGGCTCACTTAGAAAATCATCAAGGCATCAAAATGTAGAACATATTCAATAATGATATGAAAGTATTGGAAATATAATAATTACATGTGGTTGTCAAGCATTGTCTCCATTATGATGTTTCTAGTGTCTGTCAAGATGGGTGTCTAAACCTTATTTTATTATGGCATTATCTGTAAGAATGAGCCAACAAACAACACTAATCAATATGCAAGCCTTGCTCCTAGATTGACACCTACGAGGTAGACTTTTGAAAATTGAATTGGACTTCAGTCCTAAGAAGGAAAAAAATAATAAACAACCCACATGCACAAATTTATAGTTAGATATAGCAACAGGTTTTGAATTTCTGCCTTTTTTTTTTTTTTGAAGATCTGCAGTCTGACTTACCTTGAAACACAGCTCTTTCTGATGCCCCAGCTTGTTTTAAAAATAGTGTTTGGAATAACTAAAAACAAATCTGAAGTATTTTTCATTTAATTATGTAAGTCAGGACGTAGAGAGCTTTTCTTTTGGATCTGTAGTTCTGCCTTGATCTTCCTTGTAAATGGCTCATAGTAGAAGAATATCAGGAAAATTCTTAGAATACGAGTTAGTTTTTCCTCTATCAATAAATTATGTGAGATTTTAGTGGATTAAACTAACTGTTGTAGGGAACTGCTCAATTGATACATACAAAATATAACTGCAGACTGAACCTTTTCTAGGCCAACTGTTATCTCATAAAAAATGAAATTCTTTGTTATTAAAAATTTATAGAATAAGCAACTTTGTTTTTTGATTATTTCAAATGCTAAAGGTGCACATAAAAACAGAATATGCTGAAAATGTAGAGCATTTATTAAAAGAAAATGCACATTTATGTTAAATACTTCTGCAAAATTATCCATTTTCCCCCTTTAAAATGTGTCAAGAAATAATTTTAGTTTTTATTAGAGCTTTTGCACCATTTTAATTTATAATTAAAAGGCGTCCAAAATGTAACAGGCATTAAAAAGAAAGTGCCTTTGGGAACCTGCTAATAACTATTGACATCCATGACTAATGAATGTTACATTGGCTTAGTCTGTGACTAATGAAATAAATGTTTGGATGCCCCGTATACGATACAGCTCGGTAAACAATGTTCAGGCCACAACAACAAACCTGATATACTGATACCAGCAGAGGTACAAGTTCACTTCTGGAGTCCAAAGGGTGATTAACCTGCTCCAGTATTTGGTGTCTCTTTTATGCTCTGTGGCCATTTAGTTATTTTTATCAGTCTCTGAACACGCTAAAAGCACTTCAGTTAATTGAACATCATGATGTGCTGTTAAGTAAGAAGATTAACAGTGCAGCCGGCAAAGCAGATAGTCTGCATCCAATTAGCTTCTGAGCTCTGTTGGCTCTGGCTAGTGTTTATTGCATGCTGTATTTATGGCAAAACTTACAGAGTTTAGGGATTTCAAGCCTGTCTCATGCTTTCGTTAGCTACAGGTGGAACACATATTTGTTAATGATGTCCCTTCTTAAGTCACAAAGATTACTTCAAAAACTTGCAAGGTTGAAATGTATTTTAACTCCTCATGAAACTATCACTTTTTGTTTCAAAGAACAATTTTTCTTTTCAAGGAAATGTTAGTTGCTCCACCACTTAAAGGTGTGGCATATTCACAGAGTTTTCCAAACTTTTGACAATGTTTTTCCTCCAGGCATTTTTTTTTTAAATGAAGGCATAAATTTGAAAGCAGAGACCCACAAACTGGATCTTATGTGCTTAACTTGTATAAGAAAGTATTCCCCATGAAATAAGGCAGGTATCTTATAAACAGAGGTCATTTAAATATCAAATATTCACTTAATTTGTAATCACTGCTAAATAGCCTTGAATCTTGTAAATCCTTTTTTTTTCCCACTGTGCCATTTGAAGGACCACTAAAGAATGAAGTACTACTTAAATCATAAGAGTATACACAGAGGAGCAGGACTTCTTCCCTCTGAATGGTCAGAGCAGCATCCTTGCTGCCTTTGCCTGATATTTGTTATAAAATGCACAAAAGACCTGTGAACAGAGACTTAGCTGCTGTTTTTTTCATAGACATATCTATGAGAGTGAACTCTAAAGGCTGCTTTGCCTTCCTCAGCAGGCAGCTGCTCCAGTTGTGGGGATGTTCAGATCAATAGATACCATCTGAAGTTTTTCTTTTTGTATTAGATCACTGTGGTGGGCTACAAAGATCACAGCCCCTGTTTCACTTCCACTCAGAGCTTCCCATGATGCAAAATGTAATGTGCAAATGTTTTCCATAGCTATCTGACATTAGAGCTTGTCTCTGCAACTCAAGGATTTTGACAGCTAAAATGAGGACATATTTCTTCAGAGTTCCATAATAGTAGTCAGACAACAACTGCATTAACTTTTCTTTTTATATTTATCATGATTTTCTCTCTCCACCGTTTAAGATTTGACAATTATTTTGCCTATTTTCTGTTTTTTTTTTAAATCACAATATGTATTTATCCACACTCCTTAATTCCATGCTCCTTTCTATTTTTCTTAAAAAAACAATCTGTAGTTCACATTTTTAATAGCTACTTGTTGTCCTATTTTTAAAATCAGATGACACTGACTATGATCTGACTCACTGTGCTTCAGTTAGGAGAATGGGTTATGCTTTTAACGGGTCTGTCAGGGTCTGTCTCTCTTTAAGTATGTTATGTTATTGTAATCACCAGATTAGATACTTAGTGTAGATACTATCACTATAGCAGTCAGAGAAGTATGGTTAGAAATAATTAAGATAAATATCTAAGAAGCATTTAGTAACTGCATATGCCAGGATATAGTTTACCTAAAAGATGATTTTTCACTGTTTTGATATAGCTATATTTGCACTAATTCATAAGGTTTTTCTTGTGTTGCAGTTTGTCTATTGGCACGAAAGTATTAGATGCAGCCTCTGCAGCCTGTGTTTGAAGCGGTAATAGGTTTTATGGCCTGGGGGAATTTGGAAATGTACAACGATCTTGATTTTTTTCATCTTCCGGAAATGTAGATTCTACTTTTTCCTTTCAAATTTAGTTCTCTATGTCAAACACAATTGACAGGATTCCATCAGCTTATAAAAGCAAACAGATGGGAATCACTTCTGCAGCAATAGGCTGGAAAAGACAGGGTGCTAATATTCCCTATTCCTTTTCACATTTCTGTATATAAAATTACTCAGTTAAAGTTGGAGGCATATCCTAAAGGTATACCTTTCAGAATCTTTCCCATATCTTTGCTGACCCTGAGTGTGACATTATCTTCATCATGTCATAACTTGATGGATGGGTTGGAGGAGGCGAAAAATTGATAGTCAACCTGCCAAAATTATAATGGTTGATACTGCTTCTTGCTAGTGATTTTTTTTTTTTTGATGAAAGTAACAGTGTTAATCAGAGAGGAATGGGGCATAGGACAGAAGGAAAAGAATAAGTCTGCTCGTATTTAAAGTTAACTTTCTTTGGGCTGCACTTTCATGGAGATAGGAGAAAAGGGTTTTGTCTATCCATAGAAAGTGCTCTATTTTTAACCTTTTTTTTTAAAGGACAAAATCATTCCCACCAGTGGGTATTTATATCTGTACTTTTTACATATCTTTATGAGTAGAATTTCTTCAGCAAAAGCACATTTTAATGTGACTGGTGTTAGCTCACAAGAAAGCTCTGTGAGCTTCGGTAGTTCTCTTTCTCACTTATAAGTGTATATAGACCCAGTCACTAGACCTGAGGGAGCAAATATTGCTCTCCTCTGCTCCAAAAAAAAAAAAAAAAAAAAAATCTCCTTCATAAACTTTATTATAGTAGAATTGTATTTATTGAGGCAGAATCTCTGTTCTTGTAACAGTCTTGAGCTGTAGTCATTTAAGCAACTGAATGAAGAAAGCTCTATAGTCACTTAAGGATTATAGTTTTATATGCGGTTTGAAGAGGAGGCCAAATGTCCTCAAAGGTTAGAGGGACTGGAGGAGGCTGGACTCATGTCTTAATAAGGATACCAAATATTGTGGTAACTACAGGCGCGACTCTATCAGTACCGGATTCACAGTCTGTTGACCGCAGGTCCAATCGTCTTCCAAACAGCGAATCGAGTTCACAGATAGTATGATCAGCTATAGGCCCAACTCTGGTAGTATCAGGTTCATGAACGGTCTCTCATATGTTTTGTCCGATTGTCTTTGAAGTAAGTAATTGAGTTCATGAATAGCACAATTTATTCAAATGCAACGTTTAAAGAACAGGTTTCAAATGTCAGTACAGGAAGTTCACTACTACAGTGTGGGGTTCTTAACTAGTGTCTAGTGCACAAATGCGCAACCATCACTCACCCAGAAGATGGGATAGGGCTCTCAGTCTTGAGGAGCCTCCTCAAGCAGTGTCCTGACCCGAAGGGAGGAAAGGGGTTCAGCCTGGCAACTGATCCAGAAGTTAAGATGGAGTTTTCCCTCTCTCCTCTTCCTTCTTCCTTATTTCCTCTTCCTCCTTTCCCCATTCCTTCTTGCTCAGTTCTTACCACCCCATTCTTTCTACTATATCCCTCCTTAATTCTCCTTTTATATATTTTCTTTTACATTTAGGTGGAGCTTGAGTGACTCTAGTCATACTTTCGTTATTGATTGATTTAAAAAGTCTCCTGAGTTAATCGAAAATCTAGAGAGCATGGTCAGTGAGGATTGTATGTTCCTTGGAAGCGGGTAACTTCTGGGATGGGGTTGTGCATTTGTACTGTAATGAGATTAGAATGAGGAGAAGTTTGAGAAAAGTCCATTGGAAGGGAGTGATCTGCCACCATTGTTCGCCCAGCACCAGACATCACGTTATGTGACTTATCAGCTGCATGGTGCGACCAGGCTGCCATCTCTACAGGGGGTACAACAGCGTTTGGCCGCGGTGTCTTCACTCCGCTACATCCTCCATTCACTCATTGTCTGCAGGGCACCATCAGGTTTCCACCTCCGCAGGGAAGCCAACAAAGTTTGGCCATGGTGTCTCCATTCCGCTCCACTCTTCGTTTACTCTTATTAGTATGTGCTAGAAGGGCAGATTATGTTGCCAAGGGAATCGTGGAGAAGTAGATTCCGCACATACCAACCATCCTGGAAGTGGTAACTGTCTCTCACCTCAAGCAAACCTCTATAATACCATAACTTCTGTTAGGCCCTAGTTTTTCTCTAAGTTCCCCTTTCTCAAGCATTTCTCTCACAGTGAGTTTATACTCACAACTAGAAGATACGAGTCACTACCTAGTCACTGTGCTTGTGTGATCCTACAACCACCTGGCCATGACTGAACTTCTCAACTGTTTATTACTGTTTCTTTCTAAGAAGATTGTAATTCTGTATCTGCCTTTCTGCATAGTTTGTATAGGAAGACCATAGTGGACAAAGTTGATAGTGTTTATCTTCATTATTTTTAAGCAACTACTAAGAAAGTCATCAGGTGAGTTTAACTCTCTTAACTATGAGTTTACCAGATAAAGGAAAATTAAATATACATGAAAGGCAGATATTGAGTCATTGCATCATTGCATCTGTTCTGTTTAAGAACTGAAAGCCATTTAACATTAGGTGAAGAGCAGACACCACAAAGCAAGATTGAACTCTCCTGATTTTATTTTTTTTCAATGTGCAATCTTGTTCTTGGTGACCAATCTCCTCTCAACATTTCTCACTTACGTTTTCCTTTAGTAAAAGAAGGGAAAATGACTTAAAAGGAGAAAATATGTTAATTTTGTCTATATTTTGGGAAGAGTTAAGTTTCTCTTTGCAACAAAATTGAGAATTGAGGTCAAGTTTAAGAAACAAAAGCAAATATGATAATTTTTAAGTGGTGTGCTCCTTTTTTTTTCTATAAGAGTATTTTACTTTTCAACTATTTTAGTAATAAAAGCTTGGCATACTTTTTGAAGAGGAACTGGGGAGATGGACACATTTCATAATTTGAATTAAAAAGGATGCACAGGTGCGTAACAGACACCTGTGGGAAACAGTAGCAATAAGCAGGGAGGATAAACATCTGTGGTTGGTAACTGCTTTTCTATACTCTCTTGTAAGCAAATTATCACTGTGGGGGGAGGGGAGAGCAATGCATTTGGAGTTCTTTGTGCCAGAAATGTCATCACTTTTATAATGTTAACACTTCTATCTGAGGGAACTGGAAATACCAAGGAAATTAGTTATAAATTACATCTCTTTTGGAAAGCTGAAATTCTCTGTGTTATCAAAAGGACGAAAGCTCTAAGAAGCCTGTAATGTATTCCTCTAAACATATCGTGTTTTCTATGTACCCTTAAAGCGTCCTCTTCCCACTGCAGTGACACTAAACCTTATATTTTTGATGATATAAATATTTAAAGCATGCCACCAACACAAACAATCTAATCTAGTCAACAACATTGCAACAAACAGAGAGCTGAGTGCTGCAGAAGCTGTGGCTTAGGAGAGAAAGAAAATTCTTTAAATATGGAAGCAATATGGTCTAGTTCATAAAGTATTAAATTAGGCTTTACCCCAGTTTCAACCAGTACTCAAAATTTTATGCTTCTCTTTCTAAAGGCAAAACTGAACACCTTCTCCTGAATCAATATTATTGTATAAATTACAGTTCAGACTGAAGCAAAAGAGGGAGGACAAACAAGAGAGAGTATGACTCCCATACTCCCCTGATTTGGGAAGGGAGGAACAAGGTTGTAGCTTCTGCTATAAAGACTTAGGAATTTTATACAAATAATTAAATACGAGACTCACTGGACTGCACAGAACTCGTAAGGGTGAAAATCAAAAGGTCAAACTGCAGAATAAATCTGACTTGTATGGCACTGCATGGCCCTTTTGGCCTGGAGCCTTAGAGGTCTCTAGAGGTCCTTTCCAACCTTAACGATTCTATGATTCTATGATCGTCTCTTTAACGAGTATTCCCACCTCTCCACAAAACCATCTTTCTTTATTTGTAAGATTAACTCTACACAGTAATCACATAGTTTATCCAAGGAGAAGGCTATATTAATATTATCTAGCTCACTGTATTGAAACCAGGCTGGTATTCCAAATGGGTGGAAGCTATCTATCTTGTATGTCTTCACAGAGCCGTGGTGTGATTTTCATATATACGCTGGAGATAGTTCCTTCCACTAGCATTTTCTTTCTTCTACTTAACCATCAGCTATCATGCTGTCATGCTCTTTGATTCTGGGCCTGCCAGCACACAGTTAACTTTAAAGAAAAGAAAATTATTTTGCTGAAGTTACGGGGGAAAAAAAAAGAATCTGATGGGATTATTTTTATGCTTAAAGTTCACCATAGCCATAAGTCTTCACAAGACTGAGTCTTAAGTGTCAGAAGTTATACTTGAATGTTCTCAGACTCCAAAGTACCATGTGTTGGAGATAAGCCCAGATAGAGACATTCTAAAGGCAGAATAATCTTTTTGGTGGTAAGGTGCAATAAAATATTTGCTTTTTCAAGGTCACCAGTGCTGGAATTCTATTTCTATTTAAGGAGGGGAAGAAAAAAAAAAAAAAAAAGCACGAAACTCTGGAGTGTTTGAAATACAGACTCGTTAAAAATGTTTTTTTTTTCCCTCTCATATATTAGGCTTAGCTAATGAATTTGATATTCTCTCAGGTTAAAGCTTGTTCTTGAAACAATGCAAATTTTAGCAATGTGGAAGAAAAGATTTATTTAGTATTTAAAGGCTCAGTCAGGACTGTAAAAGCTGGAAAGAAGCCATTTTCCTTCTGCTATAGAGTTAGTTTTCACTGCTACAGCACTGCCATGTCTTCTTGGGATAAAATATGCCTTTTTTTTTTATTCCACCAGCCATTTATCAAAAGCACTACTAAGTTCCTGATTAAGCAGTTTATGAATAGCTGTAAATTTTATTAGGAAAAGCAAAAGATTTGTGTGTCTTTTTAACATTATAGTTTTTCCAGAGTTACAAAGCAGTGGTCAGTTTTTCTTCAGATGGAATCCTGGAAAAATTGTTCTGAGTTACTACTTTCCTGTTCATTCCTGTGCAGCTGTTTAGCTTTTAGTCTAGACCCTCTGTATTTAGAGGGATCTGACTGCTGGAAGTGAGCACTGAGAACCCCCTATTCTACTCCCACATACTATATGTATTATACATACTATATGTATTATATCCGTTGCCCTTGCCCAGCTCTATACCTTGCTGTGTGCCCCTGCACACACTGTAGTGCCAAATCTGGATAAAAGCTTGGGGTCTGCAGTTTCATGCATGCTTTTCATGTTAGTAAATCAGAAGTGCTCTACTATTTGTGAAGTGTTTCTGCAAAGTGTATCTGCCAAGGTGTTTCGCTGATTAGCTTCCTGTGAAGTTGATATACACTGTTCTGGTATAGAGCACACATACATTTTGTGGAGACAGTTCTGAATGCTTGGGGAGCAGGCAGGGTGAGTTTACAACTGTAGAAGGATTCAGAGCCTCCTGCTGCATCCCTGGCTCCCTACATGATAGCGCTTGGCTGTTCATGAAGTTATTTTACCAATGGATAACACTACACTGGAAGTGGCGTCATGTGTCACCAGGTTTCCCTTCCCTACCCCAGGTAGCCATCATGTATTAGGGTGCCTTCTGGAAACTAGGGAAACTCTTAGTTATTAACCAGACTTTCGCCTCTCACCTCTTCCATTTTACGGTTGTTCTGAAAATGTAAGTAGCCTGTAGTTAAAGTACTGATTTGTTCTGCCAATTCTCACAAACAACCAAAGTCTGCTTTCAGCACTTTTCTTGCTTTAGTGATGCCCTTGGGCACAAATGATGGGGAAATTGTCTGATAATTGCACCGCTGTCAGCTGGACAAAGTGAAATCTTTTTCATATGCTCTCAGCTGTACCATTTCTGAAGGGACAAAAGAAGTAAAAAGCAATAGCAAACATTTTTCTTTTCTAAGTGTGCAGATATGATCCTGGACTCATGGAAAGAGCAGTCTGTTTGTAAGATAATGTCATGTCTATACAATTCCTTTTGACACAGACAGAAAAATTGTATCTTGCTATTTGTAAATAAAACAAGTAGTGCATACTGAATATACAAACATATTAATAACAGATGTTTCTCCAAGTGTTTACTTTTTGGGTAGGAGCAGGCAGAATTTGTTGTACTGGTTCTGTATCACAATAGTGTCAGATATGTAAGTCCTATATGAAGAACTAGACATAAAAGTTTATGCAGTCGCATTGGATTCAGTAGACTAACCATGTCCAAAGCTACAAATGACTTTGATCTACTTTGATCTATTCCACAGTACAAGCGGGATGTGGAGCTGCTGGAGAGAGTCCAGCACAGGGCTACAAGGATGATCAGGGCCCTGGAACATCTGCCCTGTGAGGAGAGGCTGAGGGAGCTGGGCCTGTTCAGCCTGGAGAAGAGAAGGCTGAGAGGGGATCTAATCAGTGTCTATAAATACCTCAAGGGAGGCAGTGAGGAGGATGGTGCTGGCCTCTTTTCAGTGGTGGCCACTGACAGAACTAGAGGAAATGGCCACAAACTGAAGCACCAAAAGTTCCACAGGAACTTCAGGAAAAATTTCTTAACAGTGAGGGTGACAGAGCACTGGAACAGGCTGCCGAGAGAGGTTGTGGAGTCTCCTTCTCTGGAGATCTTCAAAACCCACTTGGACGCAGTCCTGTGCCACGTGCTCTAGGTGACCCTGCGTGTGCAGGGGGGTTGGACTAGATGATCTCTAGAGGTCCCTTCCAACCTTAAGGATTCTATGGTTCTATGACTTACTGTACTGCCAAAGCCAGATGCTCCTTCTAGGAAAATACAATAACCTCAGCAACCTAGCATGCTGTATCCTTTGTAGCAGGATCCCAATAAGCAGTGCCTTTCTTGCCAAGTCTTTGTGTTCTACTAATTGTTTCTTAATCCTTCTGAGTATTTTATCTTCTCTCCTTTTTTATGGATATTTACCATTTTGACATGTCTGTACAGTGGATGGTAGTTTGGGAAAGGTATCCAATTATTGGTCTGCTGTGTATACAAAGCTCTTATAGGATATGGTGTATTTTACTGCTGGAACCTAAAAAAATTCTTCTCATTTTATTTCATAGTTGGAAAAAGTCTTCAGAAAAATAAATTATTTTGTGGTATATAGTGACAGAAGTATCCTAGGGAGATGTTTTTGCCTTGAGATGCCTTTGTTAATAAAATGCAAGGTTCAGAAATGCAAATCACTTTTTTCCAGACCACCACATTTGCTTTAAGAGATCTTATTCCTCAGGCTTCCATTTTAATATAATTTTGTGCAATTTATAAATATTCCCTCTTCTCTGTTGTACCATAAATGTTGCTGATCTGTGGACAATGTATGACAAAAAACATGGTTTGAATGGTAATGATCAAAAGCTGCTGTCATTGCATGAAAAAACGAGGAAAGAATTATATAGGAGCAATAGTTCTCAGTTGTGTGGAGCCTATTTTTATATATATATATATTGTCTTTTCAAATCATCGTCCTTCATTATTTGTCTACATGCTAGTTTTCTCAATAGGAAATCATGATGCGCTTAACAGATGGGTGGTAGAGACTTGTACAGGCTCTTGTAAATAAAGACAATTAGTATACGATTATAGTAATAAAGCTAAAGGAAGAGAAAGTGTAATGATCCAACCATAATGATTCTGTGATTCTAAAGGAAGACTTCATATTTCATATAAACATAATGTATTGCGAGAGAGATATTTTACATCTTTCTCCTGAAGTCGTCAGTGTTTTTAGGCCTGCATTTGTTCTTCCTCAGCATTTACGCCACCCTGTTATCACAACATCTGAGTACCTGCCCACCTCGTAACATACTTATTTGCATTTCTTCTCTGTATCTCAAAGCGGTGCTACTATCTCACTGGAGGGCTGAAATGCAGAGGCTGGGATTCATCCTCCTGAAGGCAGAATATGCCCTTTTATGCCTTTCTTATCACAACATCACAGGAGGAACCAGGGCAACTAGATTCTGAGTTGGACAGCTGAGATAACAGCCTGCAGAGGACCTGTAGATATCACTTAACATGGTCACTTAGAGACCTTATAGCAAAGCAGGGACATAAACATAAATCTTAAGAGTTATTCTCTAATGAATTGTCAAATATTCTCTTCTCAAAAGGAGTAGTGCATGTTAGCCCTACCAAACTCACGGCACATGAGGGTTACTATTGCACCCTTCTGAGTATGCTTCCCATCTTCCCATATACAGCCTTTCCATGTTCTGGATAGAGTCACCAAGTGCTGTTACTGTAATTTCAGGTTTATAGTTCTCCTTCACCATCGTTATGTGCCTTTTTCTTTCTGCACCCTGCAAAGCCATCGCTGCTGTTAGAATTTTGCTTTTTTTACCTCTGCAAAGATTATTCAGAGAATAATATGGAGAAGTGTGCAGGTTTTTTCACTTGTTTTCCTTCTAAGGTCGACAGTTTGATGCATAATCCTATAATGGTGCTCTGGCTTTGTTTGAAATATTCATTCACCTAGTTGATGTTCTCTAGATACCAACCATAGTTACTAGATAAGACAGACATGAACAAGGGGAAACATTAGAAAGCAGTATCTATATGTCACTTGTTTTTCCTGTGGATAAGCTATCAGAAGAAAATTTGTCCATTAACCTACCACCCACTCTTCCTAATGTTAAGGAAATTAATATTATATGAGAATATTATGTGCTAAATAAATAGATGAAGCTTAAAAATATGACAAATTCTATTGATGCTAAAACATAGAGTTTCTGATTCTTGCTGTATATAGGATGTTATGATATTAGAGAAGGTACAATTCATAATTCAATACACAATTCAATACACGAATTAAAGGTGGTCTCTTGTACTAAGAGTTAATGGCATAGCAGATAGGCAAAAAGGAGTCAGGACATTTTTGTAAATCTAAGAAAAATATGCATGTGTAGGAAATTTAATTATGTGTTCTCACTTGAAATGAGAATTTAACAATAGCTTAGCTGAAGAGAACAAGTTGTGTTCCACACTTGGCCTGAGCATAGAAAGAATAATTAAAAAGGAAGAGGGAGAGAAGTAGGAATAAGCAAGCTATTGAAAATGAGAATGATTTCAGTTTTCATTAGATTTCTGCATTTTTTTTATTCAAAAGAAAGAGATGTAAATTAAAGAGATTTTGAGAAGAAAATCCTTAAACAAGATGCACAGTTTTCTAGAGAACCTTACAATAAGCAGAGGGAAAAATGCTGCATCTTTGAAAGGAAGCTAGTGGAGTAGTTACTGAGGCATAAACAAGAGAAGGCTCAAATATATTGGGTTCTTAAACAAAGCATATTTCAAAAATAGTAAATTCAATTTTCAACCTTGCAATCAATCATTCATATTACACCTATTATGAAGGAAAAGAAAGTCCTTGCCTTCAAACCCATGCAAGGTGAAAGATTTCAAAGAATAAATCCCAGTGGATTTGTGTTTCTGCAACATTTATTTCCTATTTTCACCATTTACTGGTTCAGAACATTTTCAATACTCCTTAGTTTATAAAAGGTCCATGAGAGGTTAATGGGAGTTCTTACTAGAAGAACCTATTTAAGGATGGATGAATTCTTATCCACTGTCTTGAGACAGAATAGGAGTTTAAATGAAAGAGAGCCCCATCATTAAGTCTGTCCTTGTCAAATCCATTTTATGTATAGTTGGGCCACTGTCACATAAATAAGCTTTTACATGGCATTGTATTATATATACCATATATATCACTGAGTACTGTTTGCCAAGCTTTGCATCTCCCATCTATGCAAAATGATAAAATGCTGCTGATTGTATGCTTAATTTCTTGTCTTTTTGCTTGAACTTGGATGGTGTTATGTCTGTGTGCTCTTTCACAACAGTTTTTTTTTTTTGTTTGAACGGGGAGAAATGATAAAATATGAATTGGAAATAAATATCTAGTATTGCTCTTATAATTGCAGCAGGAGCCAGGGAGCTGCCCCGTGCTCCCTCAGTGCTGCCATGCCCTGTTAATCCCGTGCCGAACGAAAACACAGGCCATTTCCCAAGTTTTGTGAACTCTCAAACGTTCACAAGGCCAGCTGGTTTCTCTGCTGCTCACATCAGCTTCAACAAAAGGCTTTTTAGCACTGGGAAAGCCCAGGGCTTCAGCTTAAATTCCCTTGGAGATGGGCAAAGAAAGAAAATCCAGGACAATACTCCTAGAGCAGCTGCATGTCTTGTTTGAAGTTATGGAGGAAGTAGACCAGGAATTAATATATTAATTAATATATTCTGAAAATGAGTTTGGTGTAGCAACAATAAAAAAAAAATCTCCCCCCTCTACCCTCTCTTCCCTCCATCGCTTTGAGTTTATTATAATCTCAAAGAAGGGAATTAGAACTAGTAGGAAATTTTACAGTGGAAAGGCTTTCTTTTTATTTTTTGTCAGAAAATATTGCTTCATCAAACAAAACTTTTCCTGGAAAACCTTGTACAAATTCTGACAGGGAACAAACTTCAAGTGAAGGAGATAATTTATCATCAAAAGTAAAGCCAAAGAGAAGCTGATTATTTATTTTTTTAACAAGGTAGCTAGTGGTTATGTGGACTGATTTATAACCTGGATAGGGCCCATTCAGCTCTATGGATGTTCTCATTTTTTGTGAGATTTGGGGCAATTCCAAACCACGTTAATGCAGAAACGTGAATCTCCCCCCTTCCATCCTCACCCCACACCTCTCTCATCCTGCCATCACGAAGCTTGGAACATGGTTACAGTTAAGTAGTTGAAAAACTCTCACTTTTTTTCCTTAAAAGTTCCTTCTGCAATAGAAATGTTACAGAAATAGTTAAATCTCTCACAGTAAAGTTGAATTGCTTAGTATCAATATCAGAGCTGAATGGTAAAGAACCTAAGCAGGGCTAAATCGACAGTTTTTCAAGTGGTAAATTTCTGAGTTAGGATCCAATATTTGAAGAAAAGCTCACTCAGTCATATAACCAAATTGATTAGGAGAGTGCAGGAGGAGTTCCCATATGAAACAGGAGCTGGCTGACAATCAGACACGCTGGTGGACAAGGTGGATCATTAATTTATGCTGGGGGAACTGTTCTTATTCAATACTCCTTTCCTGTAAATTTATAGTTTCTTGATTTGTACTGTTCTATTTTTTAATAGTGAGAAATCATTTTTTCTTTGCCAAAGGTATTATTGACTGTGAAATTAACTAATAATAGTCCTACATTCACTCCATTACAGGTAACTGCTCTTGTTCTTTTATCTATGCGTATTTCTAACTCACCGGAAAGATGCTCTTTATTCTGCTTATAAATGGTTTTGTACTTGCCAATGTAAGCATGAAAGATTCCAAGTCTGAACAAAAAATAAACATAAATCGAGTATCTCTGTCTTGTGGGACATGTTCTAAATTGATGAATTACTAGAAGCTATTCCCAAGACTTTACAGTCTTCAAATTTCTCAAATAAATCTCAAGCGATTTTCAGATCAGGTAAGTAATACAGCGAGTATACTATTTTCCTTGTTCTGCTTTACTTTAAGGTCAAAAGTATAGGGAGCTTTTAGGAACATTATGCGAAGTTTTCACAGAATCAGAAGACAAAAAAAAAAGCACTTCTATGGGAGGATATTTTATTAGTATTCACATATTCTTTTTCAGTGTTTCTGTGACTTGGAAATTTTAACTACTCAATAGAAATACGATTTTAAGTGTAACTTACAATAACAATGTGACAATGCTTTGAGACGGACTTTTAAATAAAATGAGGCTCTGTATGGTCTTATTACCTGTCTTTAGTTCACTTTTTATATATATATATATTGGTCAATTTACAAAATCTTGACAAAATCTTAAGAGTAGAAAATTCTCACAGATTGGATAGAGATCCAATCTAGTGCCCCTGCAGATGCTGCAGATGGGTTTTAGCCCTGAGCTGGTCAAAGAGAAATCAGCCAGCCAAGAAGTCTATGAATACTTATCAGCCTGTCCACTGCTCTGAGTCAACTAGCTGCAAAGAGGTGCTCAGGCAAAGAGGTGGGTCAGGGTTAAGGACAAGTCTGAGAGACGAAGGTGGGAAAAGGGCTGGAATTAACTATGCTGGGGAGAGATGTTATAGGAAAGACATTCAGAGGCTACTGGGCTTTCTGTTCTTTGTGCTTCATAGGAAATAGCTTGGAAGGCAAATGATGACCAAAGGAGTATCTATCTTTTAACATTTTAATGAGAAAAAAACAATTACATACAGGAAAATACCTATTTAGGGTTACTAAGGGCTATTATTTTTCAAGAAAAACTTTGAGAAATAATGTTTTAGGGGGTTCATACAAAGCCTATTATCCTTTTATCATAATCTGTGCTTTGGAGCAGGCTCTCTGTCTTCAGAGCCCCAAATCATCTCTCCACTTACAAAATCACTTTTCAACATTTCAGGAACACAAAAGGAAGTACTGTGAGGTTAATAAGTGCCTTTAATGCACAATACATCCCAGTAGTAGATATTTTGAATAATCCTCTCTAGTTGTTTTGCAGTTCTGTCTTCATCACCTTCTTTAATATATATTCTAACCATGAAGAATTTCTGCTGAGCATTTAAAAGGGTTATGTGGATGGGACCTCAAGACAGGAAAATACAGATTTTGTTCAGTGTTAATTTCACTTCCCTTGAAGTAGAGTGATAAAAGCAGGGAACTGGAAGAAATTAGTAACACTGAAGTAAAAGGAACATGAAAGATTCTCAGTCCATGTAACTCAAATAATTATAAAGGGTAAATCTCTTGACTTTTCTTCTTCAGTGTTAAAAGACTTTTTTTTTTTTTCTTTTAGAATCGACAAGATCAAATAGTTTTAGACTTAGACTGACCTACTTTTAAGTTTCTTATGATTATCTGTGGATTAGAAGAAAATCATCCTATACATGTTTGGAGCCTGATCCTCCTCCTTAGATTAAACTTAAATGAAGGCAACCTTCTTTGAAGATGGTGGAGTTACTCCAATGTAAAATTGGCTCAGTTGTGAGGGTAATCAGGCCAGTTAGTGGTACTACAGAACAGATCATGGCAGTTTTACCTGTGGGAAGCAGATAAAGTCACTTTAGTCTCTGCAGGATGTCTCTCTCGCAGCACTTTACTTAAGAGAGTAAAATCAATAGAGTAAATACATTGGTCACATTCTGAAATTTGTACTTACCTAAGGCAATTATTAGCAGTTTCAGTTTCCTGTGTTCAAAATGTTTAAAGGGGAGATATGCAGCTTTGCATACTGACAGCCAAAGGATGGCAGATATGCACATGAAGGCAAATGCCATTTTAGTGAGAAAAAAAGAAAGTAAAATCAGGTCAGATAGAGTCCTGATCAACTTGGAGATGTCTTCCCCATGGTCTCTCTAATCTGTCTATGTTTGAAAGATGATCATTACCATTGTCTAATGCGAAAAGTACAGCTGTCTTCAGGCCGAATCTTGTACCTCAGCATAGGGGCTTCAGATACAGCTACTGATAGTCCCTTACTGAGTGAGTGAATGATGCAAGTGTTGTGCTTCCTCTTCAGAAAAATCTATACATCTCCAGTTTGTCACTATGAAAAGTTCAGTTATTACTGAAATGATTTGACTATTATAGTACACAGACAGTGATAATGCTTTCTTCCTTAAAGCTATATGGTACTAGTTCTTACCACAGTAAGTAACTTCCTTTCAGACATACCAGTGCCATGCAGAAATCACCAGAACATCTCTGGAGGAGCTAGATGAGGTAAGCTATACAAGTAAGCAGGTTCATAGTTTTCAGATAGGTAAATTAGTTTGCAGGGAATACCGGAACAGTTACTAGACAGTTTCTGTATCTCACGTGCTGCCCTACAAGAACATCAATAAGGCTCATTGGTCCACCTGGTGTTGCTCCAGCTCACCTAGCTTCCTCCACATTCAGCAGTAGTTAGTGGAGTCTAGTCAGAACCACGTCCTTATTTACACCTATGATCTTTGCATATAATTTCCCATAAATTAGGATATTTAGCTGTAATGAGAAAATATTTACATAGATGTTCTTAAAACTGTCATTTTTCAAAAAATAGTGTGAAATTTTGAACTGCAAAATCTAGAGGAAAAATGATTTAACAAATGAAAACCAATTTAGCTGCCACTTAAAAATGTCATTAACTGATGTAAATAACACATTACGCATATAGAAGCATCTTATTTACTAACAGTTTAGGATAGTAAATAATTCCTTACCGATGATAAAAAGAACCAGCTTTGAATTATACTGTCCAAACACATGCAGAAAATATTGCCTGATCAGACTGTATAAATCCTAATATTTAATGGCTTTGTCTTTTACATTGAAAAACAGAGGAAGCAGATTTTCTTCAGTCTTTCAGGGTAACATTCTCCCCTGCAGAAGGAGGAGCATGAAGCTTGGGCATCACTGCCTACACACTGCTACACCCAGCGATATGTAAACAGTGAGATGCTTTTTACAAGGGAGCGAAATAGCCTTAGTGCAGCTGTGTCTCTTTTTTCTCCACTTAAAATCATTGGTAATATTGCCACTGACCTGGAGGTCCTGGAACAAAGCTTGCTCATAAAATGATATTGTTTCTGACCAACAGACCACATGGTTGGGGAATCTTCCCATGCTCATCATGCATAGGTTTTCGATTTTCTCCTCTGCCTTGTATGTGTCTGTAGGGACAAATTCAGATCTTACTCCGTAACAATATGGGCCAAATTTTCATCTGTTCTTTTGTTAGTTTAGAGAACTGACGACCTTCAAAAAGATACAAAAATGTGCTATATAAATCCTGAAATCCTAAAATCTGTGAGCCTTGCAAAGATTCATTGCAGGTCTGATAAAGGTTTGAGGTCTATCAAACAGTGGCAACAAATAATCCAAGAATTGCAATATTAAGTGTAGGAAATCAAGACATAATAGTGCGAAATTCTGTGCTTGACTCTTTCTTGAAGCTATTATAAGAGATCATTTTGAGATTAGAATTGAACAGGACAATAGCAGGAAGCTATAAATTGTGAACTAGATTCTGATTTTCAGACTATGCTCCATTTTCCTTTGGAGTGTCATGGAAAATATGGAAAAAAATGAAGTATAGAGAAGGATATAAAGCAGGACAGAAAAGAGGATCTATTGAATTAGGTTTTGAGATCAAACAAAATACTTCATCATGGGGAAAAATTAATAGTAGTTTAAAAGCATTTGAATGTGGATTGCTTTGCTTTTACATGTACAGGTGAAACAGAAGTGTTAAGAAACAACTAAGCATTTTTTTTTCTGAGAACTAAGCATGTCTTTCTGAGCTCGAGAACTTCCAAACTTGCTCTTACAAACAAACAAATGAAAATAGCCTAAAATGAAACCTCAGGCTTGTCTCTCCTGAATTTACCTGCAGAATTCCAAGCAGACTTTAACAATGCCTGTTTGGGACCTTTAGGTCTAGGCAGTCCTCTAGGGTTGTCCTTTAGGACATTCGTGCAGCTGTAACACAGTTGGTGCAGCAGTGTTACCATATACGACAGGCGCAGTGCTTGGATGGTGAAGAGACTTCTGGAGGTCACCTAGACCCAACTCCTGATCAATCCAGACATAGAATATACTGCTCAGGATCTTGTCCAGTCAAGATATAAATACCTTCAAGGATGAAATTACATAAACAGGTAAGCGATTATGTTTGACCATCTTTGCTTTTTTTTTTTTTTTTCCAGCCTACTACTGGCGTCTAAAACCTCTCATCCTATTGCTGTGCACCAACCATCTGACTCCATCTTCTCTCTACACCATTTGAGGATGGGAGACTGCAGCTCTATGACCATCAGACTTCTCTTTGAAACTGAGCAAACCCAGTTTTCTCAGCTTCACTTTACACACCATGTGCTCCAGCCCTGTAACCATCTAGATGGGCTTTTTTTCAGCATGCCGAATATGCATCCCTCTGTTAATTCCTGTTACACAGGAAGGACAGAGATCAGGGATTTATTATTATATTATTTTGGATTATAGCTGCAACATCCGTTCACTGATTATAAAGAATAGGAAAGACATGAACATGAGTGTGCTGCCTTCTGAGTATGATCCTTCTCTTTCACCTTCCATTTCTGCTGCTTAGTGAAATATTTCAACAGCCAAAGTAGCTGTTCATCTGCAGCCCAAGTATTTTTGTAATTCCAGACAAAAGCTTTTAGAACTGAATTGAAATGATGAATCTGAACAACCTGGGACAAACAAGGTTGCTAGGAAGACAAACATTATTTACCCAGGGAATTTAAAAAGAGGAACACATTTAAAACCAGCTGTGTAAGGTATGGAAATAATTATCTGAGACACTCATATAATCTTAATTCTGCCTTATTCCCTCACTTGGAGAGAAAAAAGAAATGTGTGGTCAAATTACTTGTTTTAGTCTAAGTTCCTAAACACTAAAATGCCAAAATCAGACTTGTAGGGATCTGCATGATGCCAGAAAAGGGCAATACTAGTGTGCTACTCTCCAAGGCCTAGAACCATAGTGCTTAGGCCATCTTTCAGCTCACACAAAGTGCTCCCCAATAGAAGAACTCTAAAATAATATGAAAAATCTGTTTCATGAAAGTGGTGTTTTTTTTTTTTTTTTTAATCAGAGAATAGAGAAATACTGCTAATCAGTCTAATTTATAGAATATAAGAGCTTATAGATAGCTATACATTACAAAGATATACTCACATACTTCATTTAAATATATATTTTATGTGCTAATTGTAACCTTTGCAGTGATTGAAATTTTCTATTAATATTAAACAGATTAAATATTTCCCCCTTTTCCCCTATATTGTTTGTAAAAGGTCAATGTGCATTTTAACAAGGAGAACCTCAAAGCCCAGAAAGGCAAAAAGCAGAGTTGCATGCAGAGAGATCTGTAGTCAAATACAGAATACATATTAATAAAGGACACTTCTTATTTCATAAGTTTTTCTATTATTATATTTATAAATCTATTTTTTTCTCTTCCCTCTGGCAGTCTCATGTCTCATCTCTTCAAATTGTTAATGTTAGAGGAAATATGAAATCTATAATCTAAGGGTAACTAAAATCAAGTTTTAAAATTCTGAAGCACAGAAACAGAAGGATAATTCAGTGCAGAAGCTGTTGTGGAACTGAGCCATTAAAGTAAGTTGAACATCTCTGACTTTTAAATAAACTTGATGATGTAGCTAAGTGGATTTTGGCAAAAGTTTCAGAAGTGCTAGGTATGACAGGAAACCTAGGTGCCATGGCGCATATCCCTGAGAAAACTCAGACTGGGAGCTCATTCCAACAGTGAATTTTTCAACTCTGAGTTAAGTCAAGACCTAACTTCAAATTCACAAGAACATGCCAAGCACCAGGTGCCTAAATAGGCCAACAGATTCTGCCACACAGGAGGATCTCTGAAGCTCTGTCCCACCTGCGTTCAGCAATTGAGAGCACACATTTTTGTGGGATTAGCTGGATCATCTTTGTATCCTACAATACAGTCAAAGGTTATGTCATGCGGGGAGGGACAAGGGGAGGTGCAAGAGACTTGTGGTGTCCTAGGCTTGCATTTCCAGTGTAACAGGAGAGCACCAGTACATGGCATGAGAGACACACACAGCAATGAAGGTGGTTCTCCTCCTTTCCGTTAAGGCAGAACCATTCTGCAGTGGAGAACACAAGAATCAAGGGACAGTGAGAAAAAGCAAGCACCAGGGAGCCTGCCTGTACATCGAGGTTAGGATATGTGGTAAGAAAAGGCCTAGAGGCTGTAAATCCTTACTCCCAAGGGTATTCTGTGCATTTTGAATCAAGTGGTTATTGAACAAAGGCCCAAATTCATCCAGTTGGTAGAGTACTCCCATGGAATAACTCTTTGATCTGCAGAAGGAGTCAGCTCAGCTGTCCTGCTCTGCAGGGAAAAGCTGTGGGCTATGAAGTGTAGGCTTAGCAGCATCCCTTTGTCCTCAGACTGTCTTTAAAGTGAACAGCTGGAATTGCAATGTTTGTAATTAAAGTACATAGCATTTCTTTGACATTATGCTGCTTAGGCTATCCTTGTAGACATGCCTAGTGTGTGAATCCTGAGCAGTCCTGCTTGAGAAACAGGCAGCACAAGTGTCCGAATTTACAGGATGCAAAGACTTCTGCTTAACATTTCTGATTAAATTAGTAAATTTTAAGGTGCTTTAACTTATTGCCAAAAAAAAAAAAAAATCTTTAAAGGAGTGGTGACTGAAGTTTTCAGTTCTCACTTAAGCGGTTCCATACAACTAATTTTCACATAGCACTTCTTTATTTTTAAACAAAATTTTTGGCACTTACCTTCCACCTCTGTAACATGTGGAGAGCACTATTCTCCTACTGGGAAGGAGTGTTGGGAAAGTAAATGCTACAAACTCTGAGGTGGAATGTGACAAGTGGTCAGGTGATATATTAGCATTGGGTTAGATAAGAACCTTAAATACATGTGTCTGCTCTTTGTCTTAGTAGGGATAGCAAGATGACAGAAACATTAGCAAATCAACAGGGTTTCCAGAAATCTTTTCTTTTCGAGCTCATATATTCAGGAGTTCTCTGTGTTGGCTCCAGTTACAGCACACAAGCAAATGCCATTTCTCTACCCTTAAGTCAAGAGTCATAGTGCTAAAAACTAGGGAGCGTCAGCTAAGATGGTCTGAATGTTCATCGAGTCCCTAAAAGCAGGCTGGAAATTCACATAGGTCTCCAAATGCCACAGGCTGACATTTACTTTTTCTGATCTGCTTTCTGACTGTTTTAGTTGGTTTCAGTAAAGCCTGGAATCTGATGCCAACAACTCCAGCAGAACAGTGTGACCGTACATGTAAACAGTGACCACACGAAAGAAATGCAGAGCAAAGTAAGGCAAGTCAGAACATCATGAGCAACAAAATGATTCATATAAGTTGCAGCCTACTGTTTTGAGGCACAGCGACTTACAGCCATTTTTTCCATACTCTTTTTTTCTGGATTTGTACTACTTATTTTACGAAAAGTGAACTGTCCCTGTGTGTTTTTTGTTTAATTTTTGCTAAGCTACCATTCAGTGTTTCCATAACATAAGGAGACACTGAAAGGAATCAATTATTTGATGGTCTATTATTGTTATTATTATTTTCAGTGACAGTATTTATGTGGGCAGATCTTCTTGGTGGTCATAAGGAAATTTTTTCACTCCCTGTGGAGTTTTGGAAGGATGTTTCTTTCATTGATGAATGTCTGTAAAAACACATATTGTTTTTAATTTTTCAGTGTTTTTGGCTGCCAACTCACCCACTCATGTCCATACTCCTTCATAGCTTTCTTCTTTTCCTGGCCTCATAAATATTGACTGTGCAGAACTGACTTTTTTTTTCTTTTTTCCTGTCCTGTGTTAGACTACGAGCTCTTTAGAGTGAGAAACATGATACTTATATCTGTCATAGTGCAGATTTACATTGTTTGATTACTTAAACACTTTACAATATGAATATTACAAAGGGATTTTATTTTCTTCCCCCTTTTACCCTGATTAGTGTTTCCCTGCCTAGCAATGGCTGCTGTTTCCTCCTCCTTCGGCTTCTGAAATAGAAGAGTAAACAGGTCTACTAATAATAGAGAACATGGGGAAGAGTTTGTATAAACCGAAATGTAAAATAGCTGATGTTAAAAACATACTGCATCGCAATACGCCTTCAGTCATGCCTCGTGTCAACGTCCTTACCTCAGACTGTTTGAATGAGACTGAGGCAACTAAAATAAGTAGTTCCATCTTGCCTGTGAGGATAATACAGTGGCAATCAGATTAGAGTCTTCCTCACCAGCATGGCTAATAAATATATGCATTGTTTGAATAATACAGTTTATTTGAAATAAAGATTGAGAGAAACAAAACATTTCCTGGGGTTCTTTTACACAGGAACATTCTGAAATATCAAGTAAAACTGAGAGGTGAAATCAATGCCTGTGTTCTAAAGATTATTCTGAAGGTAACTACAAAAATTTTACTCTTCAAGAAGGCATATTCAGGTATCAACAGGAATTTAACATATGCTAAGGACAAGTACTGAATTGTACCTTTAATACATTTGCAATATTGTTTTAAATTTTGCACATACAGCCTCAAAATATATGAGTGTCATTAAAATATCTGAAATGAAGTTTTATTTTTATAGTTAGACAAAACACATGGTGCAATATTTTCTGATGTGAAATTAAATAGAAGCTTCTATTCTTGAGCTGCAATCTTCACTGGGATCATAGAGGAACATAAGTCCCTAGGCTCCAGCTTTCAAGGATTAGGACAGCGGTCATAGCATTTGACCATAGCAACATGCCTTCATTAACAGACATTTGCCAGATGTTGCAGTACTTACGAATGTTCATATGGGACCACACCAAAAACCATTTTAACCCAATATCGTGTCTTTGGAAACAGTCAAAAGGGAATGCCTAGGAAAAATTGTGTGAGAAGTGGAAAGATACTTAGAACATATAGCACTTCCCCGATGATCTCGTCTTGGATGGTTACCAGTCTTTTTTCGATCAGATTTCTCCAACCAAATGTCATTCCTGTGTAATTACTAAGCCTCAATGCTTTTATCTTCCATGATTTTGTTGAGTGTTCCACTGACCATTTAACTTTTGTAAAACTGTAAAGAGGTCTTTGTTTAGATTCTATAGCTAAATTCACAGATGACAAGAAGGGAAAGGCCTAGAGATCTCCATATACAAAAGGAAAGCAGATACATATACTTTCAAACATCACTTTTTTTCTGTATTTTAAAATTCCTTTCCTTCTTTCGCAACTTATATGATTTTTCCTTTTTTATTTAAAAGCATTCTAACTACCTTAGTTACATCTGGTTGTGTGTGTAGGTAGGTTTGGTTCCACTCTAGTAAAATCTGAATTGCATGCTTCTTTGGATTTTATTGAAAGAGTGAAAACAAATCTTGTGTATAAAGTGCTGGAGAATCTGTAAGGATGTGGTAACACTTCCATTACCTGAAATGGAGATACTGGGAATACCAGTATAACAAATTGCAAATCAAATTTTTAAGATGTAATAGTTTCAAACGTCTGATTTTTCCTTGTGACCGATTTGAATCATAAAATTTCCAGCATATGGCAGAGAAGGAATGTAAAACCATATGGACCCAGCACTGGGACTCTGTTCCTGAGAAAAACCACTTGGTTATTTTTATACTGGGCAGAAGGTGTCAATACCCCAGAACGATGAAGCTGTCCAGCCACCAGATGCAGTTAGAAGGAATATGGCTGAAACAGGGCATATATATATTTTGGCTGTCTCACTTTAGAAGTTAACTTTGTGAAGTTCTTCTGTTCTCCACCACTTCCAAAAAAAGGAACCATAATCTGGGA
>NW_010584740.1:28460-64467 GCF_000705375.1 Tinamus guttatus | reverse complement strand
GAGGGAGGTGATCCTGCCCCTCTACTCAGCCCTGGTGAGGCCGCATCTGGAGTACTGTGTCCAGTTCTGGACTCCACAGTACAAGAGGGATGTGGAGCTGCTGGAGAGAGTCCAGCGCAGGGCCACAAGGATGATCAGGGGCCTGGAACATCAGCCGTATGAGGAAAGGGCCTGTTCAGCCTGAAAAACTGAACAGGCTGAGAGGGGACCTGATCAGTGTCTATAAATACCTAAACGGAGGGAGTGAGGAGGATGGGGTCTCTTTTCAGTGGTGGCCAGCAACAGAACTAGAGGAAACAGCCAGAAACGGCCAAAAGTTCAGAAAATTTATTAACAGGGTGACAGAGCCCTGGAACAGGCTGCCCAGAGAGGTTGTGGAGTCTCCTTCTCCAGAGATCCTTGGAGGCAATCCTGTGTCACGTGCTTTAGGTGACTCTGAGTGTGCAGGGGCATTGGACTGGATGATCTCTAGAGGTCCCTTCGAACCCTAACGATTCTATGATTCTGTGATTCTCTGATCTCAATTTAGTATGAATATATACTCTTGTGATATTTGAGACCAATATGATTTGAACCTGGGGAAAGTTAGTTTATTAGTAAAATTTAGTTTGATAAAATAAAGCATCTTATATTTTCAGGACAAAAGTCATCGCGACAGGTGATGAATTTGTTGTTGTTAGTTCCTTTATTCTTTGTTAGAAATCCAGACTACACTAAGAAATAATGAAAGCATTAGCAGACATGGTACTTCTTCTGACTATGGACCACTAAAATCAGCCGGAAAGTGAAGGTATATTTTCCAAGAATATAGGATAGACATATTTCAGAACTGATATTTTCATAAAACCCTTTAATTTGTAGTTGCTTAATTGATTTCTTTTTCAAATGATGAAACTTTTCATCATGATTCAGTGGAAAAATTTTTAAACTGCAAGAGGATTTCAATATCTGTTTTTTTTGTTATTTTGAAAAAAAATGCTTGCATTTCCTTGATTAATCCAAAGCTACAAAGGTGGTCCCTGAAGCAGAGTGGAAGGTGAAATGTGCATTGCAAAAGCAAAGGATCGTTCAGGATCTCTTGCTCTGTTGGATCAGGTTCACAATTTGATTTGATATCTGCTAAATTTATTTGTGAATCTATGAATGCAGTCTTAATTGAGACCTTACCTTGACACTGTAGTTTGTATAGGGCTAAGGTAAGATAATTAATTAGTTTAGCAAGCCACTTTCTTAAAGGCATTTACTTGTTAATTTTTAAAAATAATCTATTAAAAGTAGATAGAATGAGTTTATTTTGTCAAATTGCAACATGAGTCACAACCACAAGGATACTGCTAATTTTGTGTAAGATATTTGCACAGGTTTTGAACCTTCTTTAAGATTACACCTAAATGTTTTGATGTTCATAGTGATAAAATATTTGTGACTTTCTCATCTTCTGAATACTAGTAAAACATTCAGCTTAATATTTTATTCTTGTTTGACACAGCTACTAAAATCCTTGTGGCTCATTACATGCTCAGGGAAAGCATGTAATTTGGAAAATAACCCGACTCTGGGTTCATAATCTACAAAGTTGCAGATAGGCTTGTGTAATTTAAATACACAATACAGGTAAAACGCTTTTGGATATTGTTATCTTTTTTAAATAAATTAACACTTTGCAGTTCAGTTTTCTCTTGAGAGCATTAATTCCATTCTAGGTTTGGGATTTTGTGTACAATCTGACACCCTACTACTTGCTTCTATTTCCTCTAGATTTCCTCTCCCCACTTCTTGCATTAATTTATGAGTTATACCAGCCTCTGTTTTAAGCAGTGTCTACCTCCTGTATCTTCCTACTCCCGACATTAAAATGTCCTGCACTTTACACTTTACACTTTACACGTATTGGAGCTCTGTCTTCCTGACCATGAGATTCCACCAGAAAATAAAAGCGAAAATTTCGGGTTTGAGGCTATTATGATGTTTGTGCATCTCAAGCTACCGATCAAATGCAAAATGGCTACCTCCAGAGGAGATCTGTCCATTATACTCCACCTTTTGCTTAATGGGCTTAATTGTCCTTGCCTTCAGAAAATAAATGAGAAAAAAAAATCCTTTCTGATGTTAATTATAATCATGATAAACTGTTTTGGAAAAGACTAAGTTCCACCCCCCTCCCTATGTAGTCTATTAGACATAACTTACACAATTCTTACACAATTCAATACACTTTTTAGAGCAATGGTTAAAACAAAATTAAATCTCTTCAACTCTGTAGTTACATTGTGCTTCTTCACCATGACCTGAAGCTCTTTTCTAACATCAGATGTTGAACATACAACAACGTACATAGGATCCGTTATAATTCATAACATCTAAAGGGAGCCCTTTAAACTTTCTGAAAGAATCTGCATCAAAGATTCTTTCTTCAAAGATTCTTTTTAACAGACTCTGTTGTGAGAGATTACACTGGATTTTGATTATCTAATTCCTAATCCAACATCCCAACTTTCCCATAGCTTGAGATTCCTATGTCTCTCCTGTCTGAAGAACTAAATATCTTCCAGTATGCAAAACAGTGTTACGCTTGTAAGTCTATAGGCTGTAGATCTGAGAGCAGACTGTAAATAACTTGCATTCCTAAAACAGAACATGCCTAAATTTGAAATTTTTAGGCTGAAAATCTTTGCTAATTTGTACTAGATAGTGGTACTTAAACCTTTTAGTTGCACTTGAGTACTAGTCTGGAAATCATGGAAACGTCTTAATTTTAATAAAACCAACTGTCAAATGTCTCAGTTCCTTCTCACACCTTATTAAGATCCAGAGCGTAGATCTGTCTCTACCTGATGCAGGTCTGGTAAGCATTGTCAGAGTGTGTCAAACACACCAGGTTAGACAGATTTAAATATGGCAACAGCTTGCTTTTCAGAGACGTCACTAGGGATTCCATCCTTTACATACCAGAGATCCAGGTGTAAACCATGCATTCAGAAGGAAAAACATTCAGTTCCTCTCGCCAGGAGATTCAGACTCAGATATCCTTTGGGAGTTTACCTCAACCACAAGTCTATGGGCTGAAGAAAAAAGGTTTTCTATGCTGTAATGAAACATAACAAATCAGAAAAGGATCCTGAGGTAGAAACAGTAAATGAGTATGCCAACCTCCTGCCGAGAACATGAAATTGCTTTTTTGAGAGAAAGTAAACATACATTCACATCCCTTTTCCTAAAAACTGTTCATTTTACATAGTTATCGGGCAAATAATACGAAAAAAAATTCCATAGCTGAAAGTATATGCGTGCATTACCATCCAAAAAGGAAGACCCATTTTTCTTCTTTATGCTTTTAAATGAAACGCCTTTTTACCATCCAAAAAGGAAGACCCATTTTAAATGAAATGCCTTCGGCTTCCTACATCCTAGAAGGATGAAGAATGAAGAAGAGTGAAGGATTCTGGGCTGTGGATTCAGAGAAGGTGCTTCATGCTAGTGCTAAAGACCTTTTAGTTCCTTGAAATGAGACAAGAAATAAGGAAAAGGTCCACCCCATACCACCATGAGCAAGGAACAACTTCCTTACAAACATTGTACTCAGGAGTAACACAGATTGCTTTCTTAAGGATGATTTTGAATTGAGATCTGACCTATGATTAGGAAATATGAGTGATGCTTAGTGAAAGGCAGAATGAAACTTATGGGAAAAGAAAAGGAGAGGATAAATGAGAGAATGAAGCCACAGTCATTAGCAAGACATGATTTGCACCTTGATGGACATTAAGGGAACCTCACATTAGTTGGCCTGATTACGATCTCAGATTCTCTTCTAGAATTGTTTTCTTCAGCAGAACTACTTGCTCATTGTGATATAAGGCACAACAGAACTAAGCCTATTGTGTGAGCAGGGATTAGTGAGATGTAAAGATTACAAGAGCAGGCATATGTTTTATTAACAAAACACTGCCTAGAAGTCCGGGAAGCTGAGAAAGATTTTTTTTTCTGGCCAAACTAGTGCCTCTCTGCATCAGGTCTGCTGCAGTTTATGGCCCACTCCCAAATCCATCTGTAATGAAGGCAAGACCACCATATCGGAAGTGTTTTTTTTTTCTTTTTCTATCCTGCCAAATAATCTATCTTACAAATATACTCTTCAGAAAAGTTCTTAAATATTTCATTAAATCCTTGCACTTTCCTAATCCTTTTCCTAAGCCGGTCATGACCGAAGGATTCAGACCTTTATACAGCATCCTTAAAAAAAAAGACTATGTTTGCATTATTGTGAACAAAACCACAAGAACCAAAATAACACTAATATCGATTACACTACAAAATTTTCTGATGAAAGAAATCAAACATAATAATATTTTCACAATAATCATTGAGTCTGGAACAAGGAAGATTAATATTCAAACTAACCCTTCATAGTACTATACATCAAAATCTCTGTCACAATGTCCTAAAAAAAAAAAAAAAAGATATCAGCCTTGGTCTTGGGGATTATTTCTCTTTCCTATTTGTTACAAAGACTGTAACCCAAAAAACCCAACCGAATAAATACTAGCTCCAGGGAATAAAAATTGCAAAGTCCTAAGAGTATCTTATTCTTTAAGTATTTAGATAAACCTACTTTTGTAGGTATTAGGTATTTTCATGATGATAAAGAACAACTTTTTACCTCTTTTTTTTTTTTCCCTAAAATGTAGTAAATTAAGATTTGTAAAAAAATAGAAAATTCCTTTCTCCTCTGCCATGCCTTGCTACAAGCAACAGCTTTCCTTCCTAGTCCTTGGTCACTGGGGATTGCTGCATCCGTACGCACATCAGCTGTGCAGCATAGAGACTGTAAAACTTGCTACTGTTTGGTACTCTGGGGAAAAGTGGCAGTAGATGAAGCAGAAAGTTTTGAAAAAATTGCCAACTCTGTGAAAGGGGAATGTTTTGCTTAGTCAGTCATGCTACTTGTAGCAAGATTTAAATAATAAAAAATAAGCCCATAGATTTACAAAACTGGATTGAAGTTGTAAAAAGTTAAACAATAACATATGCTATTAAAATTTATTTAACAAGATTTGCTCTAACTGTTTCAGCATCTCCACTGACCTTCAGATCTGACAAAAGAAAAATCCTTTTAGGATGAACATGTCTTTGAGAGTTCTGAGAGGTATAGTTTTTCAGCTTGTATTTTTGAAGGTGTTTACTGGAGTACTTCAAGCTAGGGTTTTGAGTAAAACATTTCTTTCTCATTCTTAGATGAAATTCCCTGAACATCTCTTTTCCTGTTTATTATCCTGTTTTCATTTCCTGTAAACTAGCATCAGGTCTTGCAAGTAACTAAGTCCGCTCTTTCCTGTCTTCTTCCTTAAGATTTGTTGATTAATATTTCTGCACCTTAATTAGCACATTCCTGTCTTCAGGTTTCTTTCTTCCATTGCTGACTTCTGAGAAGATACTGGTTAAACAGTATTATGAGAAATATCTGTGCTCAGTTTTCTTACTGAATCCCTAATTTTACCTCATGCCTTATGCAAATGTTAAACATGCAATAACAGATGGTTATTGCAGATGGAAATTGGCACTAGTTTGCTCTGACTGGATAACAAGTCCCCCTATCTCCGACTGTTCTGGTTTTAGGTGGAAACTCCTGGAGATCTTGCCTATTGCAGTACTTCTGCAGAATTTACATGCCAAGACACTGATCCTTGTTAACTCTCTATTTGTAGCTGTGAGTGGATCTATCAAAAGAAATACTTTATAATAATTCCAGCTAATGAAACTTTTTGAATTTTATTTACTTGCTTCTGCATGTGTAATTGGAAGCTCTCCTTCATCTCGTTCTTCAGAGTACTTGACCCTATGCTTGGCCCTCTCTTTAAATGTTGTCACCTCTGTTGGAGCTAGAACTTAACAAGTGTACAAGCCTTGTTTCTTAAGAAACCTCTGGCAAGAATACAAATATTTTGATCATTAATATGGAAATGATTTTTTTTTAAATCAAAGATTTAATTTGTGTTGACAATGATCTCTCTCTTCAGAACCATACAGGCATAGCCAGATTTGAAAGCAGTTTCAGGAGGATGATGCAAAAGACAAAGAGTTATTTGATCCTTTTGAAGATTTAAACACTATCACAGCTGGGTTTGTCACTCATGAACTCTTCAGCATGTCAAAATTTTTAATTCCATACAGAGGCAAAATGTCAGGCTTTTTCAACAGCTTAATAGTATGATCCTTTTAAAATTCATTTGTCCTAGTATTGCTATTTCTCTTCCTCTCTTGTGTTTTAATTTTGATCTTTTTTAACTTTCATTTTTATGTCAGTGTTCTAGTCTGTTTTGGCCACCTATGGCAAAACTTGGGTATGATTCAGGTCTAGTCATTAAGGAGACCTTGCAGTGCTGCAGCCCTGATGCCCCAGGCTGTGACCCAGAGCCTAGATCTTGTCTCTGCCCAGGGTCCTCACTAAGCAAAGTGCATGGGTGAAGGCTGAGCCTGGGGCTTCTCACACCCACCCAGCACTGAGCATGGTAGCACAACCACCTGGTTGATGCTGTGCTAACGTGAGCTAAGATGTAAGTGCTGAAAACGAATATTTATGTTCCTGGCCAAACTCACATCTAGATGTTTTATGAATTGAAGATATATGCTGGTGCCAAAAGAAATTCTTCTAGGAAACTGAGTCATAAATTCCTGCTGAGAAAATCAATTTTTTGTTATGTGATTGTTTAGAATGATTCAAAAATAACTAGGATGCTATTAAGAGGTTTGGGGATTTGTCCACATAAAAATTGTATTTCTACTTACATTGTTCTATGGTAATTATAAGTAACAGAAAGACTGTTATAAGCTAGAGAGCACAAAAACATATCTTCTTCTTTTCATTATTTATTCATTAATGGCACATTGATAAGTTCTCTCTGGTCTGTTTTTTGTTTTTTTTTTTTTTTTAAAGATCATTAAAACAGATGTAAGAGGGAGAGAAGAAAGGGAAAGAAGAACTTATGAGCTTCCTCTAGGTCCATCATAGAAGCTGAACAGGACAGGTCTGGGAATATGTCCCTGTTGTACTATACCGGGCACCAGCCTCCCAGTAGAATATGATGCATTGATTGCTCTCTGAGCCTGATCATCCAAGCATTTTTTTTGTTCATCCATTTGTCTATTCATCCAGAATGTATGGTTCTCCTCTTCTATAAGGTGGGGATGAGATATATTTTTGCCACTTTCACATTCTTTTGCCAATTTTCTCATTCTTTTCTTGCATTTCGTGAAATCCTCTTGTGAATTATCAGGCAACATCCTGGACATTCAGAATGGAGACACAGGAAGATGAATAAGATGCTGAAAGCAGGCATGGACTGCTGTATGACTTGAGTCATTTTAAAACATACTTTGGACTTGAGTCATGATTGTGGTTGATTAAGGTTATTCAGATGCTCAGAACATGTACGCAGCACAGTGCTTGTGCAGGGGCATTGCTGGCTGGGCTGTTCATAGTTGGGAGCATTTTGTGTAGGATAAGGAATCCCTGGAGCTCTGACCTGAGCCGGGTTGTCCTGGCTGCACCAAAGGGTTCTGAGAAAACAGAATGTGTCTGTATGAGCTGGGATGGTGTGAGGCTGGAGGAGGGTGGCAGGTCCTTGGGGACCTTTTCTGGAGACGGAAGATGGCGGCAGCTCCGGCATGCCTGAGGAGAGGGGTTTGTTCCTGTGCTCCTGCGGAGGGAACGATGCTGCCGCCTGTTGCCGCTGCTGCCTGGCGTGAGTGTGCAACCCTGCGCTGCACTGGCACTGCTCGGAGCCGCCCGGGCTCTCCTTGAGCTGGGGATTTCATCCAAACATTGAGCAAAGCTCTGCACATAGGCAAGGGGGACTGCATAGGCCTCATAGATCACGTGCATGCCCAGAGGTATGCACTTCCCCTCACCTGCTTCCGGGTCAGAACTGATTCAAACCCAGCTTAATTAGCTTCTTTACACTTGATTTTAATTTTCATGATAAAATATTTACGGAGGAATTTTATTTCAAGCTTTCCCTTCCAGTACTTTCCCTCCCTTGCCACCATTTTGTAACAGGTGTTATAAATATCATAAAAAATTCATTGTACCATTCCTTAAGATAGTTATATCATTGCAAAGGAAAGCTGTATTTGTACTGAAGGAAAAGCTTTTTAGGTAATATGAATACACTTTAAATTGGCAAAGCGTATTCAGTTCTTAGGGTAACTATAAATTTGCAAATAATACTCTGAGTATCAGGCATAAATCATTCACATTTATTCTTACTAAGATTTTTATGTCTGGTGGACAATAACATGAAATATAGAGTGTGTATTATATGATAATATATTGATAGCTCAGAGATGAAAACATTAAAGTTAATATAACTTTCCTATTATGATAAGTTTTCTATTTGGAAAAGTATAGAAAGGAATAGTTACTTCTGTGGTTCAATTTAATAATTTGTTGATGTATAGAGCAAGCTAGAGACCAGTGTTTAAAGCATTTTTTTTTCTGTATTTCACATCTATCTCAGGATTATACTTGGGAATAAGTAATAGAACAGAAAAAAAAAAAAACCCAAGAAACAGGAGTTTCTGAAAACTACCAGTACTGGCCAAGTTTAATCCAAATAAAGATCTGGAAACAGTAGAGCTTGGCTAGCATGGTGCATCAGGAAAAATCCGGCTCTATTCTATTTCTTCAAAGATCATGCACCAACAAAATTCAGCTGGGAGGTGAAATTCTGCTATTAAAAAAAAAAATTAAATACAGTCAGCATTTAGCATGCAAAGTGGCCATTCTAGAACTCTTGCACCTCACACAACTAAGACCATCATCAGGGACTTCGTCTATAATCATAGGTTTGGAGTGGCATAGGTGCTAAAGCAAAGTATATTTCTTTCACTTTTTTAGTGCCCTCAGGTCAGAGAACTTATGCAAGAGAAGGAGAAACAGAAACAATACCTTCTAGATAAGGTACTAGAGCAAAAAAAAATCAGAATTATTTCCTGCTTTTAGGCACTTTGAAATAATCCGGTGAACACTTTTGTGTGTCTGGTGACAGAATTCACATTCACTTCAACAAGGACAGAAAGACTGAGATGATTAACTTTTCCTTTTTTAAATGCTCTCAAATGACTGCTGCTGCTTTCTGAGCCAAACTTCATCCTGTACAAGCTGAACAATTACTGCATCCATTCTTGTTTGAAAACCCCATGAAAATCCCTGAACAGTGAAGAATCTGAGCTCTAATACTGATAGTTTTCCATCTGTCAGAATGAGTGGCTAAGAAGGATTAGAAAATAAAACTAATTTACTGGAATTAAAATGAATGAAGTAATGAATGACAGTAAATTACAGATGAAAACAGGGAACACTAACTCTGAGAAGAAAAAACTTATTTTAAAATATATTTGTCTTCAAAATGAATATGCATTTTATGTTGCTAGCCTTTACGAGAGATTTATTTTCTACATTTCTTCTAGTTGAGATGATTGTGACATTTACACCTTGAATAACACATATCTCTGGCACTCATCAGATATTATTTAGTGTGGCCCAATTATTCCCAGTGATGAGTCAGGGGCAGCTGAGTGTGTCACATCCATCCAAAGGCTCTACTGGCATTGCTTCATTAGGCTCAAGCTGCACAGCCAGGGACACTTAAGGCAGTTAAGCATCTGGGCCAATTTCAGCTTTCTTATTCCCCAAACTTTCTTTAAATATTTTGCATCCCCCTCTACTCATCCCCCAGCCTCACCAAAATGCAATCCCTGTTTTTCAGTCCCATAATGCAGAACAGGTATTAGTATATTCTTATCGTAGGTCAGCATCCACAGATTTTTGCAAAGTGATTTGAACACTGAAGGAAATGCAATGTTATTTCAAAAGGAGACATATATTCAGCCATGTTTAAAGTCTATCGTGATAAAGTAAATATTTTGTCAAGTGATAAAGCATTATGGGCTGGCCTTGGAAAGCCAGCGGCAAACTGCTACGCTGCCGTGTTTATGTAGGATTGAATTAAGCAGGCACAAATTCCTTGAATGTAAATGTGGGCTGCAGCTGCACCTTAGAGAAGGGGTGCAGAACATGGTTCTTGTTACAGCACTACCTGCCCTAGAGCGTGTGGGATCTTATTCCTCTTTGGTAAGAGTGAATTTTGTATATACGCATGGGCTCAGCGAGGTATTTCTGGCGTGTGCTGCAGTGCGCTTTGGGTAGTAGAAGAAGGGCTTATGTTTAATTTTGGTACTGTTGAACCTGCTTTGGTACCAAGGATGCACTCAGTGACCTTTTGAGATTCCTTCTAGACAGTTTCTCCATGATTACTATAAAACTCAAACTTCTGGACTTAATATGCCAAACTTCTAACATACCCAAGAGAGTTTTTTTAAGTGATTCTTTTCACTGATTTTGAATTTGACTTTTTGTTTTGTCTTGTTCTGTTTTGTTTGTGTGAGTGCCCTCACTGAGGATGGCAAACACAGCTTTGAGCTCAAAATGGAAGTTTGTGGGCAAGAGTGTGATTCTTCCTGTTTGATCTTTATAGGGGAACAGATAATATTCCTTTCTGAAGAGGAAAAATTTCTACTCCTTCCTTCTCACCTTTCTCTTTCATGAGCTAATGCCCTCCTCAGATCACTGCAGTGCCACTGCATCCATCCATCATAATCCATAAAACGTTTTACCTAAAAATAAGAGGTGCTGCTTACTCAGATGACAGAACTTTTTTCCTGAAACTGCCTAATATCTGAGATTCTCTACATTTACTGTCCCATGGTCTGAAGCCAGGCCTTTTATGGTGACTTTCTGGACACTTTGGGGGTCCTATTAGGTTTCTTAGGCTTTTGAAAGAAGTTTGTTTAGGGTTTTTGTCTTTAATTGTTTATTCATTGCATCTTAAAGGAGTAAGACTGATATGCTTATTTTTATTTATTATTTGTGGTTTAAATAATGATAAATTGTTATGGATTTCTTTATGCATCTTCATATGCAAGTAAGATACAAATTAAGTTTCTCATTCAGAAAAAAAATAAAATATGTTTTATATTAGAAGTGAACAAATGGAACTAAGATGTAGAGCATAACAACAATATTGCTGTAGGATTTTTATAATGGCTAATGGAGTAGGCAAATGTGACATACTTGCATAATCATTCATTTAAAGTATTTATTAAAATTAAAATTGTAGAAATTATGTGGATAGTAATCAGTTTTCATTATAGTTCTTTCCACATTTCAGTGCTATAATTAGATTGTGGCATCTGTCACTGCTGATTAATATGTAGATAGCTCTGTCTTCCCACCAAGATTTACTGTGTATCAAGTCAAAATTTTGATCATCTAAAAATACGAAATAAAAAGTGGTAGTAGTTTGTAATTTTTGAAAGGAGCCTCTGCTGTGTAAAAATTCTCTAATTGGTATTTCTCCTTACATTCTCTGAAGTGAGAATATCCCAGCAGGAACTGTACAATTCTCTGTGAGCAGCATGGGGTTGAAGGAACCTCAGCAGTTCCTTTGAGGCTTAGAAAGTAACATAGCCTTTCTTAAAGCCTTATGCATAGAGAAGAGTCTCTGAAGAAAAGCAATCTCTTCAAAACTGCAAAAGCTGTTGTCTACAGAGGTTGGGTTTCAGCCTCAGTTGTACTAGGATTTTTTTTTTCTTTACTCATATTTGTTATTTTTGGCTGTTGGCATGACAAGCTGTCTGCTATAAACAAATGACAGCTATCAAGTCCCTGATGTGTTTCCTCAGCCACTGGGATGCCAGAATGCTGAGCAAGCCTAATTTTTGCAATGACATCTAATATATCTTATCTATAGAAAGATTAATAGAGATGGATGATGGCTTGGCATAGGTCTGCTTAGGCACTCTCTTGGTTCTCTTGGGAACTGTGGGCTGTACTTTCATGATTTGCTGGATGTAGCAACAAAGGTAGCTCAGGAAGGAACTTATCAAGTGGCTTCTCATATTGCATGTTCCTACTTCTCTACCAAATTTCACAGTCTCCTTGAGTGTGTGGACATTTTGGTTTTTATAATGTGTGTGCATGTCTTCAGTAAAAACTGAATGACTAGGCTGGGCTGATCTAAGCTGAAAGATATCCTTGGTATTGAGGCTCAGGCAGCAACATCTGGGCAGAACAGCGGATGAAATAGGACTTTTTGGTTTGTTTCTTTGCCGAGGTCAGAGGGACTCTATGGACTCAGTCTAATTGGCTTTGTACTATAAATCACTGGCAAATCAGGTAGGCACAGCTGTTAAACCAAGGCATACCTTGCACGCGTCATTTCAGGACTGAACAAATAGGTCTTCTAACATAGGGCAAATATCCTAAAAGGTGGGAAGCCTTAGGTAGGATATTTGCCCTATGTTAGAAGACCTATTTGGACTAATTTTGCCACCAGTTTCTAAACCCAGGCAAAATGTTTACTTACTCATGCTCTTCTTCTCTGGAGTGAAGTTATGTTTCCTAAAAAACTATGTCTTCATGCTAAGAAGGTTGGATCCAAGTGTCACATGTCCCTGTTGGATGATAGAGAAGAACAAAGATAACTTTCAGCATGTGACACTGAAGAACTGGCTTTCAGCACGGAGAACAGCCTTAGCTGTGTGTGTGAAGCCAGCAAAACACTTCACAGGAGGCTGGTGGGCAGCTCTCCCGGGCCAACAAGGGTAGTGGAGTCTGTCTGCACAGTTAGCACAGTGACTGTTGCAGGTGTTGACCCTCACGTTTGCGTATGGCCTGTTCAAGTCTCATGGAGATAATCTCTCAAATCTTTCTTTTTTCCTTGCAAGCTTTGGAGTTCTAAATAGTACACGTTTACAGATAGCTATGAGAATCATTAAAGTTAATGAGCAATTAACTGGAGTACAACAGTGAACTCGGGTTTTGAATTCTTAGTGTTTGGCACACTCGTAAATTGGTTGTTGAGATGAGGTGAAAAACCCTAGACAGCACCAGGGAAAGATAAGGTCAATGAACTGACTTTGATTTTAACTTAAAACATCTGTCTGCAATGTTCAGTCTTGATCCTGGCTTGCCTGCTGGTAGAAATAAAAGGGAAGGGAAAAGCCTCCATTTAGTAGAGGAGAGAAAAACAAAAAGCCCATACTGGTAACGGTAGTGCTGGTCATGGCAGTGTATGAAAGATTGGATGGAATTTGACACAGTCTGCTACGGACAACTTGCTTTTCCTTTTCAGATGCAGTTTATGTACATATGTATATATATATACACATATAGCACATATGTATATATATATACATGTATAGCATGTATATAGCATATACATATATGTATATATGTATATATACACATATACATGTATAAAACACATGAATATATGTGTATATATAGCATATGTATACATATGTATAGATAGCCCCCCCACACACACATGTACATATACATATATATATAGAGAGAGAGAGATTTATGCTATATACAATGTGATCTGGTAGAGTAGGTATCTTAACAGCTTTCCAAGGTGGTTTGGGTAGGAGAAGTATTATCCAACTGCTTTTTTGTTCTTAGTGCAAATAGTGGGAGTTTCTTGTGGGAGGTGGCAAGGCAGGGTCCTGATGCTTGTGTGTTTGTTGAAGAAGAAGATTAAATAGGGTTTCAAGTCCTGCTGCAAAGTCCTGCTCTCTTGAACATCAATGAATTGGAACAATGGGAGCGACCTCTTTTTGCTCTTTGCCCCAGGGTTATCTAAGACAACACTTAGCCAAAGTCCTGTTCACACCTTTTGATCAATGTATGGGTCTTCTGTGGTTATATCCCATGTTGTAGCAATTGCACCTCTATCTTATTTCAGTAAGTTTCAACATGGGACAAATCAGAATGATTGCTCCTGGTGCTCTCTTCAGTATAGAAATTGGTATTATCTGCTCTCCCTGTTCAGGACTTGCAAATCAAAATATTTCTTCCCTCCTACAAAAGGAGATGATTATAATATTTGAGTGGTATATTTTTATACCACTATATAAATATAAAATTTATATATTATAATATACCACTTTGCTGGTAGCAACCATAATTTCGTTTTTGATTCTTCTTTCTTCAAAGCAAAGATTGTTACGGGAAGAAAACTAGGTGACTTGACCAGGAGTTTGGTTAAAATGTTTGAAAGCTATTGAGACCAAGCATGGCATTGAAATTCAATCTACTTGTTTTTATTAAAGGCAATCTTATTTAAATCTGAGATCAAGAGTCTAGCTGGCATAGAAGATTTCAGATTTAGCAAAACTATAAATAAAACATATTTTAAATGTTTGACTGCGTTAGTCAACACCATCTTATAGCTCAATTATACTTTTGTATGCCTAGCTATGTGACCATTTACATATATGAATACCTTTATGCACAATTTTCTTATATCCTCTCTTACCAAAGGGCCTGAAATAGCCCCTGTGAGAGGAGTTTCGTAGAATGTTTCAATTAGCAATAGTCGCACCTCAGATTAACCTCATTGGCCATGATACTGCCACTGCGCAAAGTTTCCAGGCAACTATTTCAGAGAATTGTAAATACTAATGCTACACTGTAGAGTTGGACGTATTTTTATTTTATTTTATTTTATTTTATTTTATTTTATTTTATTTACGTATTTTTATTTTATTTTATTTTATTTTATTTTATTTTATTTTATTTTATTTTATTTTATTTTTTAAAAAACAGGTTAACAGATTTACTTGTTTGCCATTTACCTTACTGCTTCAATCCATTTTACATATTAGATAAACAAAGATTGATTTCTGTGTAAGAGAAATGCCAGTCTTGCTGGACAGCTTGATATACACAACAGTTTATGCTTGAGAAGTTCTGGAATAGAAAAGTTGGGGAATAAAAATGGAAACTGAGGGGCAATTGGAGTGCATCTGTGTCGTCAGTTTGCACTGGGCCTTCTTGAATATCTGTTTCGAGCTCATCCTGTATAGCCGCTCACACGTGGTCTCGCTCTGCCCAGGTAGCATTCCCACCCCATAATAATAAAAGCCTCTTCTGAATATCTGAATCTTTAAGACCTTGGATTTTCCATATAATTTGTATCTTTTTATTCTTTCTTTCAGATAAGAAAAGAATTCCTCAGAGGGTGAATTACCTTTACTTAGATGAACTGTGTAACATCAGTGGTCTCCAGAACAGGTAACTTCTAAACCTATTCAAGAGTATTTGTGCAACATTGAACAATGAAGGTAGTTAAAATGGTTCTTGAAGTGTAGTTGTGGCTTGAGAAGTTTGTAAGGAAAATATACTTGTTCTGATTTGTTCCCTGCTGCGCTGTTTTCTTTATTTAGTTAAAAAAAAAGTACATCTCACTCTGAGAAACATTCCAGAATTAGGAGAAACTGAAGTGTGTTATGATTTGGAAATATACTCCTTCACTACTCCAATAATAATAAAAGTTTTGAGTGCTATTTAGGAGATCAAACCCTTTCAACACACACTGCAGATAGATAGGTTTATCACTGATGAGAATGGCATCTGCATTAGGACTACTAGATTATGCAAGCGGTGCAGGTTATTCCAAGAAATATTTTTGAAAATTCAATTACTTGACAAAACTGTGTTGGAGGGAAAAATGTACTTGCTTGTATTAAGGCTGTTAAAGCATCATATATATTATGTCCTGCGTTGATACAGATAAAATGTGATACAGTCTTCTACAGCAACACAAGTACACAGATGTCTGTCCTTGAAAAAAAAAATCTTCATATGTCAAGGTTTATGAGAATGGATAATCTCAGCTAGAGTGCTATATTTATGCATCTATTTCATTTATTATGCTAAAGATCACTTGTTTGTGCAGCAAGTTGCTTCTCTGATTTTGGATGAGATACATTTCATGCAAATCACATTTTTCTGTAGATAATGCAGCCATCCAAAAACTTTAAATCAAAGATTTTATTTTCTAATTAAAAATAAGACTATGCAAAAAAATGAGGTGAATTGCCTAGTGCTGTGACTGATTAATTTTTTGCAGGTATCCCAGTCATATTGCCCATAATGAGCAGATCATGAAAAGCAGCGAAGGGAGGGCAAGGAGGAGGAGGGGACTGATAGCAAAAGGAGAATGTGACTACCTATGCTTACTCCTGACAAGGAGACTAGAAATCAAAGGTATAGATATACAGACAGACAGGTGAAGTGGATTGGAAAAGCTGCAGCAGCTACTCTCGGGCATATGTGCTGCCACTTTCTTTAGTGCAGTTTCCTCTGTCATGTTCAAGACTATTCTAATTCTGGTGTTATGATTCTTCCAGTTTACGATACTTCTAAGATAGATGTGATACGTGCTATAAACGATACCTCTCTTCCATTCTTGTGAAATTTGTCCTCTTCCAAGCTTCTGCCTTTCCATAAGCAATTTCTGTTATTTATTGCCCATCTTCATTATGCCTTTAATGGAACCAAAGTGATTTCCCACCAAAATTAGATGCAGTTGTTTTACTGTCCATGTTTCCTACTGAAAAAATAATCAATCAGATCTTTGATTTTTTTTATGAGACTTTTTCAAATCCCTCTATGTTGGTCATTAATATCTATGTAGTTTTAGTCTATTTGCAATTTTTCATGCCTTCCTTCTAATAAAAGACAATTCTTTATGGGGAGCTCCTTTTAGATCCTTTTAAATGTAGATCCTTTTAAAATTAAGACCACCTTTTTATTTTTCCTTAGCTAAGTTAAGGAAAATTATAAAGCAATGATGGTCTTTATTTTGTAATGTGGAAATGAACTTAAACAGGTTTCTGAATACTGTCCATAAGGCTCATGTGCTTCATATTCACAAGGTCTTTGCACAGGGTGGTCTCAGAGCAGTAACCTTTAGTCAGGATGAGGTGCGATGCGTGTGGGTCTACGTTGCCCAGTCTGTTCTGTTAAAAGCAGTTAGAACTTGGAATTCCCTGCAAAGATTTCTCAAGACCATGTCCTGGAGCTATTAGTCCTTAGGCTTTATGCTGTGGTTGAGCGATGAGTCATCTGTTCATTTGGTCTATATTCACATCATCATAATTTCCCAAAGTGGCAACTGGATAAACTGTGGTTAATGATTTGGTGCGATTTAACCACAAGATCCAAAAATGAGAGTTGCTGTAGTTCAGCAAGGCACTGAGAAACCATATGGCAGAGAAATGGCATTCAGAAAGAGGATGGTATTCAGAAAGATGTGGGGTCTCTAAGGCAGAATGGGTTTATTAGATCAGGTTGAAACACTGCTTCAAGTTCTAGATATGGTTTCCCCAGGGATAAATTGGGAATCTCTGTGCTGTGTTACTGACATCCCTGAAGAGTAGGCAGCCTTGGGAGAGGAAATATTGGCCCTTTTGGGAAGAGATCTTTACACGCTTTAGTTGGGCTAACACTTTTAGCTAAGATTGCAGTGGTTTGCCTTGTGTAGACAATCTGGAAATGTAAGTACCATTTTACTGCAAACATGTCATGTCACAGCAATTGTTTAGGGCTGCTTTTTCACTCTGAAAATAAGAATACCTATTATTAATTATGCCCATTAGCAAAAGCAGCCATTCAAAGCATAACTGTCTCTTTTTTTTTATCTTTGTGCTTTGTTACTTGTTACAAATATGCAATATAGATCATCAGAAAAAGCAGTTAGGAATGCAAGACTAGACATTTTTAAGATCAATCAAAATGGCCAGTTTTCAATAGATTGATGTAATGCCTTTCTTCAAAGAGGAAAGCTTACTTCTTTGCACTCTAACAGTATTTTTTTGCCATTCAAGGAGCAAAAATAGGGACTGTCAGTTTTTGAGTCTTAGGAACCAGATAGCTGTTATTCCTCTGTTAAAAGCAAAATGCAGATTAAACAGCAGCAGCAAGGGAATTAGCTAAACATGGGCATTCATCCTGTTCACACTCCGAAGCTTCCATGTAAATGAGACTAGTTTTGATTAATCATAGCTTAGAGAATTTTCCTATGCATAAGTCGATTAAAAACGCGTTAGAACAGCTGTTAACGCCCAGACACATGCAGGCTAAACTGATTGCTAGTATCAATCTGATAGCTAGCTGTTTGTTAGGATACTTAAAAATGTAGAAAGTTTGCTCTGGTAGGTTGCGTAGTGCAGACTTATCATGCAAAAAACAATGTGTTTCTTCAGAAATTCACTTTATTTTTTTTTCTCATCTTCTGCACACTAAAACAAAACAAAAGGAAGATACATATTTAATTTTACTTATTTCTCCAAAGTTTAATATCTCTTTCTTCTCAACTGTTAGAAAAATTAAAAGAAGCATATCCAGCATATGCTGAAAGAGAAATGCACTACAGGTTTCATGTCGTTTGTTTTTCTTACTACTTGTTTTTTCTAAGTTTTGGGGCAAAGTTTGAAAGGTCCTATCTGCTCTTCAGGACTGTGCTCCTAGTGCTTCTGTTACTGCTTTGCCCACTTCTATCTCTATTTCTCTGGCCTTTCTCTTGCCTTTGGTGCAACAGCACCAGACAACAAACTGACACCTGAAATTAAATGGGAGCAACTACGTTTACTTGTACGGCTGTCTCCTTGTAGATGCAAAGGAAAGTGGCCCCTCCACAGGGAGGAGCATGACAGGCTTATGTGGTTCTGGTCTTCATTGTAAACTGAGAAAATGTTTAATAATACATGTGGATTCTGATGGAAATATTTTGGAAAAAGAATGGTGATACAGAACAAATTTCAAGCTGAGTTTTCTTGATGGCAATAATCTTTTCAACTAGGACATGTCAGAAACACTTTTCTGAAAAATGTCAATAAATATTTCTTCAAGATAATGCCTAATTGGGACAGTTTAGCTATGGACTGAGATGTTAGTGAAATAGCATAAATGTGTGATGTAGTGTGAAGCTGCACTTGAGGTTTTTTTTTTTTTTAGTAGAAAGTGGATATTTTCATTTCCCTTGACTCTTTCATAAGAAATGTATATACTTTAAGTAACTATTTCTATGTCTATGATAATGACATTTATTATGTCCATATTTTTATATTGCATACAGGTGCATTCACCTATGCATAGGTGAATGAATTTAGTTATTATATTAATTATGTGAAGGGAATTTTTATTTGTGTGTTGTAGTAGCTTTTATCAGAAGTACAACAGATCTATCTGTGTACGTATAGTAGAGGCAATATCTCAATACCTTAGGTACCTCAATACCCTGGTCTACCTTATTAGACCAACTAGTTAAAATAGTAAAAATTGGAAACACCAAAACTGTTTTTCAGAATGGCCCAGCACAGCAGAACCTTGAATTTATTATTGGCTTTGACCTGTGAAGTGCCCTGCCATCCTGTAAATTCCCTTGTGGCATGCATCAGCATTTTATTTATTTTTCAAGGTTATTTCCATCTCTATGCTTTCCAAAACCATGCAGCATAACTGTAGACTTGCACTGCTGACATCTTACAGTCTCCTGTGTGTTTATACTCTAGAAGGAGGCAAGAACTTTTGGTATTGCTCATAGATGCTCACGAACAATTTCAATAATTTTATATAGCTGCTCGCATGAGCGATGAACCCTATTAATCCTGGGTTCATCAATGCTCTGGAGAAGGCTGCCTCTGAAATGCTTTGACAGGAGAACATTTGGGAGTTCTAAACAAGTCCATGTTGTTCGAACTACAGAATCAAAACTGAAGAGGAAGGACATCATTTTCTCTGCAGGTCCAGAGAGAAAATTCTCACAGGAGATTTTCTCCCTGTATGCCAAAGACAATCTTATTTTAAGTGTTGCATGAAGAATGACTTTTGCTTCTGCTAGTCTTTGGAAGTCTCTATGCAGACTCTCGTTTAACATTATTATGAGAAGCACGCTCCTAAGACAGTAGTGTTGTTTCATTTGGAAAAACGTAATTTGACCTTTTTAGTTGCATTATGTCTAAGGCTTATTTTCAGCCTGTGTGCTTTATATTTTCACTTTCTTTTAGTAACGATCCATGCATCAATGAAAGAGCTCATCAGAAGTTTATTGAACTTTATCCTAAAGTGTTCTACAAAGAAAAGAGTGTATTGCCAAGAATTCCTGAAGCACATCTGAAAAGGTAACATATATCCTCTTGAATCCTTTTTGTAGTGGAATGACATTTCTTTTCTTATTGTTTTTGAGAGAGATTAAGAAAGAAAAGCAGAAGATATTATCAGGTCAAGCTTTACAACTGCATACGATGGAGCAGCTGCAGAAGACAAAGATTAGTAGCTACTGCTAAATTCATTTTCTGCATGAGCAGAAACATCTGTTTGCTGCTAAGAAGTACATTTGTCCAACCTTTCAAAACATTTTTGGTTACACATACCCACTTCTCAGTGTGATGCTGGATTCTTGGAGGAAAGAAAGAGCATGGCTGCTGTTATTTTATTGATTTCATTTTACCTGAAAAAAAAAAGTGAGGCGTATAGAAAGTAAATTGTTGAGGAGCAAATACATCTATATGTACATATTCATATGTTGGTCTGCGGTTGCACTATACTCTGTGCCTTGGTTATAAAGCTCCTGGTCCCAAACCTCTTGATTAGGGGTCAGAGTTATCCCCAAGCAGTCACTGTTCCAGGGTCTGTATTTTCAGGAGCTTCCCGGGGCACAGGGATATGTTGTTGCTTCTGCCACGTCAGAGACTACCACTGTCACAAGTTTGGGAGGGAGGAAGCTTTCTGCAAAGCACCTGGGATCTGCAGGAGGCAAGAGAGAAGCCTATCTCAGTGGTAAAAGTGAAGGCAAAAATGTGACTCCTTGTTAAATATTTAAGGCCATCACAAAGTTCTACCCTGTGAGAGGGATGCTGCAGGCATGGGGCAAGGCCCAGCTTCCTGTTTCCCCCTGGAACAGCTGCCGGTTGTGCCTCTCCCCTTGGAGACCTCTCGGGGTGCACAGAGCTCCGTGGGCCTCCGCACAGCGCCGACGCTTGGCCCCCAAGCCTGAGTCTTGCTGAAAGACCTGGGGTTAGTCTGAAGTTGGCCTACAAGGTGATGAAGATTTCTATTTTTTTCCCTAAATGGAATCTATTTTTTGAAGTTTTTCCAGGAAAAAAAAGTTGAAATGTAGGGATATAACCTATTACACCTCTACAGTACTTTACCTTCAGTGGCTTGTACACAGAATAGTTAATATTTTTCCATTGAGTAACAATCAGTTTTTTTGAAGAAAAGTATTTGGATGAAAAGTCTTCAACCAAGCCACAGAAGTGAACCTGCTTGCGTTATTCATATACCTGTGTAGAAAGAAAAATGGGAACTTGGTACCAATTATTTACTATTCCTGATAGTCATTTTGGTCACGATTTAAACAAAATCCTTTCAGAATTAATGGTCTTAAAGGAATGCTTAAAATCCATTAAAGAAATTAGAAATGAACAGACTTCCTGTACTTCTGGGCTGTACTTCTGTCCAAGCCAGACATACCTGAAGACATGGATTTTTCAATTGCTTGTTAAAGTAGATCAGGAATGTAGTATATTTATCACACAGAATAAAACTTTGCCCCCCTTAAAGATGCAATGAAGATGAATTCTGAAAATATTCTGCAAGTATTTTAAATTAATTTTGACTTTTAATTAAATATTTTTAATAATTGTTAATAGAAAAAGCAGTATCTTTCTGAGTAACCAAACAACAAACAAAAATGTAACTACCTTCTGCAGGACACCTCTAGAAACTGCTAATTTGCAAAAATTTTCATTTTTATAGGAAAAAATGAGTAATGCAACATCAGTAAGTAAAGTCACCTCATAGACATAGTGAATTTCTGTTTTAAAATTTGTCTTTGAACCAGTCTTGAGAGTGCTGTACGAAAACCTAATTTGGTAGTTCTGTGATGAATCACTGTTCTCACAGGCTGATAATTCTGTTGTAAAAGTTAGCTCTGAATTTAAAAAATACACTCTACAGAACCATTTACCTTTGGTGACTTGAAATAACATGAATTTTATTTCTGCTCACAGTTTTTGTAATTTACATCCTCTTGTGCTCTCTCACATAAGCAGTGCTCTATAATACAGAAATGAAACTAAAATTACTAGTACTATATTGCCACAGTTGGAAAAAAACACATTTCTGGGTCATTGATTAAATTAGTCCTTGATTTATAAGCTCCAGACCCTTCGACAAGAGCTACAAATCTTGCTCTTTTTGCAGACATTTTTCTTATATAACTCTGATATGCGTACAAGCAGTATTGAAATAATTGAATTAAGAATTTTTGCCCTCACTGTGTTAGCTTTCTCTGCATGTTTACAACTAAAAGGATGAGATTAAAAAAGGTTTCTTTCTTTGTTTCTGTCTACCTTAACTTTGTTATCACTGACAGACACTGGGATCCAAACTCATGTCTTAAGTTCTCCTTTTTCCTCTGGGAAGAATTACTTACAGGTATCAGTGGGATTATGGCATGCGTATCTGAAGACAGAATTTGGCCTAGTGACTTGAGCTTGTTTGCATCCAACTAAGCTACAGAGTGCTGTGTAGGGAATTGTTCATACTAGTAGGCAAATATTGTAATTGCTAGATTATAGACAAGAGCCCCGCAGCAACAGCGCTGAGCAAAGCAGCCTGAGCTTTGCATATTTAGTTTCTTCTGCTCCTGCATTCAGGGTCTGAGGTGATCTGCAATTGTATTCTTTTGGGAGTGCTGAAGTTAGATTGCAAAATCATAACTACACACAGCCCCAGTTTGCGTATGCTAATTCACAAGTGCTTGGTTTGGGTAGTTCATCTGTTGTTTTCTGTAAGCGCAACTTTCAACAGATCTCCCACTCCAAACATCTCCTCCTCCTCCTAAAATTCCTATCTGATGATATGGGAATCATTGGAAAGCACTAATATATTCTCATTTTATTTCTGATTCCCAAAGTGTATGCGTGTGCAGCATGTAAAATCACTGCAATAAAAGCGTGACCAGCACAGGATCTCATTTAATAAAACATTGTATGATATATGAGTAGACTGTTGGCTCTTTTAAGATCTCATTCAGAGATGCAAGTCAAGCCTGGAATCCTAAGGCTGGAATCCTAACGTTCTTCATTTAGACGAATCTTAAATATACCAAAAACACATCTCAAAAGGTCAGGTACATGGAAAGCAAAACAGCTGGAATCTGCGGCTAGTGTGATTTTTTTTTTTCTTTTTCCATACCTAATGCATTTAGTTTGCTACAGTTGTCTTATTAAACCTTTCTTCTGGACTGTTGAGGATCAGTATCTAGCTTTCTTATGGCTCTTAAAGTTGTGGAAAACTCTGTGCTACAGGGCAGGAAAAGCTTAATGGAAAATCAGTCGGCTGGATCACTTAGTTAACCTGCTGGGGGATGTTGTAACTGGCCTTCAGGAGCCTGAAGAAGGGGGCACAAAACAGCTTACACGGTGCTTGGATGGAAATTCTGCCAGGAGGATTTTACAAGCCTGAGTTAAAGGCTCAGGATGAAAAGCCACTTTTAATGCACCAAGCAAATAGCTCAGAGGAAGTGCTGAAGAGATGCAAATTCCATCTTCCTAACAGTAAGGAGGTTTACTGTAGGAAGCATTTAGGCATTTAATTCCAGGAAGGGCTGCAGGGCTGTGAATCTTAAGATGTCTCTTAAATAAACACACATCAGTTCTTTCTTTCAAGAGACCACCAAAGATGAAAGAAGAGGATGTCATCTCTTTTATGAAGTATTCTAGTGGTTATGGCATCCATCCAGAAAGAGAGAGATCTGAATTTATTTTTTTTCTCTGTCTCCCATCTGAATAGTCTATATGATATTTTGGGAGGAAGCACTCTTGTCCCTTTGGAGCTGCTATTTCATTGCATTTAAATCTCTGAGCTGGAGAAAATGGTGTCCCGTAGTTTACCCTTGATCAGTAGCCTCTGGGCTAGCAAAAGGAGTCCAGCGCCTTACTGCATGTTTGTGAGTTTCCTCTTCTTCACCCCCTTTTTTCTTTTGGCTTCTCCAGCTAATCCTAAATTTGTGTCTTTGGTGCCTCATTGATATAAAATCAGTGTAAATGGGTTGGACAAAACAAACAAACAAAACTTTAAAACTTCTTGAATGAAAATTTGGAAGAGAAGTTCTGGCCTTTTACATCCAGCGTAGGAAAAGGGCTGGAAAGCAACATTACTCAGTGTGGAACCCTCTTCAGTTATCGCTGTTGACTTCTCCATCAGTAAGTTTATGGTGCAATGGAAAGGATACATCCTCCACCACCCAAAAACTCTTTCTTTGGAAGTAAAATCTATTATGTATTCTCTGCTATAGAAATTAGCCTTTTTTTTTTTAGTTAGGGATAAGTGGTCCAGCTTCTCACAAAAACATGATACCTTTGGTTAATGCAAAAGTGCTAATGTTTTAAGGATTCTTATAAGGTGAATGCCTGCAATGAAGACAGATCTAGAAGTCTCTATCAGGATAACTTCCACTGAGCCCTGTGTGAGTTGCAGTGAGCAGTATGTCTCAGGCAAATGTGTTGCTTTCCTGCCAGCAGTGAGCAAGAAACTTTAAATGTTGAGGATCAGCACCTAGCCTGTCACTGTTTTAGTCCACTCAAAGTTGAAAACAAAATTCCTGGGAAGATTTTTTGTTTCTCATTTCTTTCCTACTCCTATGAGTTTAAGTAACATTTCCCATTACATCAGAGCATCTTAAAGTTTCGTTGAGTACATATATATATCTGAGGAGTTTTCTTAAGTGGTTCACAAGTATGGGACAAGAATATCTTCGTTCATTCACTGCATATAAGGTCCCAGTCAAGCTCAAATCCTGTAGCTTGAATCGGTAAAAACCACAAAGAAGACCACCACAATTTTCCAAGATGTTTTTTGGAATTGTATGGAGACTATTGCTGCAATGTCAGCCTCTAAAGTGTTACAGAATCACAGAACAGTTAAAGCTGGAAGGGACCTGTGGGGATCATCTAGTCCGAAAGATCCACAAGGGCACATTGCTGGCTCATGGTCAACATGTCCACCAGGACCCCCTCAACCTTCTCTGAAGAGCTGCTCTCCAGCAGGTCACGTCCAGCCTGTCCTGCTGCCTGGGGTTATTTCTCCCTATGTACAGGACCCTGCACTTGCCTTTGCTGAACTCCATGAGGTTCCTCTCCACCCAGCTCTCCAACCTATCCAGATCCCTCTGAATGGCAACACAGATCTCTGGGGTATCATCCACTCCTCCCAGTTTTGTATTATGTGCAAACTTGCTGAGGGTGCACCCTGTCTCTTCATCCATGTCATTGCACAATACTGAACCCAGTGTTGACCCCTAGGAGACCCAGCTAGCTACAGACCTCCAAATTAATAAACACAAGGGCAGAGAGATTGGTTTAGACTTGCATGTTCTGCCTTCTGCCACTCAGAGCTAAAAGTCTGGGATTATTTTAATATTTTTAATATGCCAAGATATATTAGGAGATACATTGGAACATGACATTAGCTGTTTCCAGCTTCTAATCATGAAGAGCAATCCGAGTGTGCTACATATTTAGCAGTAATTGCCCCAGATCTTCTTGAGCAAACAGAAGGGCCTTGGATGAAGATGGTTGTATGACAGTATGTACTCCTTCATGGAAAATTATTGTTTAAATATAATTTATTCTAGTGTTTACAGTGACAGGACTTTGTGGCAGTCATACAGCCATAGAGAGTCAATGTCTTCTCTTTCAGAAAGCCATTCAATAAATTACAGCAATCCTTTTTTTTTTTTTTCTTGTGAGAGAAAAATGAAGTTCAACAGTGGTGACTTTCCCCAAGTTTCACATGGAAGAAATACATATTGATATATTTTGCAGCCAAAGCTTTCATTCTTGCTGATGCGCTGAAAAATGATTTGAAATATATTCTGAATGACCCTTTAAATCATCACTGTATATTCTGTGTAGTGTAACTTACGAGTGAACTGAAGATGAATAAGCTAATAAGCTTATACACATATATTTAGTGCAGGATATAAGGCAAAAAGAAAGAATTATGTTTGGCTGTGTCTTTTTTCATCTTCAAATATTGTTTTTTTTCTTTTAGTTTTCTCTGAGGGATATAGATGATCCTAATAAAAAAGCTCAAACATTGCCAAAAATACAGTTTACTCTATCAAGTCAAACTCCGTTAAGTTTTATACACCAGAGAATAAAGATAATATAGAGGCAATGCTCAGAAAAAGCTTCCCAGACTGAGGAAGGGAGAGTAGATTATTGAACACAGAAATAAGAATGGAGACAAGCTGTCATGTGTTTTGCAAGAGGTGAAGAGATGCTTTCACATTAAATAGAAAAAGTCTACACAGTCCTTCAGTGTGAAACATTTCTTTCTGCATTTTTTTCCCCAAAGTATTATGGAATTCAGTGAAAAACACCAGAATTTGCTAAGAATTAAAGATAGAGCAAACTTAATTTATCAGAGAACCCGGAGAGAATGGAGTTGGGAAACTGGCTTTTGACTTATTGAGTTGCTTCTTGTGTTCTTTCAGAGCTGGAATCTTTTGACCCTGTCTCTCATAATGCGGTGCCAAAGTTCCTAGTAAAACTAGATCATGAACAGGGCAACTTTGTAAACTTGCCATCCCCAGGACAGAGTACTGACACCTGGTTAATATTCCTCATTGCAATTTATGGCCACTAATTGATAGATATATGAAGAGGATCAAGTTTTACTCAGTGAAAGGCTTTTGCACTGGTTTTAAAAATCAAATTATCTCTCTCAAAAAAAAATAGCTGTAAAGTCATGATTTGAGTCAGTGCAGAGCCATAAACATTGCCTTAAATGTGAATCTGAATTGCTAGTAGCTTAATCAAACTGAGAGAGAGATAATTAAAAGATATCCTGGTCTTGAATGTTGTTTCAGAAATACTGTAAAGTTAAGTTTGACTTTCAGGAAAATGTGTGCTTGCTATAGAGGAAAGCCTGTGTTTTGAGAAGTCTTAACTTGTCTTGACTTTTTAAAATAGTGGTGAGCTTCTTAACTGGTACAGTTACAGACGAACTGGAAGGTTGTTTGGATGGTTATCTTGGCTTAGTTTAAGTGGAATTGGCTATAAATGCAAGTTGAACAGAAATAAGCCATTCTACAGTTAAATGTAAATCTGTATAGGAACTTCGGTTAAATCAATCAATGTCATCCTATAAATACTCTTTAGAAACGTCTGTGTGTGCTCCCTTTTGGCTCCCATCATTCTCCTCTGCCACGCAGCCTTTGAGCAACTTTCCTACTGTGATCCCTGCCCGTATCTGCTGGTTTGGTTGGTTGGTTGGTTGGTTTTTTGTTTTGTTTTGTTTGAAATGCAGTTGACACTTGACCTGTGTGCACGTGCTGATGGCATTACAGGACAGGCAGCAAAATCTTCACAGCTATAAGTGGAATTCCAGGTCTCCTGTGCATATCAATACTGCTGCTCTCCTCCCTGTGTGCATAAAGGATCATACTTGTTGCAATCATGTAGGCAAAGTCCTAGCACTGGAAGGACATACAGTTGCATAGCGACCCATAAATTAAACACTTATTCTTTCTGACAGCAGTAGCAGAATTATCCTCATCTCATGCATAAGTGTCACAGCTTGCTTTTCTCCCAAGTGAGTCTTGCCTTAGCAGAGGTGTCAATGCGGCGGTGTTGTGCAAGCTAATATATTTGCTGCCCTTTTCCACAGCCATGTGCAGATGCTTCAGGGAGTGCAAAATTTCCCAGTATAGATCATTTATGCTAGGGGATACATAAGAGGAGGCTTTTTATTTACTGGACATTAGGTGTCCCAGTTATATGTCAGAGATTCACTGGACTCGAGATAATTTCGAAACCAGAGTCTTTAAAGTTACAAAGCAGAGCTGTCCTGCTCAGCAGTTTATGGATCTTACTTGTTCAGAAAATACAGATGACTTTAATTGTGTAATTCAGTTTCACAGAAAGAAGCCTTTGCAAGAGTGAAGGACAAACATTTCTGACACCCAGACTTTCACTGCTGCTAGCAGTTTTTGTTTGCCTATTAAAGCCATCTTCCGAATATTGAAGCTTGTGTTCACTGACTTATCCCTGTTTGCCCTCTCTCCTATCTTCCTCACCTCTCGCATATGAAGTATTTTGCTTTCTAGGGGAAAATGGTGTGAAATGATGGGAATACACAATTAGAATCATTGCTAGGCAGTTTATCTTTGGTATTTATTTTATATGTGGAACATATCATTCCTATGTAGAGAGTTATTGTTGATTCACTTGCTTCCCCCACAATGTTTTGCCTCGTCTCATTTTCTCCTGCTACTAGTAGCCATGCACCTTCCAGATTAACTCAAGTTATAATTACCTGTCTGGGATTTAGAGTAACTCTTGGAAGAAGAAAGAATGTGCAATACATCTTTGTATGCTGGGTCTTGTCAGCACACTTTATGGACAGACATAACAATCATATCCTGTAGACTATATCTTAGCTATCTGTATGGCCCTAGCTTTAATCATTTGCAAGTAATCTAAGCTTCACATTTTCCATCGTGTCTTGTCCATCAAGCTTAAGCTGAGGTGTTTTCTAAGAAGGGCTGCAAGTGACGTTGTACAAACTGGACTCAAGTGTCAGAAATTTTCCCTTGCCAGTGCGTTGTACCTTCCCCTACCTCAGAGAGAAGGAAGGAACACAAGGTATTTTGAACTGGGATCCATGCATGTGCAGAAGGAATTCTGATTAAATTTGCATGATTTGTTATTTATCACTCTGCATTGCTCCTGCATGGACTCTCTCAGAATCAACCCCGTTATTCATGCAGTGCCCCTGTTGGAAAAGTTTGTGCAATCAGGAGTGGAGCAGAAACATTGCTATTCGATGTAGGAAGCAAGTCATTCTCAGAATTAATCACAACTGTGTGTTGCTTAAAGGTTTGTTTCTGGGGAACAGATCACAAATAGTTGTCAGTTGTGCAATTTGTTCACAGAAAATACTTTATTCTGAATAAAATGCTACGTCTTAAATGCAGGCTGTCCATGGGCAACTCATAAACAGACAGATGGCCTGAATTTAATAAATGCATTATTTGCTCGAAATACTCAGGACCACTGATTTGTTTGAATTCTGTTATTGATTATTATTTTTTAATTGCTGAGCTCTTCCTCAATACCGTGTGACAGATATTTTCAATGCTATATAACAGATTACATTAACTTTAATCCCTTGAATTTCTCAAAAAAAGGCTACCGTTACATATGTAAGCAAAAATTGCTACCTATAGGGACAGAATCCCATTGTCCAGTATAACATATAATAGTGTCAGAACTTCCCCTAAAAAAGGGTAATTTTGCAGTGTAATTATAATTCTGAGCTAACACTGGTAAAGCTCCTTTTTTTCACTCTGATATAGTATAAATGGTAATTTTGGACCATTTGGAAATAGTATGGTGTAAGCCAGAATGGGGTATTTTAGAACCAAATTAAATGTTGATGTGGGAGCTATACCAGTAAAAGTACATTGGTCGGTATCTTCTCATTAGGAATTACAATACTTTGATGAGGAGACTATAATGAAGGCTAAATTTAATTCTGACATGGTTATAACATCAGTCGTTTATAGTTTCCTTATTATCAAGACTTTTTATTAGAATCTAATTTAACTGATAATTTAAAAATGGAGCTACATTTTCCTGGGGCTTTCATAGCTTCCGTTTGCCCTACTGAAATTTTTATCTTGTAGTTATTCTATTCCTCATATATGTGCAAATAGCTTCCTCTGGAATATCTACATCAAGTGAAATAAATTGTATTACAACCATCATGCATTATTATTATTGCTATCATCAGGACATTATCAGCAGTAATGTAGGAAATAAATGTTATGGGAGCATACTATACACCAACTGAGAGAAAAGTGGGTAGCTGCTCTAAGTTTTAGTGAAGTCTGTGTTTGCTAAACTTGTAAGAAAGACAGGTAAAGGTCATGGCTAAAAGGGAAACAAGGGATGAGATGACTGATTGAAATATATTACTTTTTTGTTATTTTTCAATTCTGAAATGCAGTCAGTGAAGTGCGGAAGTGACAATTATGTCAAACCATTAGAAAGAAAAAGCAGAAAAGAGGAAAATTATAGCAAAATAGTGGCTGTTGAATTGGCAGGCTCACTGTACATTCTGTCTTAATCAGGACGTAGAAAATACTAAGAGGAAGAAGAATAGATAAATTAGTAGCTTGCTCCTTTCAGACTTCCAAAGAAAAAATGTTGCAGCAGCCTTTGAGGCAATGATGTGTCTTATCTGTTTTGCATTCTGATACCCAGAACTTTGCCTTTCTAATCCATTTTAAGCTATTGCAGAGAGGAGCTTCTCTATAGACTGCTATCTGATAACTTTAAATTCTCCATTAAAAAAAAATCAGGAATCTGCATCTTTTAGTATCTTCCTATTATTTATTACTCAAATTTGCCATTTTCTATGGACAAGTGAAAGAAAAGAGTGAAGTTTCCACTTTTTCTTAACCAATAATTTAATGAAGCACGTGTTGTTGGTATAGTAATGTTATAAACAGTGATGTTTTCCTAGTTCATAAAGTATTGCTCAAAATACTTTACTTTTCATAGGAAAATATGTATTTTTATATATTTAGGAGGCTATATCATGGCCTTGAAGGTTAGAGATTATTTTAAGGAAAAAAAAAAGAGAGAAACATTTCAGAATTATATTATTTATTTTTTTTCTGTAAACAAAAATAAAAAAAGAAAAAAAGAAGAGAGAGAAACATTTCAGGATTATATTATTTATTTTTTCCTGTAAACAAAAAGGAAAATGTGCTGGCAATTCTTGAACAGAACCTAATTCACATGAATCAAATTCAACTGTCATCTGTTAGATTCTACCTGACAACGGAAAATACACTTTTATGTATAATTCTCTTCACAGTTCTGGCAGATGTTTCACCATCAGCCCTTGAAGATATAGACAATGCACTTACTTTGATAGCACATTGTAAAATGGATCCTGAATAAGAGCTTTAGGCCTTGCCTTCGCATAGCTGTTTAATAACAATGACAAATTATAAAGCTGCAGGAGACCACTTTGATTTGCAGAGTGTTATTATCAGTGTTTAGATGCAAATGTAAAATGAGTAGAAATCTGTGGAGTAAAACTTCTATTGTTGGAAAATCTGAAATGCCTGAGAACTTCTCATGAATGTGGTTTACTGTATAGCCACCAACATATTTGGAAATGACGATCATAACCACGAAGAAAAGATTTAGTTCAAAGTTGTTACAAACACTTGCAGATGGATATCGAGTCTGATTCTTTATTTCTATTTTGCATGGTGACAAGCAGCGATGCAATGAGCTGCCTTGGGAGCACACTGCCCTGGATTGGCTCGGAACAGTGTCCAAAGTGGTGCAAAATCAGGACCCCACCTGCATGAGCAGAGTCCACATGTAAAGATTAATGAACTTTCACATTCAGGATGCAAACTCCTCCCTTTTTTGTTTCCCATAATAGGTTGAATTAGAAATGTGTGTCGAATTAGAAATGTTAGGGAAACTTATGTTTAGAAATGAATTTTGTAGTTAGTGGTGTTGAAATTTCCTTTGTCACAAGATGCTTAGGGTGCAGTAAACCCATGCTGTGATGGCTCTTACTAGAGATTCAGAACTGGTTATCTACTCTCAGTCTCTGAGTTTTCTGAATGGACTGAGAAATCTGCCTAAATTATGAAGACTTAAGTTTATTTAAGAAGCAGTTTGTGCTTGTTTACAGCACAAAGCCATGATTCCAGTTTACTAAAAGACCGGAATCTATCAGCTGCTTACATTACAGGAAAATGAAGAGGGGAAAAGGAGAGGTAAATAAGCAATTTTATTCAAAATAGTATTTTAGTGCCTACTCCCCACTGAAATCCCTGGAAAATGGGCACATAATTATCTTAGTATGGTTAAATATTGCATGCTGTTATGCTGTTATCAGGTTATGCAGGTACTGTTATCACCTGTCTTAATCTGATTTCTTCCCTGTTTTTAGTCTGCAGCTCTGCAAATTATTCTGTTTTGTTTCAAGATTTTTTTTCATTGCAATAGGAATTAAAATGCTCAAAACAATGTTTCCATTCTTAATAAAATGGATTTACTGTTCTTTACCATGAACCCTGCTTTCAGGCAGCCTCAATGACAAGCTGTTCTGTCCCTGGAAATGACCAGTGTCTTAACTTTTATGCAAGAAGCCCGAAGGAATATCTTGAAATTAGAGCTGAGGGAGCCCTGAGCAGCTGGATAGCCAAGAATCTGTGAGGTCCACAGTGAAGTAAACCACGTAGTCGAAAATATAGCTTAAAGCTCTACTTCTATCACACAATGTCAATAGGAAGAGAAGCAATGAAAATAATTGCAGTAACATAAAAATTAAAACAGATGCTTCATTTTGTTCTACTGACCAGACGGGAATACTAATAAGGCAATCTCTGAATAACACTCACTGATAAAACTTTTTATAGGGTAGTTGATTTCATATGCCTACACAATTTAGACAGTAAATACACCATCAACAATTCAAATTGTTAATTCTTTTTAAACCCATACATGAGTCACTTTGCATTGTTATGCACAACATTTGCCTATAAGCCACTTCTTGACTAGATAAAAGCAAAAGCAGCCTTGGGGAAAAGCTGAACTGTTGCTTTCACACCTTTCACAGAAGGGGATTTTTGCATGTTTTCCAAACTTGCTTGTTAAGAGAGAAATTAGAATTCTTTTAAAAATGTATATTTTTTTTCTTCAAATATACAGCTTTCTTGCAAGTGATATTTTCATATTCTTTTTTATTTTATTGGAAGCCCTTTACAAATAATAAATAAATAAATTAATAATAGTTAAAGAAGGGCTTTTTGTGTGCATGAGACACACATTTTATAAAACTGTCTCTTGTGTTTTAGGATACCAAAACCACTCAATGAAAATCAACCAGTGGATGAGAAGTATCATGATATAGGTAGCTACCTTAAGAAGATCAGGGGTATCCCAAGAGTTGAGCAAGAATCTCTTCAGAAGAGGGAGCATATCGACATGTTAATAAGAATACTCAAGAAGGTGTAAGTATTAAGATCAAAGTTAACTTTTAACATTGGAAATGAAGGAAGAAAAAGAATTTCACTTAGATTTGGGGAAAAAAGGCAAGCAAAACAAAAATATAGTAGTAAAATGTGGAATATGATCTCACAGTAGTCTTCAGTGATGAGGTATACTACCTTCCTTTTGATAATTTTTCCTCCTCCTCCTGTTGTGTCCTTAGATTACAGACTTTTTAAAGAGAGGAATGTGTGTTTCACATCTATCTCTGAAGTATCTACTCTATTTCTGTATTTACACAAAAATCAAGACACTATCAAGAATCTTGGGTTGCATTACAAGTGCCTATTTTCTACCTGGAGTTATTATCATATTTAGAATAAGCACTAGAATGTTGCATTACTAGAGAAACTAAAAGTTTAGGGCTGATTTTTTGAGGACCTACAGTTACCATATTTCTTTGCACTGAAGAAACGCTCCATTGATCACTATTTATACTGTTTTTATCATAGTAATTCTACTGACTTAAATTAAATTAAGCACCTTAAGTAGAACCTGTTAAGCACCTTAAGTGGAACCTGTTGTTTTATTTTGGTGTTAACTGCATGATTCTATCCCTGTTACAGCTGGCCAGACTTCTAGTCCATGCAAACATTAGTTCTCTGCTGTCTACTGCTATCTATATGGATTTATGGTATACATAATACTAGGCACATAGCAAACTCTGGCTTCAGGGGACTATCTCATTTAGCTGTTCCGATCATTCTAGGATATTAAAGAGTTATTCTTTTAAAACATTTCTGCTTTAAATAACTAAATTTTTCTCATTTTCGTGCTCATAGTTACGTTGTCCTGCTTAGTTGCAAAATGTTAATTGATCTGCCCTGCAGAAATGTCAGACGCTGCTGCCGCTGCTGTTGGCCGGGCTGCAAATGGTGGGAGGTGGTGGGGGAAGGCGAATGAAGGGCTGCATGTGCAGTGTGAGTAGAGCTTATTGCTATTAATGTTGCCTAATTTAATAGTTGTAGCTTTGACTTAGCAAGGGACGAGGAGAATGAGGTACAAGACATTTGCTTCATTTATCTTGTAACTTCAGCACCATCGGTTGGTTCAAGAGTAAAGGCTTATCTAACCTCCAAAGCTGGACCTTTCTAACTATTTCAGTATAAATGAAGTGGTATGACCTGACATCCATTTTCAACGCTTTTAAAATCATATTTCATGTATGCACAGCTTTGCCAGTACTTTAAGTTACTTTAAGGACACACTAATGATTCTGTTGGAGGTACAAGCAGATGGGATCAAAGATGCCCTTAGTCTGCTTCCAGCTACCGTTTGTACAACTCCATTGGAGGATCCAGTCCCCAAACATCTGCTTGACATAACTGTTTATTCTATTACTTCTTCGAATTAATATGTGACATGATCAGCATAAAAACAGAATTTGCTCTCCTTAATCCAAATGTTTTTATTGATCTGGCTTGGGGAAGGGTTGCACAGTTATGTCAATGTAACTGGCAGGAGGAAAGTGTAGGAACAGTTGACAGCGGGTGAGGTGGTAATAATTTAAACTAGAGCCACTGCTGAGAAGTCTCTACTGTAAGTCCTGGATGTAATCAGACTGTTATATTCCAAACATAAAAACTTTTGGAGAAGGTGTCAGTCCTCAAGAAAACCAGGATTTCATATTCAATGTCCATGGCAAACTTCCATTGACTCCAGTAAGCCAGGATTTCAGCCGTGCTTGCTGAATACAGTCATGGCATGGACTAGCCAACAGATAATTTCTGACAATTAGTTTGAGATATTTCATTATCCCTAATCTCATATAAATGTGAGCTGTTGTTGAAAGATTCTTTCCCACTTCCTCTCTTGCCTTTGGCTGCCTGTTACCAGTATTTCCCTTGTGTTAGATCCAATGACAGTTTAGCCCATTACTAAAAGAAGAAACCCCAAACAAACACAAAATCAGTTTCCCATTAGATTGAAGTGACTCATCCTGCAGCTGTGGATTTGCTACAGCTGATGAAAGGCAGTGAGCAAGCCACTGAGGTTGGGGAAGAGACCACCCTGCCAACAATATGGGTCGTGGTTATTCCAAATATGTTCCCATACTCCTCACGTCCACATGAGCATTTGTGTTACTGCAATACGGAGTTTGAGAAATAATCTGTGGTGCTACCAACCCTGACCAAGTTTAGCAATAAGCATAAATCTCGTATATTGCCATAAGGAAAAGCTTAAGTGCAAAGTGGCCACGGTCAAATAGCGACTGTTTCTTGCAACTGTAATGCTGGCTTAAAGTATATGTGAAGCATTAGGATATGTGAAGACTTAGGATATAGCTTTCAGGCACATTAAACTAATTAAAACCCGGTCTTCTGCACCCCTGCTGCATCTTTCAGTCCCTCTCTTTGCATCTGCCATGGTATTCACATGATGTGACTGCAAGAGAGTTTCTGAGAAGTAATTTGATGAAAATTGAACCCTACTTAAAACATAATTAGTTTTGACCAGATCACCTCCCTCAATCACCTAATTGTGTTATCAGATGAGTAGCAATGGAGAGACAGGAGAACTGGTGTCCCTGACTCTAGAGCTATTCAAGCAGCTAGTGACTCTCAAACTACTGTAGCTCATGCAAGGAAGAGCTGATGCTAGCGTGGTGCTTCCCTGATATCCCAAGGGCAAGCAACCATTTGATTTTTGTAGTCCCACTGTGGAAAGTATGATACCGGGCTATTTTTTTTCCTTTATTGTTCCTTCTTTTAGAAACTCTTTCCTCTATTGGCCACAGGTGATAATAATACAGCATCTCTGTTGCTTACAGGCCTAACATAGTAGCAGGGGAAGGTAGTTTTCTGCCCTCTATGATTGCTTCATGCAACCAAAGGTAGGATATAAAAGTGGTTTCCTGATAGAAAAGACCATCAAAAGAAAGATGCTATATACTACAACTTCAGCTGTGAAAAGACTTTTTTTTTTTTCTATTACGAAAAGGAGACTTTGATTTCTCCAAATTGTTTGAATTATTGCTGAATAAATTTTTGTGATT
>NW_010584740.1:0-28450 GCF_000705375.1 Tinamus guttatus | reverse complement strand
TTTTTTTTTTTTTTTTTTTTTGAGCGGAGATGAGGTCACAAATTGGGTGGTCAAATATTCAGTTTGAACTTTCAGCATACCATGTGGATATAAACTCTCTCGCTTTTTCCATCTGCCAGAGAGTTTCAGGCCCTCAGAAAGGCAAGAGAAAAAAAAATGCCACCCCTATCACCAATGAAAGATTATTTCTTTTACATAGAATCATAGAATCATTATGGTTGGAAAAGGCCTTCAAGATCATCAAGTCCAACTGTAACCCATCACTACCATGGCTGCTAAACCATGTCCCTAAGTGCCTCATCTACATGTTTCTTGGTGACTCCACCACTTCTCTGGGCAGCCTGTTCCAATGCTTCATCACTCTTTCTGTGTAATTTTTTTTTTCCTAAAATGCAACTTGAGGCCATTTCCTCCTGTCCAAGCTACAGTTATTTTGGAGAAGAAATATGGGGGGTATGGTGACTGTAAAGATCGTCGTCTTTCTGTAGCATGATGATACAGCAATTTTTCAAGGACGAGCCTCCAAAAATTGAGTCCCTGGAGTATTATGAGTTTACACTGGTGCCCCGGGGCCTGATGCTGCAGCAAGAGCCAGTCAGGAAGTAAGGGATTGTGCTCCAGCGTGGAAATCCTGCTGGCCTGGAAGGACTTTATGCCTTATTTCTGGTGCTATGTGCAATGGTGCCTGGTTCATACAGCCAAAGCAGTGGGCTGAGGTGTCCATCCCAGAGGCAGCAGATCATCCTTTCACTGATCATTTTATTGCCTCCCTTTCCTCTCTTCTCCTGAGATCATCCTTTCCTCTTTGTGCAGAAGGGAGAGAGATGCAACACAGTTTAAACATGGCACATGTGCATACTCTAGTTTGAAGGTTGAGCCCACGTTGCAGACCAGATTGAGGGTAAACGACAAGACAGAGCTAGGAAGGCGCTCCCAAGCTAAGGAAATTCGACTTTGCCACTGCATGTGCAATACTGGACTGAATTCATGATGATACGTGGGGCAGCTAGGCAGGGATCCGTCTGTGGACTGTGCACTGGCGGATAAAACTTTTCAAACCACTTAGACCTGTGGACAAAAAAGTGTAGCTGCATGTTTTCCATGTTCTTCGGAGAAAAACTTCAGAATATAAAGGTGTGTTAAAAATTATATACTTGAAATTCTTCCTTCGACTCAAAATGAGGCATTTTGGTTTTTTTTGTTGTTGTTGTTTGTTTTTTATTAGATGTCATTTTAACTTGTATTTCAAATTTCTTCCATATTTTAAACAGAAATGTCATTTCAAAACAGAAATGCGACCAGTGTTTATCTTGAAACTTGCAGTCACTGACTCAGAAAATGTAATATGCTTCCCATATTTTTCTTTCTTCCAATGAAAGCATTAGCTAAATTAAACTCAAGCTTGTCATGTATTTTGGGTCTCTGAAGCTTCATTTTCAGCAAATTCTGTATTTGCTGAAACATTTTTAGCTGTTGGGTGCAGATAGGTACCCGGAGGCTCGTGGGCTGTGCTCTGCCCTGCTTCATCCTTGCTGGCTACAGGGACACTGACCATTTCAAAGCTGCTTTGCTGTTCCTGTGCAGTAACAAAGCAGCACACAGCCCTAGCGGCTTCAAAATATTGAAAGTGCAAAAAATGGTAAGCTATAGATAAACTGTTCGCGTACCATTTGGAGTATTACATTTCTGAAAATTTTCCCCAAATTTATTTTTTTTGCTGGATGGCATAGCACGAAGTAAGTAGTCTTTGTGTGTGCAATCTTTAAAACAACAAAACAAAACAAAAAAAACTTTGCTCCATGATTTTACCATGCACAATAAGTATAATATAGAATTAAAAATGAATTATGCTGGACATTTTTTTTTTAAGTTCATAGAGCTGCCTCACTGAAAGCTGCAGTCTTTGTGTTCTATTTGGTTTGCTACAGCCTAAAACAAATAAATTCCTGAGGCAAATATTTACTCATGAAACATGAAAACTCTCCACTGCATTTTTGGTGCTCTCGTATTTAAAAAATGGATTGCATATTAATTTGACTCTGGGCTCTTGGGCCTTCATTCAGCCAACACTGAAAACATGTTTCTGAGTCGATGTGAGTAAATCTTTTGAAGTTTATGGTAGGAAGATTTTCAGAATTGCTGTTTCAGAATTGACCCTGCTCCTTAGACACTAATTTCAGCAGAGCAAAGTTAAATTTAAATACTAAGGTTTTCTGAAAATCATCCTTATTAGAGGACAGCTTGAGACAACAATATTTTTTCAGAAAATTTCACTTACTCCTTATACCAGAAAATCCTCATTGCAGATACTAGTAGAGAAGTGGACAAAAGGCTGAATAAGAACTTGAAGATTTGACCTTGTATATTTTTCTTTCTTTGATCTTGCAGTATTACTTTCTGATGATATTTATCCTTTCTGCTTCTGGCTTCCTTTGGTAAATGAATATATGTGGAGCTTTTAAAAATTCCCTTGAATCAGCTAATTATTTTTATATTTGTGGGTGTCCCTTGCATTAAAACTTTTCTGAACTCCCACAGCTCCAGACTGCCTTGGTTTTTGACCACCCAAGTACACAATCCAGTGGAAATGCAACGCTGAAACTTCTCCTTGATCTCTCTGAAAAGACCTTGTTGTGTCATAGTTTTGCATTCTTCAACTGAAAATCCACTAATTACACAACAGATAATTAAAACCATATAAAATCCACACAGAAAAAAAACATTAAAGTCATCTCAAGACAGAAAATGAAAGCCAGATTATCTAATACTAGTAAAGGTTTATACTATAGAATATGCAAATATATTCTTCATTATCATCTGGAAAATGAAAACATGATGATCCCTAAGTACTGCTTGTTGGATATTTTATTTTATTTTATTTTATTTTATTTTAATGAATAAAACAAACATAACAACTTGTCCAGGATAGATTTTCAGAATTTCCAAAATTCAAATTCAGCATCAGAATATCAGCAGTGGAATATCTTAAGATGCTTAAAAATTCAGTGAGGATAATAAATGTCTACTTTTTAGATTGCTACTATGATCTTTTTGCTGATGAAGTGAGAAGATGTTTGTAAGGAGATTATTTGTGCTTCTCTTGGAGCCTGCCTTTTACAGTAGTGCCCTTGTGCAAGCAGGATCAGGGTGTTTGAATGTTTCTTCTTAGTGTGTTGGTTGTGGATATTCCAACTCAAACTTTTGGTTGATTTTCTACTAATTCTAGGATTTTTTCCCAAAATATGTGTATTTAGGAGTTTGCTAAAACAAACTGGCATAATTGTGTTATATTTAGTGCCTTTTTTCTTTAATACACTCAAACTCATTAAATAAAAAATATAATGGAAACAGGTAAAAACAATTCTAAAGTTTTTTTTTTTTTAATAGGTATTTTGCTCATATCTGAGTGACTGAATTCTGGACTACCATGAGCTAATGAGTATCAGAAATAAGATGAATCCTTGTTTCTGCTTTAACATGGGATCAGTTTATCAGTGTTATGTCATAAATATTATGAGCCTCATTTGTTTTATTCCTATGGCTTCACTAAATTATGTTACTTTTCTCAACATCCCTTTTTTTAGCAACAGTCATTTTGGGACTAGGTATAGACATCTGCAAAATTAATGATGGAATTAATTTTTCAGAAGGTTTTTGGAAGATTGTCTATTTCAAAATCTTTCATAAAGCTGTTTTTGAAAATGTTCATTCGATAAATTATTCTGCAGTGTGGTCCTGGCCTTCTAAATTCACCTTTCCAACTGTGATAAAAAAAAGATCAAGTGGATTGCCTATCCTTTGCCTCTGAGATGTGTTAGAAGCTGGCTTATGATTAAGGATAAGAAGTGTAAGAAATATTATTAGGAATTTATAGTAGCTGCCACCATGAGTGATGCTGAAGTGAAAGTTTTTTAACACTTATATCTTTACTTTGCTGGAGAGAACACAGAGTCTTTAAACTTTTCAGTGGACTAATAAACTTCCAAATAATGTGAGGGAACAAAGTAATGTTTGGTTATAATTTCCTGATATTTTTATTGGTGATTACCCTGTCTTACTCAGGATTAATCATTATTTTCTTTGTTTTTTTTTGCCTGAACTATTTTTTTCTACAGTCTCTTGTCAGACACTGTCAAAATCTTGTGTTTCATATACCCAAGTGTGGAACAGTTGTTTTCCTCTGGTATTTCCTCTCTTTTTTTTTTTTTTTTCTTGAAATGAATGTGACTTTCTAGAGAGTTTTAATTTTCAGTAAAATATTCTGCCCAGAAAGTGTTTTCCTGTGACTGTATTTCAAAGCTCCTAAACCAATAAACCCATTTAGTCCCTAAATCACCAATATCCAATCTTTAAAGTGTTGGAAAACATTTGGTCTAAAATTACCTCTGGAAAAGCTAGACGAGGTAGACCAATTTGTTTATATGCAGAGGGAAAAAGATTATTTTGCACATTTTTTAATTGTTATTCTGGATGAGCCTAATAGCTGAAGATACCAGAACATTCAGCCCAAAATTATGCTAGAGGTCAATCCAAAACTCACAGTCCTGCTCAGAGCCCAGACAGTAGTCATCTGTTCCTATAGGATGCATTAACAAAATCTTTACACGTCTGCAAAGTCTTTAGATCAAATTCCATTTCTCCAAAGTTATCCAACACCATCCCTGTGAAAAATCTCTTACATAATTGAGGGTGGATTTGCACATATATGGCTGTGTCATTTGTGTCTTCAGGCAAAGCACATAAAATCCTCCCACCCAGAAACAAAAACACAATGAAAAAGCAGTTGAAATTGGAATATATTCCTGTAGCTTTCCTCTATTAAAACAAGACTAAATCCAAAATAAACATGCCCAGATTTATGATATATAGGTGAGGATTGAGAACATCGGCCACCGCGGGTTTCCTCTGAGTGCGTGTGTGCGTGTTTGTGTGCAGGTACTGAAAACACTGAAGGCATTTGGGTTATTTGATAAAAAAAAGCCTTTTTTTCCCCTTTATTTAAAACTTTTAGATCACACCTTATGTCTTGCAGAACTTTTGAAAAGCTTTTCTGTTCTAGAATTGGACTTCCTTACAAATGCATGGCACACGACTTCAGTGACCATGATGTGCTAATTTCCAAAAGGGGACAAAAGGTAGTCATTCTGTAACCTATGAAGACTGCTTAGACTTCTTTCATGCAAAGACTCTCTGACTTCTGCTAATTGAGTGTTTCTTAATCAAGGCTCTTTTCCCACAACACATGTTCTGTTTGCCACGATTCTTTAGCCTTTCCACTTGCTGAAATAAAAGTTTAGATTCTAAATTCATGAGAATGATAAATATTAATACTATGAATCATACTGATCTAGCTGATCCTAGTATTTGAAATTGCATATGAGACCCGATACTGTCATTATGAGTAATGCTGCTGGAACTGAGGCTTCAAGATGATGGATAACCTCGCCTGCTAAACCGTTGCCATACAGACTGGTCCTAGAACCAGACTTAAAAGAAAATGGAATCAAAATGGCATAGCAGTATTTCATTAACTAAAAGTAACATTATACTGACCTTTTCAAGTAATTCAGATTTTCTTTAGTTGTGCTACCCTTCCAGATGAGATGGTCAAGTAGGGGTGAGTGAACATGCTTATGAAGTTTAGAAATTTAGAGTACTTCTTTTCTCATAACACTGAATTTTGTAGCCTATTTTTCCATTATGATAACCATTCCCTTTGGAATTGCTTTAAATTTATTTGGCTAAGTTAATTTGTGGAATATTCCCTATACACAGTGGGACAAATGAGAGTAGTGACTAATTTGAGTAGTCAAAGACAGCTGGAAAGGCTGATTAGCACCATCAGAGTTCTGTGTTTCTTGCTATTCAAAATTGCAGTGGAACCCCTTGTTGCCTCTTCTGAAAATGCCTACCAAACACAAAGTTGAGCAGCTGATGCTATATATAAAAATGCTGTCCCATTTGCAGGAGGGAGTGTGGGGTGTTTTGGAGAGAAGCATCTCAGAAAAGGCAGCATTATTATCCCCCCATCCCATCTTTAACACTTTGAGCAGATTCTTGCTAATGTACATTAGTAGACCCAACAGACAGCAAGGCATTTTGTTTATTATTTACTTCATTTTTATGTCTCTGCTATTGTGCCTGCTTTGGTAGCCAGGATGTGGATTACAGTGATTTAGATCCAGGTAGGGGGGTGCCATGGCACATGTAGTTGTGATGGGAGCAGTACTGTTCAATTTAGAAAACTTGGAATTACCTGGGCTTTATCTCATTTCCATTTAAAGGTATATTTTGATCCTTAAGCTTTTACATTGTTTCATTATTGTACTTTTTAAAAGTTCTTGTTAACAATACTGCTCTAAAAATAACTCTAGGGTAGACAAGCATATATCAAATGTATTTTTGGACTTTCTCATAATTTATATTCAGCTAAACAAACCGCATGAATTTCAGAATTTTATTCAGAAATTTGCAAAAATGAGGTAAACTGTTTATTATCTCCTTATCTAATGTAAGTCAAAGTAAGCCCATTGACTAATTTGAAATTAGACTTAATATTTATATCATTTGTCTCCATAGCGGTGTACAAAAATATGTTGTCTGCTTATGGATAGTGATAGTTGATACAAAATAAATGATAAGTTACAAGACATTACTAGATGAATTCTGGGACCATGTCTGTGTATTCTTCAGATTATAATGTGTATTGTTTTTCTTTGTAAAATAATTTCTATCCTGCTTTCACCTGAGTTCTGGGGAAATTTGGACCATTTGATAACTGACCATTCCTATATTGCGTTGTGATATAAAAACTATAAATATTTAAAAAACTATAAAAACTATAAATATTCTTTTGAAACTGTGAACCAGTGTCTAGATAGATCGGCAAGGACTTCCTGAATTTGGAAAAAGGCCGAAATGGTAAGTTTGTCAAAGCTGCTTATTTCTATGTTGTGCTGTTGTTATGAGACTTCCTAATGGCAAGCGAAATGTCAGCCTTGCTTCCAATTTCACTCCTGAATGTCTAAGCAGAAGAACCCAACCAGTGTGCTTATCTCTCAGTTGCAAACTGCTCTCCTTGCTTTTTCAGGTGCCAAAAATTCCAGCTGTCCAATATCCCGCTGTGAAAATCTTCAATTTCCCCTGGCAGCTTTTATGAAGCAGTGAACATTATCATTATAAAAACTTTATAGCAGATCTTAAGTTGAAAATGCCAGGGACAGTCTAAAACCAACCGAATAAAAATATGGAGGTTGGCTCTGGGTTTGATTATTCATGTTCAGGTTCATTTAAAGAATCATCATCTTTTCCTTAGCACTTTGGAGACTGTGGTGGAATTTTTCTGGAGCTGATAAGAGTTCGGCAACTTTGCTGGTGTTGGGGGTGTTTCACCTCAGTGGCCACAGCGTGGATGGAAGTGATTCTCTCTGGAAAAGTAGATCTCTCTGAAACTGGGTTTTAATGTGCACACAGAACTGCAGGTCCAAGGCTCTTAATGTGCTGACGGCACTACGTAGAAATTGCTTTTTATTACTGACCAAGCTTCTATCATCAAATGTTCAACATCTAATGGCATGAAGGTTGTTTGTGTGCTGCGCTGTTTGCTTGCCTATAAAATCCACTCCAAGTCTTACTGTGGTCCTCAAATACCACTTAGAAACTCATGAAGTTTGGACATATGATGGCACTGTTGTGCCTAAACTAACTGGTGATCACATGCCCCTTGCTAAGTGGAGTCTTGCTCTTCCGTGTTCAGGAAAAAAAAAAAAAACCTAAGAAAACACCAGAAACTAGTGTTCGGCATAGCTTGTTAGAATCCTAAGAAAACACCAGAAACTAGTGTTCAGCATAGCTTGTTGGAAGGTGATTCAAAGCTCATGGAAGGTGATTCAAAGCCAGCTTTTCTAAAGGAGCTTTAGCAGAGCAGTGGGCCCACAAACTCATGTGTGCAGCCCAACAAGTCCTTTGTAGCCCTGGGGCACCCTAAAACTTCCAGTGAAGTCACTAGCACAGGATTGATTATACAGCATATCCTGCAGGAAACCAGATAGGAGCCTTCCTGCTTCCGACACAGGAGCAATAAACGAGACACAAAAGGTCAGGGAATGTAGGGAGGACCACAAAGGGAAGCCACGTCCTTTCATTCCCTAGCCAGCAAAACTTGGGTTGTTGTTTTTGCTTTGGAACTCTTTTTGAAAGTAAAAGCTTTAAAGAGAAAATATGGGCAGTTGTGCTTCACAGAAACTTTTGCTCAGCATTTTGAATCAGATCATACAACTGCTGGTTTTCGTTGTCAGCAGTGATACAGGCACAGAGGATGCACTTTGCAGCACACTGCAGCCTGTTTCCCTGCAGGAAAGCAGGAGGCAGGTATATACATATGTTCCTTTCCTATGGAGCTGGCACAAAACTTGCATGCAAAGCTTTGTTTTCCATCTCCACCCATGGAAATCCAACCACCCTCTATGAGTTTGCCCTGGCATCTTAGACATCTGTGACTCCCCAGGGTTGTCTTTGTCTTTCCCCTGCCTGTGCAAAACCAGGACATCTGTTTGCCTGATAGGTTGTTGCCCAAATTCTTTGTCCAGGTGATTAAGGTTAAATTGATGTCTAAAATGAACAGAGGGTGATTCTCTGGCCAGTAAGCATTTTCATCTGAGGTTTATTTGGTATCTAATTGCCTGTTTGGAAAAGGAGCAACACAGTGTAGCCACAACTGATGATTAAAATGGAATTATTACAGAATTTTGGAATGAGATGTGTCTGAGAAGCAGCTCCTCGGGAAACAATTAATGTCATGGAGGACTACAAAGGGAATTGAAGACAGCAATCTCATGTGATTTTGCAAGATGCCACAGAATAGGGTGTGTGAGTAGGAAAATGGCCTGTGAAAGAGGTCAAGTGATCCCTCTACCCTTCTCAGATGATATACTACATCTGTTTTTGAGCTCTGCTGTTGAAGGAAGGTAGATCAGCTGGTGAAAATCTAGAAAAGAGTTGCAAAAGTGAACATAGAGAGCTGGAAAACTTGATTTCTGAGGAAAGATTGAACACTTTTTTTTTTAAGAAAATTTACAGTATACAATATAATTAAATGAACTCCACAGAAAGGAAAGCTCTAGTTGTTTGGGCTGCTGTTTCTGTGGTGGGTAGTGTAACACCTGGTGTTTTGCAGGCGCCCTCTTCTCACCAGTGCAGGTTTTCGCTCTTCCCACCGGCCGGTGCCTGGATGAAACCAGAGCCACCCACTCTGTATTCCAGAGAATGTTTCCTACCACCATCTTAACTTTATCAAAAGCTGTCAGGGAAGACAGAGGATTGAGCCTGTTCTGGAATTCAGAAACTGCTGTTGTAAAGGAATAACCAGCCCCAATACATATTCTGCTCAGATGGAAACTCTTACTGATCACTTTTCTTCTCCAACTTAGAGGCAGGGAACAAAATCAGCTCATCTCCAGTTCAGCTCCTTCAAATACTGCATTTGTGTGTGTGTGTGTTGAATCCACATCTGAGTTTTGAATTTGAGTTTCTTCTGTTTTAATTATGACTCCCTTCCCTTCCCTTCCCTTCTTTTCTTTCTACAACAGTCTTCCCTTTTATATCTTCCTTATCTTCATTAAAGGAATAATATGGCCAATGGCAGAGATTTGCTTAAATATTTACTCCCTGAAATATTTTTTATGACAATAATTTCTACCTTGGATGGGAAATACCCAATCTAAAAAGACAAAATCCTGCTGTTGAATTGCATCTTCTTTGCCTGAGAACTCTTTTGGTCATCTGTGTCTGTGTTGTTTTTTCCTCCTGTTCTCAGTGAGCTGTTAGTTTTGTGCATGCATATTGTGGATGTATTGTGCCCTTTATTTTAAGATCTATATAGAAAAAATGCATTGATTTTTTTTTCTCAGATATGTGCCAGCAACATTCCTAAATGTATTTCATTTGAATTTTCATCTCCTGCTGCTCCTATGAAGTTGAAGGATGATTTTTGCTGTCTTTGTATTTTTTTTTCCTATTGATTTGACTATCCTTTTCCAATATGCCTCAAACTTAAAGTTTTGCTGTATGCATAGAAACCGATTTAGCCTTCTGTTTCTTCTTTGTAGAGGACAAGTTCTTGTTCCTCAGATGATATAGTACTTCTATCCTTGTATTTTAACAACATTGTCATCTAGATATAATAAGAATTGCTCTCCTCACTTATCTGATTCTGTTTCAATTAAAAGCATTTTAATGATGCAGAAATGAAAGCACTAGCTCTCATGCTTGACAAGTGAGTTATTTTCTTTTAGCCTTCCCAGTTCTGTCGAGTTAATAGCTTCACAAAAGCATATATAGTACTTATTTTGATTGAACTTATTTCCTGGTATTGTGCCTGGGCTCCAAGTAATATTTCAAAATCACATTTCCAATATTTCTTTCCATTCAGGTTATGCTCTTTGATAATCATTCTTAAATGTGTGGAAGTAAAACTTCATGTTTACGTTATGATTTTTTACTTACACAGTCAGAAAAAGAAACTAACAAGTTTCCTGTAGTTTTTAGTCAGTGCCATAAAGCTTATCACTGGATACACAATGCCCAAATAATCCTGACACGGTGACCTCTATCTCTGCTTCTCAATCATGTGTTTCACAAAATGTTCTGCGGTAAAAATTGTGGTGCTTTGCCCAGACAATTTAAACAAAAGCCTTTTTCTAATTCTCTCTAAACTTGCTAGGTTATCACTCTAGTATGGAATCAGTCAGACTATTAAAAAATCTGAAGAAAAATGTACCTGAAAGAAACGTATTAATAAATCTAGCTAAATATTTCCTTTTTCATTTGGAACCGTAACACTGTGCACTAAAAGAAATGTGTGCTTTTAGTTATAGCCTAGTTTCCCAAAGAAACAGTGCTTACGGGAATTGTGTGCCTCTGTCAACCAATCTCAGTTTAATTCCTTACAGACATAGACAGAAAGTTATGATATCTGAAAATTGCAGTAGAGAAGGGAGGCCAAGATTAGTGCCCCAGTGCAGGAAAATGTTGATTGTATATTGCAGCCTATATGCTTGTCAGATATACGGGTCACCATTCAATACGTCCAGGTGGGCTTTACTGATTTTTACTCAAGATAGGAAGGACAAATGTGAATGTTGAAGATTACCAGCCAGACTTTTCAAGACTGAAGGAATGGGCAACAAAATGACAAGTTCAATATGGATGAATGCAAAGTGATGCACATTAGGAAAAAAGGCCTTTGCATTACATTTAGTGTTCTCTGAGCTGACTGTTACCATTCAGAAATGAGAGCTATTTGTTATGATTGAGAATTTAATGACAGTTTCTGTCCCATGCTTGGTTATAGAAAAAGGCAAGTCAATGGTTAAGAGCTATTAAAAAAGGTTACGAACTATTAAGAAAAGAACTGTTAAGAAACAATATTTTACCGTTGTGTAATTCCAACATCTTGAATTCAGTGTAAAGTTTGGGTCCCTGCATCTCCTAAGGACTGTGTTTGAAGCAGCAGTGTTGTAGAGTGTGACAGGGACAATAAAAATGTGAAACAGCTTCTATCTAAGACTAAAACACTTCAGATTAGGAAAGAGACAATTTAGGGGGAATATAAAATCAGATGAAGTTAGGGAACCAGCTTCAGGAGAGACAAAATGAGATAATTCTTCACTCAGTTGACAATTGTAGATGTAAACTGTAGACAGGTGCTAAAGTTTGTCCTAGTTCAAGAGAGATCTTTTGGGTAACCTTTGGTTAATGATTAGGGTCATTAAATTTACCAGCCACAGCATGACAAGAAAATCAAGGAAATTTTGGAGCTGAGGCAGAAAATAGAAGGTATAGTTGTAACTGAGGGCAGAATATTGAGATGATGACATTTGCTTTCAGCTAGTCTCATGTTGCTTATATACTTTATGGGGACCAAATGAGCGCTCAAAGGAGCAGCAATGTGCACACAACTGTAGTGCTTTGACCAACGTGTTAGCTGGCTAACCTGCACGTTTCTGTTAGCAGGCCAATGAATATACACAATGTTTAGCTTCACTTAGAGCAATGCCCTGCAAGCAAGTTGTAGCCATGAAAATGCCAGGGCTATTGCTGGAAGGATGGATTTAAATTGAAGCTGGAGCTACTATCTCAAAAGAGTTCGAAGAGGCAAAGGCTGCGAGTTCATCAGCAGCTGAGCCTCGTTAGTTATGCACCCCATGGAGAAATGTGTTGCTATTTCTCTTTCCTTGTCTTCCCTTTAGTTATCATACCAGATGTCAAAAAAAGGAGTTTTTTTTTTTTTTTTTTTGCAAAAGAGTTCTGTCTATTTACATAATATCTTACATAATCTTTTGTGTGTTCCACAGTCAGAGAAATAATGCTAACAACACTATACAACAGCCCAAACTTTTTTGGGTTAGGATTTTAAGCAGATAATTAAATAATTCTATTATTTTGGGTTAACTGCATTAAAGCAACAGGATTTATGAAAATCTTGATGTTTACAGAGAGCTGGTTATCCTCCTGTGGGTAGTCAGGCCCCAATAAATGTGCATAAGTAGAATGTAGAGTTAGTAAAACCAACCTAAAATCTTAGCCAAGTCTTGAAGAAGTATGTTTCTATAGAAACACAGAATTAATCCTTGTAGCATTCTCTCAGGCTTTCTTATAACGCAAGCCTTCCATTTCTTCAGCATCAGTGTCACCAGGTATTAGAGTTCTCTGAGGCTTATTTGCTTTGCTGTTTGCACTGTTAACTTCCTGACCACAGGACATATGAATGACTGCAAAAGTCCAGGCTGCCTCAGGTTGGGGACCTTTTCTGTTGAGAGTTGCTTTTGTAAATGTTTTAGGAAACGCAGACAAGGGCTATAGGATTTAACTTTTACTTGGCTCTTGTCCTGGGGGACTATTCACAGCAGAATTAGGTCTTAGAAATTCCGTGAGAGAATCTTCAGAGTAAACATAGAGCCTTTTTATGTCTGATCAGATTCCATAATTATACGCTTTATTTGCAAAGCAAGTGATTCTAAGACATACATTCTAATACAACTTCTTTCCCTGTGATGGATAATTTTGGTTAAATAGTCTAGAAAGACTCAGAGAGAAGACTGTTTACTATAAAATTTTTGATTGCTTTTTATACTTATCCTATTTACAAATATTTTCCTAAATGCAATTTAGGCATTTTTATATCATGTAAAAAAATTGAATAGAAACGCATATTGCAAATTTCAATTTCATGTTGTCTTCGAGAAAGTGTTTTGTAATCAGAAAGTTAAAAGAAGAAGCCCATATGTCATATTAATGTACTACTTGGTATAGATTTCCAGTAAAAGAACAAACATAGTGAGGCTTTTTTCAGTTAAGGCTGATTGTAGCCATACAATGCTAGAAAGTAAGGAATAATTTCTGATGAAGTAGCTCAAGCTTGAAAAAACAATAGAACTGGTTGCAGCAAAGAACAGTTGACTAACTAACTGCTTTGTATTGTGTCTGACACTTGCACATAGTTATCTTGGAAAGTTAATAATATCACTGCACTAAATAAAATTCATAAACTGCAAAGCAGATCTAGGTCTATGATCTGACAAGCTCCTTGTTGTTTGGGGGTTTAGTCTTTAGGGGACAAAAAAACAGAAAATATTGCAGAAATAGCTTTGAAGCCTAATAAAAGAAACTTAATTGTTTAGTAAGTAGAGATGCAATCTGAAGGTAAATCTTACAGCTCCTGGAAGGTGTGTGAGTAGAACAATTTAAAGTCAAAAAAGAAATGAATTTTTAAGGAAACACATACTTAAAATATCAAGTAAGAAAGCTTTTCCTTCTTATATTTAGATTCACATTTTTCCTTTTATGCTTTGACGGCTTTGGCCCACAGTTTTGCTCTGTTTAACTTCATTTAACCTAGCCGAGATGGTCTTCTTCATAAAGCACATATCACAGTCTGGTAGTTGTGCTCTCTTAAAATGAGACTTCTTTTTTGTATTGTCTTGGTCATATGAATAAAATAAATAAATAGTCCATGTTCCCTAAGTCTGTACCTCAACCATGATTTGAGGAATGTTTTTTATGGCAGTGTACACTGAGATTTTTTTAAAAAAATATTGTTCATGATATATTTTTCCTACATTCCTTTATTTCTTGTATTCCTAAATTTCGAATTGCATGTTTGTTTTAGGAATGTATAACATTTTTGTATTTTTTGTGTGTATTTTTATTATAAACTTAAGTAGTGAATATTTTTTAACTTAATTCCAAATATTTTATGTTTTGTAGAATTTTTTTTCCAAATAAAATAAGCTATCTAATTGCAGATTGTAAATTGCTGAAAATAGTTTTAAAAGTCATTTTGCTTATATGCAAAATTATATGCAGAACTAAGAGATGTTGCCCAGGAAATTAATGCAGAATCCCTAATCTAGGGATAGCAGAGTTTTTATTTTTGTGTCCGATTTCAAGGGTGTTGACAGTTCATATGTCCTCGTATGTACTTATGAACCTATGTCAAGTGGGGTCTTGTTGTTGAATTTTCTGTAGTGTGTTATAAGCATCTGAAAGGAGTGTGGTATAATCTCAATTCAATATTTTCTTGAGTAGCAAAGTTTTTCACTGTTGGCCAATTCACAGACTTATGCATTTGGAAGAGGCTCTTGTTTAGCCTTCCAGTTTAGGTAGTTCGATAAGTATGTGTTTTTAAATAAGTAGATAATAGTAGTTTTCTAACTATTTCTGACATATTCTGCTATTTAATTTTTTTAGGCAATTTTGTAATTGCTTGTCATATGCCAAAATAATGTTTTGCACTTTGATGCATTCATAAATTCTATCAGTAAGTGCTCTTGTAAGTATTTATGCAAATACCTTAATCAAAAAATAAATGTTGTTAGTAGAATTTTAGTTCAAGAATCACATTAACATTTTAAACATCCTTTTTTTTCCAGTCTTGAATAACAAGCACTTTAAATCACACAGTGAGTTGGAATCCTTAACTACTGTATTAATTAGTGAACATGTTTTGTTAATGTTACTTGATGTCTGATACGCCTCAAAAAATCAAAGCCAATCTGTTTGATTTTATTTATTTTTCAGTTGTTTTACTTTCTGCTTCAAACTAGCTACATCTATTCTTAAATTAAATCAAAGTAATTACTACATAAAAAATTTAAACCACAGTCAATATGCCTTGTTGTATACTCCTGGTTATTCTCAAAATAAGCTTTTGCAATGCATAACTATAATGAATTCCTAGGCAGTTGTCTACTAATGACTTCCCAGTAAAAACTTCTGGGAAGATCTTAAGCACAGAGATTATTTCCAGCAAAATGTTAATTTAAAGTTAAGCAAAGGGACAATTTTTCTTGTCTTGATCTTCCTTTTCTTAGTTTTTATTTATTTATTTATTTTATTTAACATGTTCTCTGGCTAAGAAAGAATGCTATAATTCTACAGACTGGATGAAATTCATTTTGGTGTAGGAAGAAAAGCAAAAGGCCTACACATGTCTTATGTCCCACTTATGTCCTACTTTGGGTGATTAGTGAGAAAGACTTTTTGCTGGCAGTTTCCATGGCCAGTGCATAGTATTCTCCACCAGCAGGTGATGCTATCTTGTTACTCATAAACAAAATCAATGCTTATTTGCTGTGCTACTTATCTTGCTTGCTCCATAGGCACTTGAAAAGGTGGATAAGACTGTAGTTGCTGCTAGGTTTTTGTGTTATCTCATTAGAGAATCATAGGAAAGTAAGCCAGGGACAGACCTCAAGGGGTCATGTAGTTCACTGCGGATGACAGGATTAAGTATGCTTAGATATACCTGACTGTGTATAATCTTTTCGTAAAAACCTTCAAAAGAGGTTTCACAAAGCCTCTGGAATATCTATTGGTGTGTCTCAACACTCGCAGAGAGGGAAAATATCTAAGATAAACCTACTTTACTACCTGCTATCTTGATTCATTCTCATTCTACTTCCAGAGACTTGGAAAACAATCAATTGTTGTTCTCTTTATAATAGCCACTTGAAAGATTGTTATCAATATCCTTCCTCAGTCCCCTCTTTTCTAGACTAAACAAATCTAAGTCGTTCAAATTCCCTAGAGGTCATTTTTCTAAAACTCAAATCATTCTTGAAACCTCCACAACGGATTATTTCCAATATGCTTTTGTCTCCCTTAAAATCCCAAAACTGGATAGCAAATCTTAGTTCTCTATAATATTATTACTCAATTGTTAATTCTCTATTTTATGTTTATCCATTTTAATTCTTCTTCACTATAGCACAAGTGGAATTGCTGAATTTCAAATTGTGACTTTCAAATTATAAAAGATTAGAATTATTTTAATTAGAATTGAACACTTCTTTCCAGATTCTAAATTTGTTCTTCAAAATGTTCTGAGTTTCTTTTGGCTTAGTACACTCTTATTTTTTAGTGCTGAGTCATAATTCTAGGATTAATAATTTTAACGAGAAGCTTCACTGTGTCTCTATGTATCTTTCAGCAAAGATGGAACAGGGACAGAGTTACAGTTCCCCTATCTACATAAAACTGAAACTGGTGGAAATCAAGGGCACTGATGAACTTTCTATGGGATCATTAGATGGTAGAAGGAGAAAAAAAATCTGCTTTGTCATTTGACTTTTGTGTTTCCAGTTGTTTAAAGCACTTAATTTGTACCATTTTTGGTACTAAGAAGGTTCTTGGAAATGATGAATTTAATCCTCAGTGATCATATGTGACTAGAATAGTTTTCTGAAGCATCTATTTTTATTTGTTTTTTTTTCAAATATGATTTTGGAAGCCTAATTTTCCATCTGGAAAAAAACAAAGACTGAGAGTTTTGGCTTGAACATATATTTTCAGCTTGTTTCATATTTAAATGACAGACAACATAAGACTGAAGAAGAGTATTTTCTGGTTTGTTGCTCTTTTTTTTTTTTTAATTTACACTTCTCTTTCAGAACACTGTTTTTCCACTTTTTTTTTTCTGATCTAAATGTGAACTTTAATGGTGCAGAAAGCTGTACTACTGGAGTAACTTCTTATACAAAATATAAGACTTACATATACTTATACATGGTTTCTATGACCGTAGGATTCTGTTTGAAGATCACCAGCTAGTGGGGAACGATGGTAGCCGCCTCGGCAAGAAGGGCATGTGTCTGCGAAAAGGTTGCCCAGCCTGGTTAGGAGGGCTTTAAACAAAGCATGAAGGGGGACAGGGAGTATTACACATAGACAGGACAGTGTTATGATGTTACATGGCAGAACCCAGAGGGTGGTGATCAGCAGTGCAGAGTCTAGTTGGAGGCCTGTAGCTAGAGGGGTCAGTCCTTGGTCCAGTCCTGTTCAATTTATTCATCAATGACCTGGATGAAGGCACAGAGTGCTCCCTCAGCAAGTTTGCTGATGATACCAAACTGGGAGGAGTAGCTGATACCCCAGAGGGCTGTGCTGCCATCCAGAGGGACCTGGACAGACTGGACAACTGGGCGGTGAAAAACCTCATGCAATTCAACAAGGCCAAGTGCAAGGTCCTGCACCTGGGGAGGAATAACCCCAGGCACCAGTACAGGCTGGGGACCGACCTTGTGGAGAGCAGCTCTGCGGGGAAAGACCTGGGTGTCATGGTGGATGATAAGTTGACCATGAGGCAGCAGTGTGCCCTCGTGGCCAAGAAGGCCAATGGGATCCTGGGCTGCATTAAGAAGAGCATCTCCAGCAGGTCGAGGGAGGTGATCCTGCCCCTCTACTCAGCCCTGGTGAGGCCGCATCTGGAGTATTGTGTCCAGTTCTGGGCTCCACAGTCCAAGAGGGATGTGGAGCTGCTGGAGAGAGTCCAGCGCAGGGCCACAAGGATGATCAGGGGCCTGGAACATCTGCCCTGTGAGGAGAGGCTGAGGGAGCTGGGCCTGTTCAGCTTGGAGAAGAGAAGGCTGAGAGGGGATCTGATCAGTGTCTATAAGTACCTCAAGGGAGGGAGTGAGGAGGATGGTGCTGGCCTCTTTTCAGTGGTGGCCACTGATAGAACTAGAGGTAATGACCAGAAAGTAAAGCACCAAAAGTTCCGCAGGAACTTAAGGAAAAATTTCTTAACAGTGAGGGTGACAGAGCACTGGAACAGGCTGCCCAGAGAGGTTGTGGAGTCTCCTTCTCTGGAGATCTTCAAAACCCGCTTGCATGCAGTCCTGTGCCATGTGCTCTAGGTGACCCTGCATGTGCAGGGGAGTTGGACTAGATGAGCTCTAGAGATTCTTTCCAACTTAACAACGCTATGATTCTATTAAGTTCCTACATCAAACAGTATAATATAAAAAGCTAATCTAATTTCAGTAGAACTTTGTTGCATCTTACTTTCTTAACATGCACTTCTGTATCCTTCTTTACCAATGAAAATATAGTACATATAAGACAAGACCTGATGAATGTGGGTTCCTTTTTCTACTCCTGTTTTTTCCATAGTATTCCTTTTCGTACTTACCCATTTGAATTCTTTATTCCATTGAATGGTAATTATTTAGGGTTTATATCTTCATATGAGATCATCATTCAAGGCTACCGTAGTAGTCAATGGAGAAAGAGCAGTGGGGTGGGAGAGGTAATTCCTCACATCAAAAAGCAGACGCTTAACGTGTGATAGAGAGGGTCTGCCTTAAAATTGCTCATCTTCCAACATGAGATGAATCTGTCTTTTTATTTATTTTTTGATATGCTTCGTGTTCATGCCACATCACCTACCAACTTGTGCACATTCAGTGGATAGATGTTCAGGAATCTAATTACAAGGAAAGAAATATCATAGGCTATATTCTGAAGTCAGAATAACTAGCCCAAGGAAGCATTGCCACAGTACTTGTCAAAGAAAAGGAGCCCTCTTACAGCTTTTGTCTTAAGAGGAAAAGGGAAAGGAAAGGAAAAAGTGATAGTGAGAAAAACATTAATGACAAAAGGTCTACATTTTGTCTGTGTCTTCCTGAGTCAAGGAAACATTCAAATTTTCATTTCTACCGACTAATTAAATTACTCTCAGTAAATCCCTGTTTAACCTCAAAAAATCTGTAGTGCTTTAAAAGAGTGCTGACCCAAGCTGGAGATAATCAGTCTCTGAATATAAGTAAGCCAAACAACTTTGCATAGACATTTCATCAACACCATTTCCCCCACTTATTTTCAACATTAGACGAAAGACAAGAAAAGACATGTGATACCTACTATTTCTACCTATCCATAAGGAAATTAGATTTGTTTAATATGATTGTTCTTGGCAAACCTGTGTTTGTTGTTATTCATCCATTTTGTAATTAATTTAGTTTGAGGAAATATGGGGCATGAGAGGAAGAATCTGGCTTTCTTTGCATTTTGTGAGGATTGTCATTTGTTAGGGAAGCTCTTCAATTTGAGCAGATGTACAGGCTAATGCATGTTTTAGTGATATTCCACTCAAGTATAACATTTGGATTTCAGGTGCCACATTGATTTCTTGTGATAGTCTTCCTGTCTTTTGACCTTCTTTTACAGGTCAGCCTCTCATCTTCTTTGTTCAAAAAAGAGATGTTGACTGAGCTTCCTTTATTCTTTTCTTATTTCAGTTATTCACATATTATTTGAAATCTTAAAAGCAGAGTGATATCTAGAGGGCATCTATTAATGATCCTCTCTCAATTTAGGTATCTCAGTTTCAGCAATAAAGTGTGAAAGTAGGATCCATAACACTAAGTGGTAGAACAACATGGTGTTAGCTTAAGCTTGACAAAGACAAATTTTTGCGCGCCGGATGCAAACTGAAGAAAGCTCCAGAAGGCAAAAAAAAGACTCTTGGATTTACCAGAGGCAAAAATTCTGTGGACTGTAAGGTCGTATTTCCAACAAATATTTTATATTTGTTTCATCATTCTCAGTGCTCATCCTCTTTGATTCAGTGGAAATTATTTTAGGCAATAAAATAGATCTGCGAAAGAGTTGCTTCTTGTTTTTTCTTGAAAACTTTATCAGAAGACTTTTAAAAGTATAAAATATACAACATCTTCCTTAGATAGTATTTGAAAAGAGTGTATTTGAATGATTACATGCCTTTTGCAATCTCTTCTTATCTCTTCAGTGGGAAAAATATGTTATGCATATTGTAGAAAGAAATATATTTGAAATACATTTGAAAATGGGGCCATCCATTTTAACAATAAATGTGTGAAAAATAATGAGGTCCCAAGACTGATAAATTAATAAAACATAAAAAGAGTGTGATTTAAGACAAGCCTTTTAGTCGTAAAGAAGAGAATTCTCTGGAATTTGTATGAGAAGATTTTTTTTTATTCTTGAATTTGTGTGATATATATTTCAAACTTTTCTCATGATATTTTGCCCTCTTAGAAAAGTTGCTATACTCAGGGAAGCAAGGTATTAACTTGCAGACAGTAGAACAAGTAAGCACTCCTAGCAATCTCCAAAAGCAGTAGGATTCCAGGATTGCCATCTGCTGATCAGTCTCACTGGTACATTAAGCAAGTTCTGTTTAGCCTTTAGCTACTTGCTGCAAAACTGCCAGATTTGTCAACTGAAAGATGAAATTTTATGTTTTTTTTTTATGCTTTTTTTTAAATTTTGCATATTGATACATGAAAGCTTTCTGAATTGTGAGTTATGGTGTGGAAGAAGGAGGAAGTTTGTCTTGCAGTGCTTTGGACATTACACCGTGTGGGCACGCCAGACACATTCTAAAACCTTCTTGTACCTTGACAAAATTGCTACTCAAGCTCTACTTAATAGTTTCATTTCATGGCAAATATGTAAAATGCTTGAAGGAAATATGTAAAATGCTTCACTGGGAGGAGAGTGCACACGTAGTATGTGGAAGGACTTGTTCTGTTCTGATTTATTTCTGAGGAGACGTGCGCCTTCCTTTTGCTCAGACAAGGGCCCAAACCGTTGTGCTAGGTGTTTCTTAGGGGACCTGAGGGCAAGGGAAGTACAGGAGTGACAAGAAGGAAGCCTCTTGTTTTCTACAGTTGCCTCTGCTCCATTTTTTATATGAATAGTCAAACTCACTGGAACAGAAAATGGCATTCTACATACCTAGGAAATGTTTTACGATAAAACTGAACTGTTATATTTGATCTGAGGCTCTGTTAATATTCAGGCAGTATTCCTTGCAAAATAAGACTCAGGGGAAGGAAAAAAAAAAGAGATTTTCTTTCAGTCTAATGGCATACACCTGCTAAATGCAAGAACATCCAAATGTCAGGTCTGAATCAGACAGGGGATCATTTTGCAACTGCATCTGCTATTGTTATCCTAACTGCCCTGGTAGTTGAATGTGCTTTATTCAGTTCAGTTTTTTATTTCCTGTGAAATTGGAGTATTTCACAGATCCAGAAATGAAACAAATGGGAATTACTCCCTCGGTACACGGGAGCCCTAAAACCTTGTCCCATTGCACCCACTGTTTACCACTTGTACCCTGAAGGATAACTGGGAACTCCCCTCCTATCAACAGTGTTAATGTCCCGTTGCCCGATGACTAGGACACCTCCTAGCGCACTGGCAACGTAGGTCCAAATGTCAGTAGACACCTGGCATGAGCACAGGTAACCAAAGTCCCTCTCCTCTAATGAGCACAGAGGAGCAAAACACATTGTTTTGCGCCAAAACTTTGCAGGAGTTAGAGCTCAAAATGTCAAGATTGGTTTTATCCAAATTTTTATCCAAACAATTTCAGATATAGAAAACTGAATGGAAGAATAGACAGCTTACTGCTTATTTTGCAAGCCAGTACAGCTTAGGCCAAAGCGCATTTTGCTTTTACAAAAAAATATTAGAACAGTAACCCATTTTTTAGTCAATCAGCTCTATTATTTGTATCTTTTTCAAGCATGGGGCCAGGCCATAGAAGACAGCAAATAAGTGTTTGAACTAGAATCAGGCTTTTTTTACTTACCATATTTTATTCCACATGTACTTATCCTTTTTTTCTTGTTGTATTTTGATTTGTTTTTGATTATGAAACACTTTTTTTTCTCATGACCACTGACACATCTCTCCAGACAGAGAGATGGAAGCATTAGTTTTCCATGTATTTAATTTTAGCTGAGTCTACTGATGAGTTTATTAAGCCCCAGTCTATGTTTTAGCAAGGAAGACATATAAAGTTCATATGCCATCAGTTGTACAAGAGGTATCCCCAGAGTGCTAAAGTTTCACATTGTTGTGGTAAATCTTTTTTATGGAGCCAGGTTTACAAGGGCTGATCATGCATATACCCTTCCACTCTAAAATTTCAGTTCCTGATAAACCAATGAAAGAACAAAAGGGAAATATCCTCTCCTCTGCTATTTGAGATGTTAGTTACTCTTTGTTCTGTATTTAAACACTTCCACCAGCATGGAAACCTATTCTCCTTTTCAGCACTCTTTCTTTGCAACAAGCACTGTTTCTATTGATGTCATCTCAGTTAAAAACTGAAGTGATATAAATGTAACTTTTTATAGTGAATTAAAATCATTAAAAAAAAAATGAAAGTGCTGCCTATTCTTGTCTCCATGTTTTGGGTATGCAAACTGTGAAAATTCTCTACCTTCATCTGCCTCTTTTTTCTACCTGCAGGGTAGATCTAATAATCTGTTGATTGATAGAACGCCAAAATACTCATTTTAGAAGTACTGTCCATGCTCAGAAGTTCTCCTTTCTTCTTGTCAACTTGTTGAAAGTTGAACAGCTCTGGTGACAATATACTTGTTCAGAGACTTCTACCTAGGGTTGTAACATGCTAGGGAGAGGAAGAACACCGAGACTGGCAACAGCTTGAGGACCCTTCCTGCCTTGACGAGTGTATCCATCCCATGCCCCCCTTTCGTAATTCCAAATGGAAGAGACCTCAGAAAGGAAAGACATTCAATTACAACTAAAAAAGATGTGACAAAAATGCTGATATGCATTTTTTCTCCAAACTCCAAATTTCAGCAGGGGGCTGATTTTTTAAAATTTTCTGCTTCTCCTCCACTATGTTTTTATTTACTGTCATCCCTAAACACAAGACTCACAACAACAAACACAAATGTTCAATTATATATGCCAAAAAAGAAAATATGTTTTTAATGCATTTATGTGACATAGCTATGAACACTGATTAATATAGAATAGGATTTTATAATGAAATACAGCTACAAAAAGGTGAAAATAATTAATGATAAATGTTTTACTGCATTGTTTTTCTGTCTGTATCCCCCAAGTATTCCAAGATCATAGAGTATGAAATATTGAGTGATGATTCAGAATGATGTGCTTTTGAGAACTGCTGAAGGTCATTCTGACAAAAAGGCTCAAGGCCCAACCAACCAGCTTCAGGGACAGAAATGTGTGAGAGTATGTTTCTGAAGACCATTTCGTTAATTGTGAATTACAATAATTCACATAAAAAGGAAAAAGGGAAGAAGTTAGGAACTGCACATTCTTTGAAGAGCTGTAGTGGTATGTGTTGTATGTAACACATGGACCATAGTTGAGCAGATATAAAATGAAAGATTAAATAGCTTCTTTTTGAGCACCGTCTTTCCTAGATAATAAATGGAACAAAGGATCCTGTGAAAAATACAGTTATGCTATATTTGAAAGCCTTCAGCTGCACAGCATTAGTTATCTTTTTGACTTTTTTTAGTAGAGAGGCTTGAATTAAGGTTTCTTGTGAGCTCTTTTTTAGATTATGTGAAAATAAAAGTGATTTCTAAAGACCTGATAGATGAAAACCACCCCAATTGTATGACTGTTTAAGAATGGACATAAAAACTGTAGAACAGACCATGTAAATACTCAAATTCCATATCAATTTTAAATATTTTTTGTTCTATAAGTCTATATTAAAACTAGGAGTCTGATTATCTGCTGCTTACGTATGGAAAAAGAGACAAGAACAGGACTAAGCAAACAGAATTGGTAGTAACTGTAGTCTGTAGCCATTGCTTCCTGTGGTGCAAATTGCCAGCACAGTTTAGTTTACAACAGATAAAATGGGATAATCAGTGTTATCCAGTGCTATTTTTTAGTCTGTGATAGTTTTGTTGTAGTTAGTTGTTCAGTGAAGAGAGAGTATAGAAGCAAGTGGGATTAGAACTTACATTAATGCAGAATCAATGCTGCACTATAAAATCAAAATTTATTGGACTTTGAATGAAGCATAAGCTCAGTTTTTAACAATTTCCCGTCATTAACAGTTTGCCCCAGTAGTATTTTGATTATATAATGCTATTGGTCTACTGAGCCATGTTACTATATAAAATTAGCTGTGTAGCATCACTATAGTATCACTATAGTATTTTCTATGTACTTCAAGTCCATCTTTTATAAACACTGCAATTATGATCCTGCTCAGTAACAGAAAGGATTGTGGTGCTTAATGTAAGTGCAAGTGTAAGGCCTGAATTGGATCCACAAGGGTGGACTCTTGGGTAAATTATCAGGACTGTTGTGTTTTAAAGCTTCGCCAGAATAGATCTGACCGCAGAACTGAGGCTGCAGGATACAAAGCGCTTGGAATCCACTGGGAAGACAGGCTGTATTATGGTAAATTGCAAATATTTGCTTATCATTATTTATTCTTACTGTTTTTATAGCTCTGCTCCATTCTAAAGTGTCAGCTTGTTTGAATCAGTACATAGAGCAAGCCTATAATCTAAGAAGTATATTTGCTTCCAAAAGTTTTAACATATCTTCTAATCTAGCATGGTAGGTTTTGGCACAATCCTGTGTTTTTGAGGCTTGAGCGTGCTTGCCGACCAAGCATTTTCACAGCTTCATAGCCTTGTGTAATCAGAAGAGCTGATTTGCTCAGCATAAGGAATATCAAACATTTCTGCATCTGTTGTTTATCTGAGCATTTGAAGCCTTATTTATTTACTTATTTATTTTTGTTATGAAAGTAGCCATGAGGTCTTCCTCTTCCCTTATCCCCCCTTTTTTTCTCTCCCTTATTACTCATATATTTATGTGCATATTTGTCAGAATGAATCAACAAAAACATGTCAATGGAAAAAAGAGTTGCAAGGTTCTATTCCAAAGGTCCACAAGTAGGTCTCTTACTTTCTACATAAAGTCATGCCTTCGTCCTTGTCCCACTGCCCTTATACTTGTATTTTACTGAATTCTAGAGAAAAATGCAACAAGACTTTTCTACATAAAGTCATGCCTTCGTCCTCGTCCCACTGCCCTTATAGTTGTATTTTACTGAATTCTAGAAACTTATTTGTTTCAATGTTTTTGAGGTCAGAGAGGCAATTTGAAAATAGCAGCACTAAAGGAAAATAATAAAAAAAGAAGAGTTTAAACACAGAGAGCTGAAGATGACCTCTTGAGTCACTTACTGTACTATGTAATCTCAGTTTATCAAATCATGCATTGAAGCATGAGTTTGGGCTAAACTTGCTAAATTGTTCCTTCCACATTTGGAAGGAACATTCCACATTCAACTTGAGAATGAGCAGTACATTCAGGCAATACATTTACTACAAGTAGTAGTTTGTACGCTGTTATTTTTATACGTTTATACCTTTGTTATACTAAAAAGTCTACCTTTCCAATTTTTATTAAGCCACAAAATTTTGACACAACTGGTTTGCACTGACTGGAAAGAGGACATTTTAACGCATGAAATGGGAGCGTACGTCAAAGGAAGAGATTGGAATGCCATGCACGTTATTTGTTCTATGCATGTGATTGACAATGTTATTTAGCGTCCGATAAGTGACAGGAGTAAAATGTTTTATATTTCACAGTGAGCAATCCAGTCAGATGAGTGGGACGGTTTGCATCTGTCAGGTCTTTAGAAACGAATGTTCTGTCACCCAAAGTTACAAGCAGGTGAGTGCTGGAGAACATTGCTATCTTCTGCAGTCTTTGTTACACAAAACCTGCTAATGTGAACAGTAAGAAGCTTTAAAAAAATGTAATCAAGATATTTTATAGCAAACTAAAATAGAATTTACAGGCTTATGTATTGGCTGTGCTCTGGGCCTATGTGTGCATGTATAAATACAGAGTCATAGGGTCCTATTAATCTCTTGCATTTGTGGACTGAATTAGAAAATAATAGAAAGCTGTAGTGGGTGTTATGGGCAGTATACAGAGTAAACAGGGAAGTTAGTGTAAGAGGAGTGAGCAAAGTTGTGAATGACCTACTTAGCACCAGGAATTGAACTCTCCAGAAGCAGAGCAATCTGTTCCCACTCATCAATCTCCTTTTCAGTCTAAAAGCAGATCAAAATAACAAAATGTTCCTCTTTGTGTGGTAAATTTATGTGCATGGAGAACTCATTTTTGTGTCAGTGACTTACTGAGATGCTCTTCGAATTGCAGTCTCTGATGTACTTTCTTCTGCCATTGGATATTCTGGCGTGGAGTGTGTGATAGGGACTACTTGAAGAGCAGAGGTAGATTTTAGTGTTTCAGTCTTTCAGTGCTTATTACAGTAGTACTCAAATACTGCATGCTTAGGAAACTAGTCTAAAATAAATAGCCTTGACAGTGATCATGCATTCAGAGCGCGTGTTCCTGCTTGGACCAGCAGCAGACTGGCGGTGCAGTCACAGAATCATAGAATTATTATGGTTGGAAGAGACCTTCAAGATCATTGAGACCAACCGGAAGTCCTTCAACACCATGTCTGTTAAACCATGTCCCTAAGCGCCTCATCTACACATTCCTTGGACGCTGCTAAGGATGGTGACTCCACCACTTCCTATTCCAGTGCTTGCCTACTCTTTCCATGTAGAATTTTTTCCTAATGTCTTAACTGAACCTCCACTGGATAGAAAAGAAAAGTTGTAGCCTGGAAGACCCAGGCTAAGGCTGTTCTGCTAAATAAAAAAAGAGGACCACAGGCTAATCTCTGCCACTGAATAGCTCCCAATGAATAGCTTACAGGTAGAAGAGCAAAGTTCTGTTGGAAGAATTACTAGCACTAGTTCAGAAGAGACTCAAGAGTGAGTTCACTCAAGCCTTTCAGGTGAAACGGAGCTTCAATGTTTGAACTTGCTCTCTAATCTTTTATTTAGAAATAGAGATACACTCCTGGAGTCCTTTCAGCAGAGATTGATGTGTATACATGAGTCTGACTACTTGTATGCTGATATACATGCTTTTTCATTGAACTTTTTGCTTTCTTTTGTTTCATCCTTTTCATGTTTTTCACTTTCAAAGCTAAGGCCAAGTTTGAGTAGCCAGCAAACTGTTACATATTCTCCCCACTCCTTTGCTCTTAGCCACAAATGTGCTTCCACTGCAAGCTAACATATTTAAAGCTTTTATAATATATTTATATATGAATAGTATTTTATTATAAATTGGTAAAATATTATATAAAAAGAATCTTAAATAGGCATCTATTGCTCCTATATTGTGAATTCAAAAACATGAGTAATCCTTATGTCACCAACTATTCATCTCACAGCAGGATCAACAGAGTTTTCATATGATTTTCACTTGGCAAATCTTTGACAAGAAAAAACATTTTGGATTCAAAGCCATTTTGAAATTAACCCTTAGTTAACCCAAGGGATAGTATGACCCAAGCCTGTACTTTTGAAATTTCATGTTTGTCTGGGTGCTGACAAAAAGTAATCAACAATTTCCATACCATGTGTTATACCCAAATATTTGTTGCTAAAATTTTCAAGAGAATAGACCACACTATAAAGAACTTACTTGATGATGTAATTAGAATATGAAATTAGGTGATAATACAGTAAAAGGCAGAAAGGCAAAGGATTAAGAAATCTTCTGACAAGCGACTTCGTGTTTTCCCAGTCCAGAGACATAGGGAAAAGATAATACTTAGGCAAAGTGATTACTCAGATAAGAAAACTTTTCTCCTTCTACTGTAAAGGTGGGGGGTTACTGTTTCAAGTCTGAATATGACATACATAATAATATAACTATAAACATTTGATAATCCAACTTTTCACTGAAAGCTATTTCAGCTTAAAAAAAAAGAGAAAGAAGAACTTTGGAGAGTTCTTCACTGTCATTCCCACATTTAAAAACCAAACAAATAAACAAACTTGAGTGTTGTTAAATTCGCCACAGTCAAAAATAATTATGAATTTGGCTTGCCTTTTTATGACTTTTTATTTCACTCTTAATTCAGTGCATTTTGTCATTTATGTCATATTTTTAAGCTTTCACAGAAACCTGGAGTTCTGGAAACTTTGGGGTTTTTGTGTGTATATGTGCGTGTACACATGCATTTGTTATTTTTTCCTAAATGAAAGTTGAAATTTGGGTGTAATCATTCACTCACAGGAGCTGAAATTTTATAAGTGAGACTGACAATGAAACTGTGAGATTTAATAACATTTGAAAGCTGGAGTTTGCCCAGGTAATATTAATGATGTTTATGAATGTACAAAATGGACCGAACTTGAAAAGTATAAAAACATATAAAAACACAGAATTCCTGGTTTAAGATCTAGCTAATTGATAC
>NW_010584739.1:1870700-1888295 GCF_000705375.1 Tinamus guttatus | reverse complement strand
TTTTTTTTTTTTTTCCCCTTGTGTGTGAGGATGTTTTTGTTTGTTTGCTTTCTTTTCATTCGTTTTGCTTTAGTTTAGTTTAGGTTAGTTTTTTTCCTTTCCACAATTCATGGGGCAAATCGTTTTCCTGGGACAGATCTTAGCTGTATCCCTTGCTCCCATCTCCCCCCTGCCCCACAGTAGCTTCCCATCAGCTCCTCCAAAGGCAACCCGGCAGCTTCCCGTTGCTGCCGTTTCGAGGTGCTCTCTGCATCCATTGCCCAGCGCCAGGAGAGGCTAACACAGCCATTCACAGGTGAGATCCTGGTGCAGAGAAGCAGTGGTAGGAAGGTGCTGTCCTTCCTCCAGAGGTGCCAGCCCCGTGGCACCAGCTTTGCCCAGGGCATGCAGCTTGTCGCGGCTGTGGCCTGGAACTGGCTTTTTGGCCTGATTATGTTAATTTCTGAAATAACATTTGAAACTAAGATAATCCTCTTGTTAAAACTGTATTATCTTACCTTTTTGTCTTACCCAGTTTCCCTCAACAGAGCAGTGCAAGATGCAAAGGGAAAAGGGAAGTTTTGTTCCTGTTTTCTTAGTTGTGCAGTAAAACTAGGTGTTGTGCATGAGAGACATCTTTCCTGCCCTGGCATGCATATGTCCTGGCATATAATTAATTATGATGAGAGAAAAACAGGTAATATTATTAACATTGTTAAATTAATCTGATTTGAAAAGGAAAGATTGTAAGCTTTCACATGACAAAGAAAACAGGAAATAGGAGTATGTAGAATAATTTGAGGACGTGCCTGAACCTCTCTAAGCAGCACTGTCATCCCACTCATTGGGTGGAAAGCAAGAGAGATTAAAGTCTGTTCTTTGTTTCCAAATTCCAGATAGGCAGATTTTCTTTTAGACATGTTTCAAACTCCAGTTGTGTTTGGAAGGAATTTTTCTGCCACTTCAAAAAATAATTTTCAAAAGGCATATAAGCAAAAGTTTTCCAAGTTCAGTGTACACTTCAAATTTTAATTCTGGTAACGTATTTAAAAAATGAAAAATTCCTGGCTGCAGGAATAGAAAAGGTTCAAAGTTCATCTCATAATCATAAGCAGACATCTCCTCCTCTCTCCTTCTGCACTCACACCGTCTCCCCCTCCCTCCCTTCATTTTTTTTAAGAGCTCAGAATTAAATATCCTCTTTTTCTCTCTTCCTCAGGATGAGTTGTAATTTCATAATATGATAGTTTTATCCAGAGTTAACAACTTTGGTTTGGCATAGAACTATATAATCTTAGAAAATATAAAGTAATGGTTTAAAAGCTCAAGCTATGAAAGGAAGGAATACTGCAGCTTAGTAAAAGCATATGTTGCTTGTGGGGACCTCACAACCACATTCAAATGCAGCTCTTGCCAAATCACGTTACATTTCTAGAACTCCTTCTTTAAATTTCCCCAGTGAGGCTCATATGGCAGGATCTGTGTTCCTGCTATATGATATTAAGAAGGTTCATGAGCCTCTCTCCACCTTTTCTTTCCACTTCTTTCTGTTGTTAAATGATTAGGTTGTTTAGAAGTTCACAGGATGAGATCTGCTCATTATTTTTTTTTGACAATATAGTTTCTGACAATACAATTTTTAAAGGACGTGATAACACGGCAAAACTTCATCACATGCACTGCAAGTTTTCCCTTGAGACAGCTCTGTTGTAGGAGCCAATGACTTCGGTTTATAGTGAGGCACATGTAGTCTGTGGAAAGAATATTAGACTGCAATAGAGTTTGAAATCTGAGCACAGCAGCCATGAAAGAACTCAAGCTGTGAAAAACTACCTATGTTTAGCTCAGAAGCATTTGCAGGTTTTGCAGAAGACCCTGTTCAGGATCTTACAAGGGTGTGTTTCCACCTTTGCTGCAGATGCAGGTTTTTATACAATTTAATAAACCATTCGTATGAATACTGTTGTTACTATTCTCTAACAGAAAATTGGTAAGAAAGAACAGAAGTGCTATCTTCTCAGGGATTCACTATGCTGAAGAATTTTATTTTGTTTTTGTCAGGATTTTTTTTTCTTGCATATTTTTGAGGGAGAACATTTAAGACAAAGGACTTCTGACTAAAAGCTCAGAGGCCAGATTCTTTGGTAGTGTGGATTTGAAGTGGCATACCAACAGAATTACACCAGGGACATACTTGGCTCCATGTGTGCTGAGCGTAGCCATAGACTAGCATGTCAGAAGTAAAATAAAATGTACAATAAGAATGTGATTCTGTTTGATGAAAGTCAGGCAAATTTAGAGGAAAAACCCTCAAAGCATTGTTGCAGCATTAACCCTTTATAGCTACTCTTTTGTTCATAGGCTTGCACTTCAAATTTAAAAAAAGTCCCATGCAGTGAAACTATGTGACAGGCTGTGAGCTCTCAGAAGACCTCTCCTGTAATCTTTTATAAGATGCTGATAAGATATTGACAAAAAAGCTACATTAATCCAGAATTGCTGTGCATATATTTCATGCAATGAAATAATTCTGCCTATGGAGCTGCAGATCTATTCTCAACCCTCCTATTCCACCACTGGTTGGCAGATCGAACTAGAAAAAACTAAATGCCTTCTGCAAACACATAGCACAAATGCTTTTGCTCCTTTGATGGAAAAGAAAGAGGAAAGAAAGGTAGAAAAGGCTAGAATGTGTTTTACATGCACTCTGGGGTCCTCCTATTCAAGAGAAGGAATTTGCCCAGGTCGAACCAGCAAACGGACAAAATCTTCCAGGATTACAGAGCTGACATACTGCAAGTCTTCTGGACCTACTAGAGCAAAGACTACTTTGCAGTGATAACTTTCCATCAGCTGTATCTCTCAGCCTTGTTTACAACAAAGTGCAGAAGGAGCTACAGAAGAGCATGAGAATTCATGCTTTGTGTCAATACAAAATCTCTTTTGTACAAAGATGCATCAAAAGTACTGAATTTTTTTTTCTGCCCTGTTGTCCTGATAAAATCCAATGTCCTGAATGTCCTGGTGAAATGAGTCCTATTCATAGCAGATGGTGATTCAACTGGATTATGCACTAATGAGACATGCAGAAAAATCTTTGCAAAAATCATATAGCACTAGCTGTTATTAAGTAACCTTACTGTAGCACCTTGGTCACAGTGCAGGAGTGGGGCAAGCTCTCATTCTTTCATGATTAAGTCAGTATTACTATCAGTTAATACACATGAAATGTTTGCCCTTTTTTTTGACAATTGTGTATTAGTGATCTTTCTAAAGATGAAACAAAACTTGCAGTAGGAATTAAAGTAATATGCTATTCAAGAATGAGAAAATAAAACTTCCTGTTTTCACAACTTAAAATGACATATAATGCAGCTTGTGTTAAAATTACTGTACCTTCTCAGTTACGTAGAACTATTGTGCTTAAACTTGATTATGCTTCTAGAGTTATTCCTGCTTCTTGTAACATTTGCCATCTTATATAAAATTTTGAAGTTCTAATGAAATAGAATGAAATTTAAGCTTCTTTGATATGTACAACTTCATTAGTAAGAAAAAATTCATGACGCATTTGACTTAAAGAGAAAGAAAAATAAAAATACACGTTCAACAATTAAAAGGATGTTTGGTTGTAGTAGATACTTACTGAATATTAGTATCTTAAATTTGGGATGTCTCAGGCTTTCATCAAAGATGAGTCAATAGAAGATGAAAGTGCTTATCCAAGTTTGTTTCTGATTTGCTGAGATATGAGCAAGTGTTCTTTATGCCTTTAGCAGGAAGTAAAATATCAAGAAAGACTGAAAGTAGAAATACACTGATATGTATGGGTCTTCACTTGTGACTACAAGATGCACATATCACACTCTGAAAGCAAAAAAAAAATGAAATTTTTGATTTGAGGAAATTAGTTCAAATAGTGTCTACATATTTGGGTAGAAAGTGGGCAGGCTAGAATCCAGTGTGAGACTCATGTGCAGATCATGATATTCTTAATTTCAGAGTTTTGTTCCACAGGGAACCTAAATGCATACACATTTTGACAGAGGGTTCCTTAAAAGTAGTTGCTGGTGATAAACACAGGATTTCTACCAGAAACAAAAAGCATCATATATTTAGTCAGTCTTTTGGTAATTTAGCAACTCTCAGTTTCATCACATAGAGGCTATATATCCAGAAATTCCTTCAACAAAGGGACCTCCCACAATCTGGAAGATTATCTAAACGCAATTTAGAGAAACTTACTGCAAGGCTGACTACTAAATATTGAAGTGTCTGACAGCATTAGGGAAACAGAGGAAAAGAATGTGAGAGAATGTGCGAGAGTGAGTAAGCTTCAATTTCCTGCTCACTCTCACACATGTGAGGAGTGTCATATCTGTCCTTAAGTTTTGTCATGAGAGGAGTCAAAGTCCATGGTGTCAGGTTAGGATCTACTTGCTGTCCTTCATTTCTTCTGCTAGCTTGCTATGTGCATATGCCATATTATATTAAAAAATCATATCTTTAGGGAATCTTTTTTACACATTACTGGGATTGTGCGCAGAAGTGTTACTGGATGGACCCAGGACACTTGGATGGGGAGCTGGGCCATCATGTATTCCCAGCTCATGAAGACGATAGGTTTTGAAACCCTTGAGCTGCCACTGGAGAGTGTCAGATTCATTCATAGAATGAAATCATAGAATCATAGAATCATTATGGTTGGAAAAGATCTTCCAAAATCATTGAGTACAACCATAAGCCCTTCACCACCATACTTGCTAAAGCATGTTCCTAAGCCCCTCATCTACACATTTCTTGGACACTGCCAGGGACAGTGACTCTACCACTTCTCTAGGCAGCCCGTTCCAGGGCTTCACCACTTTTTCCTTTTAGGAGATTCTTCCTAATGTCTAACCTGGTACAACTGGAGGCCATTTCCTCTTGTCCTATTGGTAGTTATTTTGGAGAAGAGATCGACCCTTGTCTCCCTACTACCTCCTTTCAGGTGGTTCTAGAGAGCAATAAGGTCTCCCCGAGCCTCCCCTTCTCCACACTAAATAACCTCAGCTCCCTTAGTCGCTCCTCACAAGGTCTGAGCTCCAGCCCCTTCAGCAGCTTCATTGCCCTTTTCTGGACATGCTCTGGTACCTAAGTGTCTTTCTTGTAATGAGGGGCCCAAACCAAACACAGTATTTGAGGTGCAGCCTCACATTGCATCATTTTGTAATCACTAGCAAAGTGAACAAGGAAAATAAAAGCATCACTGAACTCAGATGTATTTTTCAGAAGAGTGGGGTATACTGTAGAAGCGGTATTTGTTTGGAATGATATTCCAGAGGCAAATGCTGTGTGTTAATTTTGAGCTGGATGTTGTCACTCAGACAAAAATGCTGTACAAAACAGTGGCACTAATAACAGAAGAAAACTACAGGTATTAGAGGACAGAATTTGAGGACAAGGAGTTCTGTCTTATTAGAAACTGATGTCAGAGCTATCAAACTTGATGTAAGATGCAGAGTGTAGAGTATACAGAATATACACAGAGAATGCAGTAGTAATTGAAATTTTAATAGGCAAAGTTAAAAATATTATTCTGAATATGTCACTCCATCAGAGAAGCAACCTTCACACCTCTTATATGATATGATGAGAATAACCGCAAATTTTGGTAATTTCACTGTTAGTCAAAGGATGCTAAAACAGAGATGGTGCCGTGACTTTTCAATTGTCAAAGGCGCAGCATAAAAATCAAGAGGCTTTCATACCTGTTCCTTTGTCCAAATAGGTCACACTTTAAAAATGCAACAAGTTGAGCTAAGAGGGCTTTAGAATGTGGAATGACCAGAACTAGTAAAATTTATTCTTAGCAGCTGCACAGTTTGTTTTAGAAGGAAACCCTTGCAGGTTCCAGGCAGCTAGGCAGGATGCTGCGGGGGCTAATTTAGCATTCTTATGAAAGTTAGTTTTGAGGCTCATTATAAATATTTGTAATTGTTATGTTGTTAATTTGAGAGTTGGAGAGTTAACCTTCGGCGGGGGGAGGAAGATGGGATCCAGAGTCTGTCTTAAGGATGTTGCATGGTGCTCATGTGTTGCCCACAGCCCGTCCACACTACTAGGAGCAAAGTAGATGTCCCGCAAGTGCCACAGAAGGATCCCTCCACAGTGCAGGAGAGACAGGCACTCTTTCATAAAGTTAACGCTGCTGTCAGTGATGAGCACACCTCACACCTTAGGGAAAAAGCTGATCATTAACTGGGATTGGGAAAAAGATTTATCCTGAGTTTAAACTAGCACATGATTTTGTACATTTAAAACAATTTATGCCACTCACTGAGGTATTTGGAAGTAAAGACAGAAGATTGGTGTGTCATTGGTTTGCTTCATTGCATAATTCTTTCCATTAAACTATAAATGTATTGTAAAGATTTGTGAAAAACTATAGTGAGCTAGTGGGTCAAACAGAGTGTTTTGGGATCCACATTAGAGCAACAGCTATGTGAGGTATTTTCCATTCTTTCTTTTTTTTTTTTTTTTTTTTTTTTTCAGTTCAGCAATTGCCCTATCATATAATGTCCCAGAGAGGGACTTCTGTATCAATCCTTAAAGGCATATAAATGCAAAAAAGAGTTTAGGACAACCAGAGGTATTTCGGAAAAAATCCCTTTACTTGTGTGTATGTAAGTATTACTTGTATGTAAGTATTTTGACATCTTAGCTTTTAGAAAAACAACCTCTCTACGTCTCAGTTATCCCACTACTGAAATATTTCCATATTTCAGGATTGTGTCCAAACTACCATTTAACCAGACAAAACAACTCCAATTCAGGTTGCTACAATAAATATACCCCAAAATTCAAAAAAAGTAATGATCAGCAAAGCACAATTACTCTCCCATCTGGAGATACACATCCTAGCACAACTGCTATATACCACAGAATAAAATCCTACTGCCAGTGCCAAGTACAATGTTACAAATATCCAATCTGCATTACTTCTTCTGTCAGCTACTGTAGCTAAGTTACAATAAAGATTGTCTGCTTTGCTTCATTTCTTGTAGCAATCAGCTTAGTGTGAGTCACTTAATTTGGATATATGCAAACTTTTACTTTTCAACATTTTTTTCACTTTTGCTTTCCATGGACCCCCCCAAAAGCAAATTCATTTGAACGCATATTTGTTGAGAAGAAGATTTTTAATGTATTGGACTTCAGAAATATTATGTATTCCATGTATTTTTGAATTACTTCAGAGAAAGTAAGTTTTTCTTAGAGATTATTGGTGAATGTAATTCTCTTATAGAAGACAGTAGTTGAACTATCACTTCAGGCAAAAACAAGAACATCAGCCATAGCAAAGCAGAAATATTTTTCATATTAATAGTAATAGTAGTAATAATATGTATGCATGAATGTAAAAATTAACATTAATGAGTCTAATATGAACAGTAATAAAAGGAGAGATGAGTTAAAAAAAGTAGATCCACAAGAGTCAGACATCAAAGTGTTGGCCCAAAATGGTAGAAATTAAATATGGCCCAACCAATTTTTGAGAAAGTACTCCACACAAATATCCCAAATGTTGAGTAAACACTGTAATGAATAAGCAGGGAAAGAAAGCAGGACATCAGCTTCTTCTCTGCACCAGGACTCAACATGGGAGGGTTTGTTAGCCAGACAGTACAGCAGGATTCATTAAGTACTCAAACAAGAGCTGAGCCTTCCAAAACTCCACTTGTAAATTTCCTACCTTCTCCCCTCTATCTACATTCAGTACAGAGAAGTCATATTTAAAATAAATAAATAAATAAATAAATAAATAAATAAAGAGTAGAAACAACAGCCGTACATCTGCTATGCTCCTGGTCTACTCTAACTTAATTATGACCTGAGAGTTAAGCAGCGCACGCTGATATACAGCCATCCCTGCTTCCCCCACCCCAGTGCAAAGGCTAATTGTTTTGTTGAGGAGGTGTCATGTGCCAGAAGTGCCTGGGAAGGAGTCAGATAATTAACTAAGCTCCTGCTGAGAATGTAGACCTTTTTTTCCGCCATTCTTTTCCCTTTCAATAGGTTTCTTTTTTTTCTTTCTCCTCTCTTCCCAAAGCCATTATTAACTTTTCTGTAACTGTTGTAAATTGCAAGGAGTGGATAATCTCAAATCTAACATGTGGAAATGCAAAGAAAAGGGGGAAAGATTGCCCTGTAAAGAAAAATTCTTTTAAAAAAGTTTTCATGTTCCATAACAGAACATTAAAACTACGTAATCTTACTTACAATGAAAACCTTGTGTTTTATTAAAAAGAAATCTTGCTCAAGGCATCCATTACTCATTTCCGGATTAAATGGCAAACCTTCAGGTTTTAAAGGACTAAGAGCCCTTCAATTGGACTGTATCTGGCAGCTGTTGATAATATGGCACTTGCTGGATATCTATCATGTAGCTTTGTAGCTAGTTTATTGCTGCTTTCTGGACATTCAGGTCCTTGTCCCACATCCTGGGTTGAAAAGAATAGAGATGGATGCATACTCTTAACAAAGGTCCTTTTTTTCTAGGTTGTTTTCTTGCTCTGGTGAGAGTTACCATGTTTGTTTCTCGTGGGCTGGGAAGGGGGTTGCTGGCAAACTGCTCTGCTGGACTTTCTTTCCAAGCCTGAGTGTCTTCCCACACTAAAAGCTTGAAAAGAAAGTTCCTGAGAGCTTCAAAGCCCATATGCAGACACAAACAGGAGACTCCCAGGTAACAAACAGTAACGCTCATGCCAACTCCTCGTTTAGAGTGTGGAACAAGCACCTGGTCTTCATTAACATCACTGCTACAGTTAATGTGCTGCAGGTGTGAAAGTGTGTGGCTGAAATCTGACAAAACACCTGTCTTTTGTGGCACCATTAGATCTGTCTAGTGTGGGACATGACCCCCTCGAGTGTTTTTTTATCCTGCCTTAAAAGCCATAGTAAGCATTGTCCTGTAATTATGAAATCAGAGTCATCGTTACTGGGAAGACTTCTTTAACAAATTATACCTAATTAGTGTGAAATTGCCTTTAATTCATGGTAAAACCATGGCTCAACTCTGTTCTATAACACCTTCCTTTTTATCTTTATGCAAATATGATTATATACTATCAGACTAGCACAACCAGGCATAATAAACAGCTGCAGTTGATTCTCTGATTCCTAAATGTGAACTGGATGTGTGCCATTGATTATGTTTTCTGGAATGCTGCATTAAAAAAATACCCAGTTCACTCCCCAGAACACAAATTTTCCTCCCTCCCACTCAAAACATGGGTGTTTGGGTTAGATATATTAGTTCAGTCTACAGTTGTACAGACCTGAAACAGCAGAGGAGATTGGATCTGTCCCTGACCTTCCTCAAGTCTGGAGAACATTTAAAGAGCTTGTATCTCGATTTACTACCTAAGGCAGTGAAAACACATCTTACAGATCTTGTTTAATCAACTTTGTGCTGACTGAGCTGTAGCCATGTAAACATATATAACTTCTACTGTCCAATTATCAACTGCAGACATGGTGTCCATGGATACATCTTAGCAAGATAAGGGATTCCAGAAGCTAACCAGGAAAGATGAGATGCAAAATACCTAACATTTTTTAACTTTCTCGCAAGAGAAACCTGTCCTTGAATAATTCAACACATAATTCATTTCCCTGTCATATATTGTCCTTGGACATTATAGATCTCCTTCTGAAATTATGCTGTCATAACTGTTTTCTTCCACTTCAGTGTCTCTAATCACTGTGCCAACTCAAAGGCATTTTTAAAATGTATTTTCTTGTAAGTTGGCTGATGAATATATAAGATCCTGGGAGCACCTGGTCAAAAATCAGCAGTGGTGAAGAAGTTGACTTTTTTAAAAAAATACGCACTGTAGCTTTCTTCCTCTAGGCACATGTGTTCAGTGGTAAAGGCAAAGTGGGTTCTATTTCTTTTTCTTCCTTTCTTTCTTCCTTCCTTCCTTCCTTTCTTCCTCTTTCTTCCTTTCTTCCTTTCTCTCTCTCTCTTTCTGTTCTCTCTTTCTGTTCTCCTCTATTTTTCTTTTCAAGAAGGTTGTGGGAAATACACTTTGTGTTTATACAGTGAAGCAGTATCTCAATCATGACTAGGCCTCGAAGAATTTCTGAGATACAAATAATCGTAATATATCCAGGTGTTTCTTCACATGTTCTGTATATCATTTTTAGGGTCTATTCTTTCACTGTGAACTTGATTCCTCATAACGTACTCTCAGAAACTTGAGGGAATACAGTCACAGAGCTGTTAAAAAAAGGAAGGCAGCTAGGACTAGACAATGTTATTTTATTGTTCAGTATTTATTTATTTTAAAAGAAAGAGCTTTTTAGAAGGCCCTTTGGAATGTATACTGAACTCCCTTTAAGCAATTTTATTTATGGGCTTTCCCTTTTCCAGTACAAGATGCAACCAGTGGGCTATAAATCAGTTTTCCGACTTTCCTTAATGAAAACACTCCCTTCTCATTTAATGCTTCCAGTGCAGGATCATATTCCCTTTCGTGTACCAGAAAATGTCTAACAGTTGAACTCAAACACACAGGCTCCTAAACTATTATAATCACACCCTACCTGCTGCCTATATGATTTCAGCAGTTTTCCACTAATCAAAAAATGTAATTGAAACGCGGCCTTATTGTGCTATGACTTTCCAGCTTTAAAGGAAGTAATAGAATTTTCAACATCTCAGTATCTTTGTGTGGCAAACATCAAATAAGCATGTCACTAAGCACAAGAAAAAAAAAAAGCCTTTCATGCCTTTCTTATTAAGTTTGCAGATCTTTCATATTCAAATATGCATAATGAAGGAATTTTTACTATGCAGCAATAGAGCTCCAAAACTTTTAGGTGCCCTTGTCTGGTGCTTGTTTTCACAATGTGCACAAGTCCTGTTTCTTCGAACAGGTGGCAGAAAAGAAGCAGGGAAAAAAGGAAACCAGTTGCTTATAGGAAACTACTTTTCATCAAAAGTTCTCTGTTAAATAGTTAGACTTTGTAAGATGCAGTTCAGGCGCAGTGACCCCTTTCCTCCCACAAAGCTGAACTGTTCAGCTGAGAAACCCTTAGTCCAGGGCTATTATTAGAGACAGCATGGCATACAAGGGAAATCTCAGAAACGCTGAAAGGCTCCAAGGGAAAGGAGTGTTCTGAAAGGTCCACTACCTCCGTATTGTCATCGGTGCATCTACCATACAGCAGCTTTAGCTGCTTTCAGGGAAAGCTTCACCCTGGATGCTCATGTCCCAGTAACCACTAATATGCGAATCGTTAGCACCTTTGCCCCTTGACCAGTTATGAATAGGCCAGATGGCTCCTAACCACAAGTGCTTCTTAGGGACTCCCCATTCTAGAACCAGATCCAAAGAACATTTTCACTTCTGGTTTCCAGTCTGAACCAGAAGTCCCCAAAATACCACAAAGCAAGTGGCTCTAGCATGTTTCCAGGAAGCAATAAAATCCAGGAGTATTATCAACCTCCTGAGGCAGTTGTTTGTAGACACTTCCTTCCCTTCCTACCTTTCAAAAAGTACCCTGTGTATGCTTGTGCATATCTTACAAGAATGGTAGGGCAAACTGGAACAAAATCTAGTTTAAATAATTCCTTTTTTCGGCCTTTCCTTATCTCCACAACTTTATGCCTAATTTTTACCCTCCTTTAAAGGTCTTTTCTGATTGTTTCAACAGATTCTGAATATGGTACTTCTGGCAATTTTAATTTATATTCTTTTAGTGGAAAGGTCATGAAAGAATTATGTATTTCCCCAAGTGTTGTAATTATTTTAAATTGCTGACAAGTAATAGATATTTAGGCGCACCAAATACTTTTAGGCCAAAACAAAATTAGTCACCAAAAACCTGCCACAAATACTCATAAAATCTGATGAAAGCCCCGGTTTATTGCCCCTTCTAGGGGAATGGCTGGTAGTATTCAGCTGTTTTGCCACCAGAAAGGCAGCTGTTGTCCCAGAAGGCTGGATCACATCAGTACAGACCAGTCCCTATGGTCATTGCTACCCTGGCCCAGTCAGGTAGGAGGTGCAGGGGGTTGTATGAGCCTGGAGATGTGAAAGCAGCTGAAGATACAAATAGGTTTAATGGTGACAGCTAAGGATTCGGCGGGACTGTGATGGAGGAGTATGTAAATGTCGGGGACTGAAAACTAGGATTCATTCACTTTGTTACTTTTTTGTGATTTGTTTTTTATTCTTGCACCTTTTCTTGTACCTTCTTTTTAATTCATATCTTGACTACTATTCTTTAACAATTCTATATTAATTTTGTTTGACCTTCTAGAAAATGTTCTAAAAATGCCATAAGTTTCCAGAGTTTGTAATAAGCTTGGAGAAAAATACATTTAAATGATATCAAAGCCATTTATTCAAATTACAGTACAAAAATAGTGTTTCTGAATAAATTATTATGGTGTGTATGTGTGCGTGTATGTCTGTGTCTGCGTATACTATGCTAATGTGTTTTTCCAAAATAAAGAAAACTTATAGAAACAGCTCATTACATGATAGTAAAACAACTATTAGTTGTTTCAGACAAATAAAGAAAAAAATATAAAATAAGTTATAGACCTTGAAGTATTTTGTTCTGTAATATTTTCAAGTAACACCATTATTTTCCTTGTAATGTAAGTGTGAAGTTGTTCAAGGGTTTACTAATGTAAACGCGATGTAAGAAAAGACACACAAAACTTAAGTTTTGCCTCTGAAAAGATATTCTAACACTGGGTGCTTAATGACCCATTCTGAGCAGTAATCAGTCAAGTACTCTGCTACCAGAGGGAATACGCAGCCATGAACTGATAAACACAGTTCTGTTCCCCGGTGTCTGCTCCAGTCTGCACCAGCTCTTTGGAACAGTGTTTTCTTCCAGTTTTGCATGGCACCACATCGCTCTCTTTCCATTTCATGGGAAATTATATCAGTTCTTTATTCAGGATTTTGTTCGGAATTTGTGTTGTGGGTTTCAATTTCGTTGATTTGATTTGGTTTTGTTCAGTTGATTTCTTTTCTTCCTCAGACAGGCACTAGTTTGAAAGTCTGTACTAAGACCTTGAGAACTCCTAAAACGTGTTCAGTGGCTTTAGCAATGTGGAGTGCTGCAGAGATTTTGAGGGCACTGGAATTTCTGCTGATCTCATAGTGAGCAACAGAAATTGAATCAAGGTACAAATCATCTTCATCCCGCTTGCCTCTCATGTGAGAATACCATCTAGGTACAGCTATTTTCAGTATCCATGCTTTTACACATGTATCCCAGCAGCTGCAGAAGGCCACCTTGGCTGATCAAAGGAGCTTACTTGCTCCACAACACACATGGGGAAGAGTCTGGATGCTTGACAAAGATCCACATAGCCACTACCAGAAAAAGATGTAGGCTCAATACCCAGCTCCTGCCAAAGGCAGTCTTTTCAGATTTTTCACTTATTTCCAGTTTTTCACTACATAAAGTTAAAAGATCATTGTCACAAGCAAGATGCAAAACGGGGGTCATGCAATAACACCCCATGCTACTTACCAGTGGCAGAAATATCCAGCAGGTAATTCACATGCTACTGTCACTCCAGTGTTCTTTCCTCAAATCACAGGATTTTGATGCACAAGATAGAACATGCCAATTTTCCCTTCCAGCCTGTTACAGGACGCCTCTGTCAAATTAAGGCAGACTTGGATGGTAGGAAAGAAAACAATCGGATTTTATTGTGATTGGATTAGATGCCATAACAATTCCTAACAAAATGCAAGTAGTTGCACAGAAGTCGACAAGCGGGTCACTGGATCATTCTTATGCAGGCATATGAACAGAATATGCATATGTATAAGTAAGCATATATACTTCTATTGTGTATCTAATCATATGTATTTTTAAAATCCCATCTCAGGCACACAAATACGCAGACGGTGAGCTGTCAAGTTCCAAGTTGTGATACTTGGAGAGAAAGGAAGGGAAGACAGCATCCACCTCCACTGTCTTGCACTTTTGACACATTCACTTCACTGCTCTGCAGTTCCAAGAACTACTTAAGCCAGTAACAACTTAATAACCAGTATTCCAATTAGCTGAGCTTGAGTTGATGTTTTGGCAAGTTGTCTTCATGCACCAGCTGAATTGGGAAGATTTTCCAGGTGGCTTTCACACAAAATAAAATCTAAACAGAGATTCACAGCAGGACATTTTCAAGCAGTTATAGTATTTTCCTGCAGCAATACAGGGGCTGGCTCCAGGATTCATCACTTCTCTCCACTACAGTGTGTTTCCCAGCTCCAAACGTCTCATGTCCTAACCAGGTTTCCTCCAGCCAAGGAAGGCAGGGCACAGATCTCCTAGTAACTGCCAGCCAAAGGAGCCTAGCCAAGCTCCCAGGCTTTGCAGCGTGTCTGTCTTGCTTTCCAGTGCTTTAAGCAAGGAACTGGGCTCTGCAGGCTAGCCACAGCAATGTGCGTTTAGCCACCATCTACAGACTTCATGCATTGCCATTTGGCATCCTGACTTGACACAACCCAAGTGTGAAGTATGGGTAAACCACATGCCAAGTTGTTACGCACCTCCAGCAGCACAATAGTTTAATTGCACTGTGGTCTGTCTTAAAGACTTTAACATAAAATGTTAGAGATTCTTTCTTTACTATGTGGTTTGGAGCAAGGCAGAGGATGGAATGGAAAACTACCCAGTGTGACAGGCAATTAATTAAAGAACACAGCATGATAAGGCATGTATTACTAGAGTAGCTACTATAATTTACTTGGTTATATAACTTGGGTGCTGTAACTTACTTGCCTGAGATGTGATACTTTCTTGTAGAGAGATGTACTGGTTCTGCTTGTTTATTTGTTCTGATTTGGAACCTCTAGTATAATTCTTGTGATTTTTTTACTTTGAATATTTCTTAAAGTTTTAGCCTCTGCAATGCTGAGGTGAGGTGTGGAAGACATTTTACAACCTCTTCACTCTCACAGCCATCCTGCTAGTTAAGATAGGAAACTTTTTACTATAATATCCTCAGGTCAGAGAGACTCCATTTGTATGCTGACCGTGATTGCTGAGCCCCATTCCAGCTCCTCTCAGAGGTAGGTAGGTTACCACAGTGAGAGTCTTCAACGATCTCCCATACAGAGAAGCCTTATAGAAAGTCTCTGTTGAAAAGAGTAGGGCTGAAAAACACATCAGGAGATTTTCTTCTAATAATGCGAAAATTCAAACCATCAGCACAAAGCATGGATGTGGGTAGCTCTGGTTTGTTTCTTGGTCTTCTTTTTACATTTATGATCTTGTGGAAGAATTCATAATGGTGGGCAGTTTTCAATTTATTGACCAAGGGGTAACCTTATAAACCACAAGTAACAGAACAAAGCCACAGGATAGTTATGTCACGCCATCCCCATCACATGAAAATAAAAGTGTATTCCATTGTTCACCATTGTTTGAGAGAAAGGGGCCACTCTGGAGGGAAGAGAGCATAATAGTCTTCATGGATACAACAAGGGATTAAGCAGTGACTTTTGTTAACTGCTTTTGGTGTAGACTGTCAGATTTATATTTGGTTATATAGTACTGACAAATCAAATGCCTGTGTTTAGAAAAAATGCTTTGGAGGCATAATTCTGCACTCCCTTACAGCAGTGTCTGTCTGCAGGACACAACACTGACATAAGGACAAATCCTATCATCTATCTAGCACATTAACACTTTTCTACATCCATAGGACCACTAATTTTAGTGGACTCATCATAAGGTAAGACACTGATCGAAAGGAGGAAGTCTCATAGAAACCAGACCCAGGAATGAAGTTGCCTGATGTATACTGTTTAACCGACCAAGCCAAATGTTAACTAAAAAAAGAAGATGTTCCCCTGCATAAGAATAGTTTTAACATAGGTTTGTAGCTAGATATTTTTTATCATGCTTTTTATAAAAAGCCAAACACAAATGAATAGGTCCTTTGTCAAAAAAAAAAAAAAGGAGGGGGAGGGGAGTGAAGAAAAGCTATTGTTTTTCGTTTCAATTTGTTTATATTTTAAATACCACTGCTCAGGAAGTCTGACAAATCCTGTTTCTCAGGAGAAGAGAGAAAAAACATAGTTGAATGACAGCTTTTTGGGAGCACACTTTCCATTAAATGTTTTCTCCAGAGACAGCTGGGAAGCTGAATGATAAAAATTTAATCATTTTGATGCCATTCTAGGTAGAGTTCTGCTGAATTATATTTCAGTCCCCCTTATCCATATCTAGTCTTATTTTGCTGCTGCACGTGGCAACAGAAGGGGGCTTTTCTTACAAGCCCCCTTCTTACAAGAGCTACATTACCAGTCACGAAGGCCTCAATTTCTCACTAAAGCTAAAAAACTAAAAAGCAAAGTTCACAAAAGCAATTACTTTTCCCCTCTATCACCTATCTTTAGTATGTTTACAAAATTGCTTTATGTTACTTATTAAAACTCTTACTTGGTCCCTGTAAAAAAAAATTAAAGAGAACAGTGTAAGAGGATGATACATGGCCACCCTATGGAAGTATACGTAGCAACTCTGAGCAATGGAGCAATGGAAGTAGGAGTGGGAATTTCTTAGTACGTACTGAAAAAAAAAAGAAAAAAAACTGTTATGGAAAAGAAAACATACATGCCTGCTAAAGGAAAGCATGAGTAATTCAATGGGGATGTTGTTCAACAACAGTTTGTCCTGTTGAAAATATTACTTCTGTAATGCAGCCAAGGTCAATGTCAGCTTAGGTTATCTGCTCTGGAAGTGCCAGAGATGTGGGTGAGATCTTCCCAGGAGGACTTAGCAGACGTGTGCATAGCTGTGAGGTCTAGCTTCAAATCGTCTTTACTCATTTATACTGGCTCCTCTCACTTTCCTTCATACCCTTCCTCCTGTTTAGCTTGTAAATTCCTATGCATCATCTTACTTTCTCCTTCATTCCTATTAACGAAGTATTCATGGGAAAGCATTCAAGGTTATACCTAGGGTCTTTTGAAGCACAAACATCTTTTTTTTTTTTTTTTTTCCTTCTACAATCTACTAGGATTAAAAAAAAAAAAAAAAGACATCTTATACTGGAGTAATCATAAGCTTCAGTATGTTCTCAGGAATGAACCAATGAACCAACCCCACCCCACCACAGAACCCATCTCCTCCCTTTCCTTGCTGGCCATAAAAAGCTGACGAGATACTTTTAGTGGAAAATCAGGAAGAGAACATTAATGTTTCAGCAAAGACCTAGACTCAGTCACTCTTCTGCTAGCGTTAATCTAGTAGCTCTTTAGCAATAGATTTGCACCAGAGCTACTCTGACACGAGAAGTGACTGTGCCATTAGACCCATACTGTTTTCAGAGATAGGCAGTTAACCAACTCTAGCAGTTAACCAACACTAGCAGTAACCAACACCTCCACTAACGAACTGGGAACTCATACTAACATCCTAGCTTCTTCTTCAGCTTTATCGTGCCCTTAAACTTTGACTAACATGAACTTGAGGTCTGCAGTACTGTGCGCTGTGTACAAAGGATATATTTTCAGGCTGCACTGCTAAGCTTCAGGGAACACATTTTCTTATTTCCACATTTATTAGCCAAGCAGAAACCGCTCT
>NW_010584739.1:1832643-1870687 GCF_000705375.1 Tinamus guttatus | reverse complement strand
CACCCACCTGGGAGGGCTGCCATATTGAGGAAGGAGGGGATCTTGGTAGAAAAAGAACGAGAACACTAGCAGAAAATTAATAAAAGCTCATTTTAGCTGCAGCCGGGTCAGCAGTCTTGGCATTCAATTATTCCCTAGGAGAGACGGATGTGTAAAGATCATTTCCTGCCCTCTTACATACCCCTTCCCTCTCCTAGTAAAGAAACTAACTTTAATTAATGTAGTGCAGGCTTCTCAGCAACGGAAATAACATATTGCCTATATTTTGATAAAGAATTTAGACGGCTGCTCAAAAATACCTTTCAAAGGAAACTAGTAAAGCTGAACTGACTCAAGAAATCTTTAGAGGAATGAGGGAGCGTAAGAAGGGAGAACGGTCTTTGAGAACCAACACAACACCGAGCTCCTGTTTAGTTTGACTACTTCATTACTGGAAAACCTTACACCAAACCCTCTACTATTGCTATTTTTTTCCTTGTATCTTGAAGCTTTGTACAAATGCTAATGTTCCATAGCCACAATCCTGACAGGGAGACAGAGTGATTAAGTGATCAAGGTGACAGAAGGAGTCAACAACAGCCTGGATTTGAAGATATATGCACCTGCCTCTCAGTCTCATCATTGCTTAAAACACATTCCTTCTTCTTTGCTTCTCCATGCTTGAGCCTCAGGCATGTACATGTTGAAAAGGGAGAAGGGTTTGCTAACCATTTCTCTGTCTTGGATGCTATTAAGTTGGCACTAATCAAGTTGGCAAATCATAAGTTAGGTTAGATTTAACTACAACCTAAGCTGTGCATAAACTGTTGGAGCCATGTTTCCTCTTCATTAATCCCAGGAGTGTACACAAGCAGCTTGCCGTGCCGTCCCTGAACCAGGTCGCTGCAGCCATTTGAACTGCAACATCTCTCCATCCTATTGTTCCCACCGCTTTACAGATCCGTATTCTGAGAACAACTCAAGGTAGTTCCCAAAAGGGAACTGTGGTTATTATGTGATTGCGGGAGCAGGGCTTGTAAGACAGCACTGCAAGCTCTCTGGAGCATGCATCTTTCTAGATAGGTGTCTTCTGCTCACCTACAGGCACTCTAGTGCATTTGGAGGTGAAATAAAGGAGGCATGAGCATAGAGAACAGGGAAATTGTCCTAATTTGGAATGCACACACTTTGGCATAAAAGTTCATGCACAGACAAGCTTCATTATGCTCCCTGGGAATCAACTTTTCTGCACATGACCACATTAGGACTCCACAAAGTTGCATGATTATGTGTTAACAGTAGTTTTCAGGTGACACATTCTAAATAACCGTTTCTGACAAAAAAAAAAAAGCCATTTTTAGATTAATTATTCACAAAATTTTCTTGGAAGTAAATTGAAACCCCTTGATTGCATATTTATTGGTGTTTCAAATTTATTTGATTGTATTGTTTGTGGCAGAAAGCACTAGAGGGTCACTGTGTGATTCTGCAAAGTACATTAGCTAGAAAATTAGAAAATTTGGCTTTGTCACTCACCCTTTTGTAAGGGTGTATGAGTCATTTTAATTCTCCATTAGCCTTTCATACACTGTCTTGCAGGTTCAAGCTAAAAGCTCTTTGCAACTATAACAGACTGGTAGTCTGTTACAGATGAATCTCTTCCTACACATTACTATAACACAAATAAAATAAATAGAAGTTAAAGATCTTTCAGGTACTGGATTTCTCCCTCCGCTCACCCCCCTTAAAGTCTTATTAATTTTTTTTTTGCTTTGCAGGGAAAATGCTTCTTATTTTCCTTCTCTCTTCCCCTACATGCCTCATAGACAGCCTGATCTTTTTTTACCGGAGAGCTGACAAGCTGACAGAAGCTCGGGTTTTGCCATGTTTCTTTTTTTTTTTTTTCTTTTTTTTTTCTTTTCCTTTTTTGAGGAAACTTTTAGTAGGAATAGCCTGGAAGGGGAGAATAGAAAGCACCAAAACAGCTATTCTTCAGATAGACCAAGAAAATAACAAGATCTAATCTAAGATCTAGATCTAGATCTGCAATATATATAAGAGCTAGACAGAGGCTCTTCATTCTAAGCTTCATCTGAGCTTCCTACAGAAGAGCTTTGGGTCAAATATAGTGTGGCAAGTAACTGTCATCCTGTGTACTAACATCCATCAGAAAAAAAGTGGTTAAATCTGCACTAGTAATTTGGTATAGTAGAAATAATGTTGTTGTAATAGAATACTGTCAGAAGATCAATGCCTCCTGCTTAGAAAATAAATGTTTCTGCATTCATGCAGCAGCAGGAGTCCGTTAACCTGTGACAAAACTCTATTCCTTTGACATTAACTCTTAATTATAAATCAGTTTAAAACATTCTGTCAAATTAGTGATTATACCAAAATTATTTTGCTAGAAATAAAGAGTTTATTAGAAAATTTATCTTTAACACACCCCTGCAGAGTGTCTGTAACATTCCATTTACACAGAATGAAGCAACGATTGCAAAAAATATGAGCTAGAAACACCAAGATGTAGAAGAAATACACTCCATGACAATTCAACAGCTACTTTCCATAAGTTATCCCCATATTAATGCTCACCACTCTACAACATTTACTTCTCATTTACTTCTGTTTTTTCCTCTTTTCGAGGGTAGCATGCTCTTTTTTTAATCTCGATGCTCTGAAGCTCTCTCTATAGGTTATTGATGACAAATGCATTGTATCCATCTCACCGCTTCAGCAGTAGAACAAACTGCATCCTTCTAATGAATTTTTCACTAATAACAACATTATTATCACTAACATTATTACTGACATTATTAATAATAAATGTAGAATAGAAGACTAGTTAACAATTACAGTAAATTAAATATTAGCATTTTATTGGTCAAGATTCTTCTGAGGTTTGAAAAATAAAAGCAGAATTTTAATAGCAGTTATAGTTCTAAAGACATACCAAAACCTTGGTTCACTTCCAGGTAATTTCTCACTAAAAGAAAGAGAAAGAAAAAGGTAAAGAACACAATTCCTGAAACCCTCTCAACAAGAACAGTGTAATGAGATGGTTTATGATTACAATTGAATGTCTATACAAAGGAACATTTGAACAGGATCCTGTTTTAATGGAACATCCTTTGAAATACCAAGGCATGTGTTAATGAACCTAACCGTTTCAACACATGTGTAGAAGAGCCACATTAAAACAGTAAATCTGACACAAAGTTCCAAAGCTATGAAATTGCCACATCCTCTTTACTGCAGTCCCACCGTGAGAAAGATGCACATATGTTCTTCTGTCAAGAGGCCCCTGAACAGTGGGTAATCTTACATACCTTTCATGCATACCTGGGAACATTCATGCTTGGCTAACCCTGAGATTTTTCAACAAATGTATATTTTAAGGAGAAAAAGATGACTGGAACATCATCGAGCATCAAAAGAGAACCTTATTTTTCTGTTCATGCAGAGTTCTGTTGTCATCACAAACTGAGATCAAAGCCTTTATCTCTTGGTTAGGGCCAGTATGATTTTGGTAAAGCTAAAATCTCATCAACAACTGCATTAAAATTTGATAATGAGACAGTCTTAAAGTAGTCTTTGCTTATACAGCACTAGAACACTAGAACTTGTTTTATCTCTCATTAGAGGCTTTTTAGGAAAGATAATGTTTGTCTCCAACGTAGACTTAAGAACAGTCTAAAGCTCTGAAATCTGATTTCTCTGCTCTGTGCTACAATAGTTATAAGTGTTTGTTTTGACAAAGTCTAAAGCTTTATGCTTGAAATTTTGCCTTCACAGAAAACAGCAGCAGAGTGAAAATACCATCTTTAAATAGAATTTCTATCATGAAAAGAAGAGATAGAAGACAGAAGGAGAGAGAAAATTATATATATAACATATATATAAAATAATATATATATAAAAAAAATTTAACATTTTCTTCTCCAGGAAGAAGTGGTGTGATATCTATTCATACAGGAGGCAATACTAGTTTGGCCCCTGATTCTTATTAGTACCACAGAATGTACACATAAATGGAACAAAAAGGCTCTTTGAAGTTTACTACTGCAGCCTTTCCAGTAGTTACTCAAATGATTTCAGTCTTAATTCACTGCTGAAAAAATCTGAACATTTTCTGAAAACATTTGTGCATTTTTCAACATTAAATATTTTTCAGTGTGAGGTAGGAGAGATGTATGCTAATGGTTTGTTGATTTTTCCTTGGGACTGGCCAAAAAGCTGATTGATATTTAAGGATCCCCTCCTTCAAGCTCAAGAACAGTCCAACCCAAGAGCAGGAAATCCAGCAAAGGTAGCAGGAGGCCTGCATGGATGAACAAGGAAATATTTAAAAATAGTAAAAATTTGCCAACTGACACAAATAGTGACTTCTTACTTAAAATGCAAAGGTTCTTTTCAGCAGAAGGAATGCTTTGTCCTTGCTGCATATAGTAACAGCTACAGTGAGGTATCCAATTAAAGCCACAACTGTGCCGGAAAAATTCACTTCCACTTTTTCATTTACGCACTATGCCATCATTTCTATGATCATCCATGGTTTTCTGTAAAATTTGTAAAATCCTTTTGTCCTAGGTTATATCTACATCATGTATTCACAAAAGAGTGTTTCATATCACTTTTCTGCTTTGTAATTCAAAGGCTAAATAAATAAATAAATAATCCAGCATCAATTCCTGGTTAGTTTTACACTTGAGCTATAATAGGTAAACTATTAGTAACAGGACTCCACTTTTCTGTGTCCTGAACATGAATCATTCAGCGAAATCAAGCTTATTCCTTGTCTAGCATAGGATAGGAAACAAATGTTTTGGTGGCTATTTAGATTCTGACAAGCAAATCCATAGTTTAGCTGTGTTCTACATAAAGATTTAGTATATTAAAATGCCAGTGATCTTCAAAAGCAGGTTCAATGGATACTTCCATTGCTCCTAGTCTTTAGGCAGGAAAAATAACCACTAAAAACCTATTTCGAGTTATAAAACTGAGGATTAATGGGGATAATATTTGTGTAACTGGTATAACATGTCCCCAAATGCACCATTTATATGGCCCTCGTTACATCTGATGAGTGTGAAAACAAAGGAATTGTTTTCTCTGAAAGCTTTTTATTTTGATATTCAGAATCCCTTTGTCATAGATTTCCTTCACTATCTGTGCATTTCTTTTTCACTGGTATAATTCTCTATTATTGTTTTGAGTTTTTCTAAAAAATAAAAAGTGGTTATTTTCCAGTACACTTAATTTCTTTTTTCGTTAATGGAAGTGTGAGTTAGATTTAAAGGATGAAGAAGTTTTTCATATGTTCTCATTTTGTATTATGCATCAACTTACCCAACAACCAAATCTCACACAATCATTAGCCTTTTCTTGGAAGCACAAAATAGTCTGGGAGAAGCAGGTAATTCGGAGAGGCACTGGTGGAGCTTGCACTGCTCCCTTTCTAACTCCAGGTGCCTCCATCAGTTCTTCTTTCCCAGACGGTCAGTGTTATCCAGCTAATACATTGTGTAGCTAAACAGGTAGTCAGTTGGCTGTATCCTTGTTGGTAGTTTCAATTAGAGGAGTACAAGGAAGCCACTTTGCTTCAGATCAGTCAGAAGAATACAGGTAGATCTAAATGATGTCCATTTCCTACTTCTTCTATTCCTGATGATTGATCAATGAGAGAAATACCAGAGTTTTCAGGTAGCAAAACTCCGCAAATAATGCAAGCTTTCTCTTCTTCATAGGCACCTTGGCCATTGACAAGGCCAAAAGAACTGCTGTGTTCAACCCTTATGGTTGCTTTTCAGCTGTAAGGTGTTGCTCATCTGACTGTACTGCATTATGCCGACCTTTGTAATTAATGCAGCTGCTAGCAAACTTAATATTTAACATACCATTTAACATTTAGCAATATAGCAGGAGAAGATTTTTGTGCTGTCTTAGGTTTGCAAAAAACAAAAATGGTTACTTGGTTCCTCTAAGCACGAACATACAAACACATGTGTTCACAAAAGAAGTCACCATCAACTGCAGGTCAGAAACCTGTCACTGAGGTTTCAGGGCACTGATCAGCTACAGTTTTGTCCATGTTCTGTCTAACCTTTTCTATTAATATGAATGCTGCTTTTTGACCTGTGCCCTAAAATAAAGTTAGTCTTTTGACCTCCATCTTGCTTTCTCAGTGAGCTGAAATACCTTGAATATATTGTATGAATATAGTCCACATATTCATGCTACAAAGTCTAACTTTGTTCCTTCTAAAATCATATTTTATAATATTATTCTAAGCAACATTGTATTTTTCCAAACCAGGAATTCACGAAAATGGGTCTGCACCTGCAATCACTTAACAACACTATACATTTTTTTCGTTCCTGCTTGGATGAACCATGGCCTTACCTTTCAGAGTTCTGCCTTTTGTCACTGTAGACTTCAGCTCCTTTTATTGTCACTGTAATTTTGTCAGAGAATTATCAAAGCAGTGCAAAAAGGCCAGGAATATTCAGCACCACAGTGTAATCTCCCATATCACCCTAATAGTGTCTGTCTTGGCTATAGTAAAGTGCATAGCTCCGAGACAGGCAGTGGCGGAAATGCAATTTGCCAAGAATTATCAGGAGGAGAAGGGATCTTAATAAGATGAGTAACTTAGAAGTGGCGACACCGATCTTATTTCTCTCGGCAGCATCTTCAGGAGCTCTCTCTGTCTGCCTCTCTATCCTGTTCTCAAAGGGTTAACATTAAACCAGAATAAAGTGGCATGTTTTACCATGTCTTCTGCATGACTGATACTGCAATCGATCTGCAGCGGTTCATTTTCTCTCTGGAATCTCTGCCTACTGAGAACAAATACAAACACATGTGGAACCAATAGGAAGCAGACCATGGGGTTTAAGAGCACTGTACCAACCTATTTCAGAAAGTCTCACTTAACAGATGGGGCAATTAATAAAACAGTCAAGTGGTATGACTGCGTCAAGGTGCCTTTAAGTGCTAACAATCCTCTTTTGTCTTACTACTGTAGTGTGCAGATGGATTCCAGTTCAGAATAAGTGCTGCATTGTGCCCATGTTTGCCGTCATACACTGTCACTGTATTTATAGGGTGCCAGGTGTCCCAAGCCTTTTATTTTAAAGACAAATAGGATACTGATTCCCTCTCTTCTAATTCTCCCTGCTCTAGCATTTCAAGTGATGAAGTGACCACTAATCAGGGTCAAATTTAAATCTACAAGTAAATCAGCCTTTTATGAATTTGAAAAGGAAGAATTTGTCATAAAATATTGTAAACACAATGAAGCCACAGTTAAAGTGCATCTATAATACACTGATCCTAGTCAAACAAACAGTTTGTGGGGCCAGCAGTGGATTCTCTACAGTATGCTTCATTACTTTATGTGCTGATTCCCCAGGATTAAATCATGATTTCCATCTCTTATATAGTAAAATTCTATTTCTCATTTAAGAATTTTGAGGCACACTTTTAATCAATCCGTGTGTCTTGGACAAATTCCACTGCCCTTCTTTTTCTTACACCACTTCTTCTCTTCTTTTCCCTTCATCTTCCTTCTCAAAATTTCATATAAAATCTGGCACAGGACCACTCCCCTGTTTTTCCTTAGTGCTAGCCTTTCTCAGTTAAGCATAAACTATTCTGATTTGCTTTTAGATGAAAATGCCTTGAAATATTTTTAACTTACATGAGAAAGTAAAAGAATTGTTCACAATGGTTTTTCTTGTGTCACCAAATCTTACTTTTCAACCCAAGGACTGAAATAGAGCAGGGGAGGTGAAAGTCTTTCCTCAGGATCATTTACTTTCCGACTATGATCACAACATGCTATCTAGTTTCCAGCTCCTGTGCAAGGAGAGCACTTAGAAAAAAAATCCTGAAATAAACACTCTTGATGCAAGGGGCCATCTAAAGATCTTTTCGACTTTATGTTGCCTCTCTAGGCTCTGAATGGAGAGTCTGACAAAAAAGACTCCGTAGAAAGATGTTCTAGTTCTGCTGTCACCACGGATAAGTATTCAATAAGAACATCATTAACGAGATCAAAAATGAGCTCAAAATGGTAATAAATTTCACTGTGGTGATGTCATGTCCTAGAAACATGGATAACACCCCAGAACTCCTATGTGAATAGCAACAAACTGCACTTAAAAGCATTTTTTGGAACCCATAGTTCGGCTATGGTGATTTTGTTTGTGTTGTGTTATCCAAGTACTTAACATAAAGCCCCATGCCAATACCAAGTTTTTGAAATGGAACAGTTTCAGGTAAGAAGTTACAGCTGTCAGGCAAAGACTCATTCGTGCTGAAAGTGAACTTATACTTCAGACTCTGTAGGGAGCAGAGGAGAAGGTTCTTCCCCAGAAAACCTCTTTTGAGTAAATGAACACTGTATTCAAATGTGTGTTTCTTTCTGTACATTTCCTGAGAAGATGCTAACGCCCATGCTGGCATAAATGAAACCACATCCATATCTCAAAAGGCATATCTAACTTTAATCCAAAATACTAATACTGATCTTAAATAAATTCTTATGAGACATAGATCCAAAATGGCTGGTTCATATAGAGTTCTGTGAAGTCCTGCACTATATTCTAAAAATATAGGTAGTAAATAAAAATACTTTTTTTTTTCAAAAGATCTGTATGAAAATGAAATCACATTATTGCTTTGACATACTTGAAGCCTAGATTTTTTTCTTCTACTGTTATTACACTTTTCACCTCAGACACATCAGAAAAGCCTTAAGATTAAATGTTCTCTCACAGCTAAGATAAAAGTGAGCATCCCTTTATTATCCTCAAGGTAAAGTTTAAGAAAGAATAAAACAAAAAATGTTGGGTTTGACCTTTATTGCTCCTTTATTTTATATATAACAATGGCATGACCTCAAACTATTTTTCACTCTTGTGAGAAAGGTTTGCAAGATCAAGTCCTGGCTATTATAAATGTAATGAGCCTGTCAGCTCACCTAAAATTGATGGAGTTAACCCTACCCACTTATGAAATCATAAATTAAATGTCACCTCATCAGAGAAACATCTTCACTATAGCTCTGAATGTCTGCATGCAGTTTTCTCCATTAATATTTGCTCCAATTTCAAATACAATTTGCTGTCAGTTTTCTCCCATTTCTTTACTCTCATTTGGTAAATACACCAGCTAATCCATCCACTGTCAGGAGAACGTCTGACTAAAGACCAGACTTTTAATTAGTCTGCAGAATGTTTGCAGGAAACCTATGTTCAAACAAAACGAATTAAAACGTCTGTAAATTCAAAGACCAGTTATTTGTTGTAAAGGAATTGCAAATGGTCATAAATTGAATGTTAAGCAGAAACTGAGTCTAAGTATATGCAGTATGATATAGAGAAACATCAGTTAGCTCTAACCACGCTAAGAACTAAAGCTCCACTAATGCCTGTTGCTTTTTCAGATTACTGCTGTGTACCCACCAAGCCGGCAGATGCCTCTCAAGCTGTTGCAACTTTCTGGCACTGTCTGTGGGCACGGAAAGGTGTCCTGCATTCTGGCACGCTTCCCCTTCCTTGCAGAGGAATTCAGGTAGTCTTCCAACCTTTTCTACTGGTCATGATCCCTCTCCAGACACGCTCCAACCACCTGTATTAGAAAGCAGTAACAGTGCTAGAGGAAGGATTATCATGTTGATTGAAGATTTCTGAATAAATACAACACCACCTTCCTTCTCCTGAGGGATACTTATCACACCACTGAGCTCTGTAGTTGGAATAACCACTTGGATAACTATGTCCTATATCAAGGCAGAATTCAGCAATTCACAGAAAGGACTTTATACCATCAGGATGGTTTACATGTCTTCTGTTTAAAGCAATCATTTCATTTGCTCTAAATAGGACTTCATTGTTTTGTGAAACCCTCCTTGCAGAGAGTGAGCAGCGGTAGGGCAATCGCAATGCAGAGCACAATATGTCTATCTCTCAGGAAGCTCCTTGCCTTCACACTGTAACATGCAGCAAGCTGCACCTTTTACACAGCCCACTATGGTAGTAAACAACTGCACGCAAAGCCCAACAAACTGAAAATCTCCAAATGAAATGGCACTGATCATGTTCCTGCCATAACACAGTCCTAAAATTTCCACTTCATGCAAACTCTGATTTTGTCCAGAAGCATACGAGGGGCTGTATCTATCAGCCTGCCTGTACGTATGGAAAGCTCTCCAGGACTTGTGGCTCCAGGTGAAATTAGGGCTGCGCAGAGACATCCCTTATAGGCAAGCAGTGACCATACTAGATTTCCATTAGAGCCTCTTCATCCCTTGTAACTCACTCAGGAAAATAGAGTGTCTGCCTGCAATCAAGCGAATGTCTATTTCTACTGTAATTCATGGACATATAGAAATCTCATCTGCACAGTCAAGAAGGGAACCATACACATGATGTGTCAGACAATTCACTCAAAGTCATACCATAATATGGTAAATATTTTTGGCCAAGGGGTGATACATTCTGGCAGCTCCTAGAAGCTCATACTGTAGGCTCTCCTCAGCAAATTCATACACTTCTCCAGCTCATCTGCACATTTTTTGCCACATAATAGCTTTCATATGGCTGAATGGAACGTCAGTAGGTAAAAAGCGCATAACTTCAGCGAAACCATGAAAGAGGCATTGATCCACACCAGAGAAGTTCTGCTCTGCACTGGGTCTACTTCTGTGAAGCAGCATAAATCTTTTTGGTTTTGGCCAGCGAATAGAGAGACTCCACTTTACCTTTGTCATTAGTATTTGCTGCCAAGAGCAAGTATTGTCCTTGCTGGAACCATCCTCGATATCAAGCAATGTTTGCTGAAAATGTGCCAGCTGGTATTACAGACCAACCAGGGCTGTTTCACCGAACACAGAAGCAGAATGTCTTTCCTTATGGAACAATTAACAACAAATCCATGGGTATCTCGTCTCCTATCCCAATTTTGGAAAATTCATCTAATTACTCAATATTAATGTTTATGAAAAAAGATCTGAAAGTCATAAAAATACTTGCTTTTATTTAATTCCACTGCTAGCCAATAAAACTGGGCCCAAACAAATAAGAAAAGCCAAGCCCTGCAGATTGTCCCTCTGTCTGGAAGTGCTCCTTCAGAGAGAAGATAGCTGACTCTCACCTTCACCACCACACTTTTGGTCACCATTCTTTCTATTTTACCTGACTGGTGTTTTTAATTTTACTTGCAGTTTACCTCAGTTGCAGTTTACCTCAGTAGTTTTAGAAGATGCTTTTGACAAATAAATCACACAGAATCACAGAATGGTTGAGGTCGGAAGGGACCTCTAGATATCATCTAGTCCAACCCACCTGCTCCACACGTGCACACCTAGAGCACGTGGCACAGGACTGCGTGCAAGAGGGTTTGGAAGATCTCCAGAGAAGGAGACTCCACAGCATCTCTGGGCAGCCTGTTCCAGTGCTCTGTCACCCTCACAGGAAAGATGCTCCTCACACGGAGATGGAGCTTCCTGCGTTTCAGTTTATACCCATTACCCCTTGTTCTGCTGCTAGATGTCTAAGTAAACCTCCTGGAAAAAGATAAGAGAAGAGCAAATTCTGCTTTCCAGTTTTGACTAACCTTCAAATAATTACAGTCTGATTCAGCAGTCACCTTCTGTATAGCTCTGAATGAGCTATACAAGCTGGTTGCCTGTATAGATGAATAACACTCATAAATTGTATCTGGCTGCTTTCCAGGGGAGAGACATCAGAAACAGGCAGGGAACTTTCAGATTGGAGGACTGCAGTAACAAAAGGAGCTCCCTCACCTTTCTCCACCTTAGAGGCTCCAGGACTCTGTACAGTGTTAGAAGCATAAGTCAGGGATGGTATAAGGGATGTTGCAGTTAAGGAATATATATATATAAAGAATAAGGAATATTCAACACATCCGCATTGCATCTTTGGCCAGATGGACTTCAATAGGAATGCCCCGCAGAGATTAAAGCCAACCTCCTCCAGCACAAGGCAAGGAGAGCATTAGTGGGAAAAAAACACCTGCTCTACCCTAAGGTGTGAATACCCATTCAGGTCATAACAAAGCAAATAAGCAGAAGGATATCTGCACTGCTTTGTGCTAGCAAAGACAGATTTGGTCAGACAATGCTAATGCAGGAACTAATGCTGATAGTGAGCACTAGAAATGAACCCCAGCAGGCTGGACACAGACAGAGAGTTGGTTTCAGATCAGTGCATATTGATAATACATGTAACATGTCCGTTATATTAAGTCCCAGTTAAGCACTAGGCAACCAACAGCCTCCCCCTACCTCTTCCCCATAAAACTCACTAACGTGGCAGTAGGATTAATAAAGGGCTTTTTTGGTTTTGTAGCATGCTATTGTTTTGGGAAACAGTCTGAAGGTTTTATAATGTCCATCTTCCCTTTCCCCAAACACACTGTTTCCTGCCAATCATGCTGGAACACGGAGTGCCAGGCACTTCAACAGGATGTTTGTTTGCTACAGTCGCTAGCCAAGCTGCAAGTCTCAGCACTTACTTATACCAAATTTCCAAGCATTAGAAAATGCCTTGAACAATTATTTTAGCATTAATAGGGTTGTTTATGCTCTAAAATAGCAACAGATTATTCCCAAGTGAGGAAGGGTTGCTGGTGAACCCACAGTCTTCAACAGTTTTCAGATTCCAGCAGTTTTGCAGAGCCAGCCTCTGCAAAACTAAGACAACCTAAAATGTTTCCTTAAGATCTTTCCAGTATTGCCAGTGGTGTAGCAGATTATACCAGCATTCCCTAGGCTGGAATGCCTGGTGACTATTTTGCTATTTCATGGCATTGAAATGAGTTATTTTAAAAAACAGGCACTGGTTAGCATCCTATAGGAACACTTTTGTCAAGCATTGTTACGGAGGGATACCAAATACTGATGTATCACTGGGACATATAGTTGAAAGGCAATCCGGATGGCCTGCCATGAATCTCAGTACCTCCTTATGCATTTTATATGCTTCCACTATACAGTTTACTTTTAACCTCCGCTCTTAATTCCAAACAAATAACAGCACGGACTTGTTTGTATTGCTGTGGCATCCACTTAACCTCTAACAGGTCCTGTTTGGACAGAAGAAAGCAAGGACCTCAAAGCAGACAAGATTCTGACAAGAGCTTAAGCACTAGTTTATGTAACAATATTGCTCTGAATTAACAATAACACCATCCAGGGAGCAGGATTAAACCAGAACATAACCAGAGGGCCACATAGATCACGGGGTAGAGAATTAGCCTATGCACAGGAGTGTGTGTCTCTGAGTCCTCTCTTAAATGCTGGAAGGCTCCTGTTTATTTTCCCAGCACTATCCTACACCTCCTCACATCTCACACACTGTGTTGTGAGTGCTCTCATTTTCATGGTGCTATTTGTTTGCTCAGAATAGCTGAGGAGGAAATATATGAGACAAACTAATTTATCATTTGAAGGCAGGACTATTAAAAGACAGGTTCCTAAAGCCACCATTTCATAATATTTAATCAATTTAAGGCAAGAAAGTGCAACACTAATAGCCATCTAGGGAGATGTGTATTGCTGGGAGTTGCAGAGCTGCACGGTCTGAAATGGCTGCTTACCTCGTAGTCACCTGCATAGTCCTTGGTGAGATATTCAACTTAAGTCTTTTCTCAAAACACACAATATTCTTACTTACAATATCCTGCTCTATGTGGACTGGCAGGAAAGAGCAGTGCTTCTGAAAAGTCCTAGGAGCATGGCTTCCCTGGGTTGTTGACCTGCATATACCCTGAATGGACCAATAGTTGAGCCCAAAGACATATGTCAATAGCACATTGTCCCAGGAACTGAAAAGGGTAGTCAAGGTCAATAGCCAAAGTCTATTGTTTTTCTCCACTATTGACTGACTAGTCAAATTGACTTCCCAGAGATTTAATTCCGACTGAGCAAGAAAAATGGTCTATGTAAACAGACAAATGTCTCTGCGACAGTTTATTTAGCCAGCCCCTTCAACAGTCTCTTCTCCATCCTAGTGGTGTCTGAGACCATTGCATGTCAATTCTGCATATCCCCTGCTCCAAATAAAAGTCTCATCTTTTATTTCTATGGCTCTCAAAGGACTGGAGGCAAAGTGACCCCCAAAGCCCACATTATGATTTGCCACTTCTAAAAATAACTGTGCAAATCGTGTACAAAGAAATCAGCCATGCCCTCAGTGTATCTGGCAGAAATAAAGTCTATTTAAGGACCTATCAGTGATATGAAAAAGGTGAATTAAGCTACTTTTTTTCTGTCAACAGCTTCCTGCTATGTCATATCTTGTGTTGCTCCATCTTCCTGGCTGTTTCTGGACAGTGGAGGACGGGTGCAGGATGGATGGCACATGCCATGGTCCTGCACTTCCAGATGCCAAGGCTTTCTTGGTACCGTGACTACCTGAGTTTCTTCCAGATGAAACCCAGGCATGGAATAAAACTGGGTTCTAATCAGAATGTGGAGCTGGAACATTGTCAGAGCAGACCTGGCAAACAGTCCTAGGTCCACAAAATGAGATGTAGCTTCTGTCATATTTATTCACTTGTAGGACAACAATAAAAGTGTGTCTTTTCCTCTGCACTTTGACTTTCCAGATTGAAAGGTTTTTGTCAGATACTAAGGAGCAGCAGTGTTTTTTCAACAGAAACTGTGTGTTTGCACAGCATGTGCCTTGCTGTGTTCTCTGTCTCAGGCTGGGCTTTCAACATGCTGTAAATAAGAAGCGCGGAAGCTGAGCTCTGCTCACCGCAAAGCTGTGAGAGGCATCACCTGAAATCAGAACATGCTCCGGGCTGCCCCATGCCTTTCACACCCCTATTTGCCTTACAGCAAGAGTCACAGGAGAACAAGCAGAGGGAGAGGAGATGCATGGAAAAATGTAATAATATTAAGGAATAAATCCAGTAACGGAATTAATGAAGTCTGCTTTTGCTTCCAAAAGTTTGGATTTGTTTCCCATGGCTGTAACTGTCCACGAACACAGTCATAAGAGGTGGAGGAATTTTCTTGTTCAAGACCCTAGAGGTCACTCTCCATATTGTTGTGTGGTATGGTACAGTTTGGTCCCCAAAGTCATGTGGGCGAGGTACTTCTTCAAAAAGGCAGAAGAAACTGCTTTGTTGCTGAAGGTAGCAGAAATTAGAGCACAGAACTTAATCAGAGTTGAAAAGAAAGTGCTAGCAAAATGTAAATGCTTTATCTGAAATGTCATTTAAAAATATTCACAGAGGTCCATGCAGCTGAAAATACTCAAATTTTCACCATCAAGCTGTTGCAAGTTTATTTCACAACCCCAGCAAAAATAAATAAATAAATAGCTTTCTTTTCAATAAGAAGCAGGCTTCACAAAAAAAAAAAAAAAAAAAAAAAAAAAAAAACAGAAAGGAAAATGCAATGAAACCACGGTTTAAGTGAATTTAGTTTTGTTCCTTACATAAGTTTGGTGTTGTAAAATATGGCACGTTTTGTACTGTATGTTCCCTCAGAAAGCCAAACAGAAACTTGTCATCATGGTTTTGAGAGCACAAGGCCTCTCCTTTCTCATGTTTCAACTAAACAGTCTCCACTTGGGCTGAGGAACATATCATATATCATAAATCACTCTCTGATAGATATTTGGCAGCTACTCTGCACCCCAGGCTATGCAACGTACAGTATGGAACATTTTTAAGGTGGAATCTAGATTTTGTAACTTAAAGACTTAATAGCATCTCAAAACATTTAACTACTTCCTTGTATGAAAGAAAAAAAAAAAAAAAGGCACCGAGAAAGCAGAATTCTCCATATGGTTTTAGGTTCTGAATAATGCATACATATACACATATGTACAATAAGCTGTGGAACTGTAAACCTGCAGGGTTTGTTCAGCAGTATGAAAATGAAAAATAAATTAAGGAGCAGGATTACGACAAACTCTTATAGCAATGAAATAGCAAAGAACTTCTAGATTTTCTTTTTCATCTGTTAGAAAACTTAACTGTTTAATTACCTAGGAAGAGAAAGATTTTCACGGACTCAAGCATATACATCCCAGACTACCGGTCATTTTGAGACAACTATTTTATCCGAAGTTTCCTAGCTTGCAAGTTATTTGTGGAATGCAATGCATAAGACATAGATGAGGAGAGAAATATCATTAAATAAAGAGGATATAAATGATGACAATTAAGCCCTTCATTACAATGTGTCTTTTGTCATCTCAGAGAGTTATCTTTTTCCCATAATTTTATTACTTTTGGGCAGTAGTAGCTGTTAGGATGTGTATACTGGTTGACAAGGTTATGTTAGATCTATTTCCATGAGTTTATGCAATCTGACTTGAGTCAGTTATGGGTTAACTTTGTGTTTTGGGGACGTGTACTCATGTTCTCGATGTACTTAGGCTGAGCAGTTCTTAGAAGGTTGAAATGGAAACTGGGGAAAATGCAGAGCATGTGGTATGGGGGGATTGAGTGGAAGAAGCAGAGACACATGAAGAACAAAAGAAAGCTGCTGCACAAAATCCAGAGCAACTTAAATTGAAATTAGGTATTTACTGAGTTTTTTGAAGATTTAAGTATGAATTTCTGATATCTTTCTTCTTATTATTATTATTTAAAGTCTAATCTTACTAACATTTGAACCTCAAAACATTAAAAAAAAAAGCTTCTTTTAAATTGATTATGGCACTTTTATTTATGTAAATTTTTTGCAATGGTTTGATTTATTTTTATAAAGATTATACAAAATTGCAGTTTACTACTACTTTGCTTTAGTTAGCTGGGTTGTTTTTCAAGCAAAACTGCAGCATGTATCCTTAAATCCAAGCGCTACTTGACCATCAAATTTAAAAGCAAAGGCAAACCAGAACTTTAAATGCTGAAAATCCAAGCAGATATTTTACGAATGAACTCCTCTCCTATGAAGAGAACATACCTACATTTTACCTACAAACTCCAGTAAAGTTTTCTGAAGCCGAGTAGACTTGACAGGCAATACCACATTGCAAAATGGCCAATATGGTAACATGAAGCACAGGTGTTCTTCCTTGTTATTTACATGTTTGGTAGTTTTACTCATCTTCTGAATATCAGCAGATGAGTCTGACACATTACATTAGGGAAAATGCATTTTTTCTGCTTTTTATGAAGACTCTTATCTGAGTGGTAAGCAGGCTATTTGAAACATCAAGGAATGAGAAGCCTTTACTAAATTTTGTCCTAGTTATTCCTTCAATTGTCAACCTTGTACACATAAGTAAGCATCCTGTTTACTTATGGATGCTCAGGTCAACTCAGAAATATATCCACAAGAAAGTTCTTCAATAACATGCTACAAATATCATACAATTGTTTCTACTTTAACCTTCTTTTCCAGTTCCTATCCACTACTTTAACTTTCAGTTCTTTACTTTTCAGTTTTCAGAAAGACTGCAGAACTTTCCAATTTTGTTTTGCAATCTGGAGGAGATTATTTATTCATTTACTGCTTACTAGGTCCACTATGCTCAATCCCTGCAGAACTCAGCATTCGTGCAAAACATCTCATGTTGCATGAATACAAATGTGTGTGTGTCTATAAGTTATCTTGCACTGTCTGAGAAACAAGATATGCTTCAAAATATGAAGATTCAGTCAATATATGTGTGTAAAATTAGTATGCTTCATTTTGCACCATGAAGCTCCCAACACTAACACTTTGTGAAAGTTATTTTTACATGAAATTTTAAAGTTAACACAGATTATTAAAGAAGATCATAGTTGCAACATCTCAAGTGCCATCTCAAAGTAGTATAGTCACATAGACAGAAATTCAGGACTGCATCCAGTATTTAAACCTGGTAGTTGGGGCCAAAACACCATGAAAGTCAATATAATTATTCCTACAGTTTGAAGAACTGCTTCCTCACCACCTTCTCAATAGCAAGGGAGATCATGTTTTCCCGAATGCTTTCTCTGTACATTGCCTTCTTGTTTGGATACTAGCGAGCAGGCTTTTCATAAACAATTTAAGAGTAATTCACACTCTCTCACATGGAAAAACTCTACACTTGCAAACTCATAGAGCCATACTCCACCAAGACCAGGACAGCTTTGCCGGTGTTGGTAAACCATGAAAGCAACAGTATCCCCAGCACTAGACATGCTCCCTGTGTCTCCCCAGTGACTCCTTATTTCTGCTAGCACTTCCTCAGGCTGCTGCTAAAGAAGGGGATGGAATGAAGAACTAACTGAATTTTGGCAGACAAAACCTCTGGCAGATCAAAAAGTGGGCACAAAATGGTGTAGGAGATGAAGCAGAGCTCTGTCAGAGCTTACGCATTAGGGAAACAGCAAGCCAGGCTGTAACAGGTAATTTCACTTTGAACAACAGTAAGCGATTCCTTCGATTACACAGGCCTGGCAGCCCTACATTCCTATGTTACAATTTGAACCTCTTTCTTATATCCACTGTCTAGGAATTAAGCTATGCCTTTTTTTTTTTATCAGAGAGAATAAAGCTTTCTAGTTACTAGTTAATGATAAGTGCAAATAGAGCATTGTGCACTCTGTGCAAACTGCATACCGAGCAAAGGCCCAACTCCACAGCTGTCTTTGATGGGTTTTGAACCAAATGACTGCTAAATCATGTACTGATGAAGGAAATGATATGTACACATAGTCAAGGATATAAACTGTTAAAGTAAATGACTTGTGTATCCCAGGAGCTTTCTATATTTGGGTTTAACGGTATCCATTGGGCACAAGAAGAGAAAGAAGTGTGTAAAGCAAACTGAAATGTTTGCCTGAAATGTTTGACATTTTGAAATAAATGTCTTGTTAGGGTTAATGTAAATGAAGCATTGCTAAAATTTCTAATGCCACATGCATTATTTTTTCCACTGTAAAACACATGAAAAGCACAGAAAGTTAAATAAATCCTCACTACAGTTACTGAAACTAGTAACTAGTAAAAATTTCCCCAGGAATATATTTAGCCACAGGATTAGATTTTCTCAAACTCTCTTGATAGAATTTTGATACTGAGGGACTTTAAGGAGTTGGGTAAGAGCCTAGCAATACGCGTCACATAGAGAATTGTACAGGAATTAATCGAATTTCATTTTCCCATGTCTGAGGTGAATGGTCTATCCCTTAGGCTGTTAAGATAGGTAGTTCAAAATGAGGTGTAACTATTTTGATTTCTGATAGACTCTTGAGACGTTATGTGCCTTCTGAAGGAGACCTGCATTGGTTCTTGCAGAAGACATTACGTCGGCTGTGAACTTCAACATGATCTTTTCTAATAGCTGTTCAGAGCTGGCCTACGAGTAAACAACAAACGGAATATACAGTAGTAATGTGTGTAAGGATGCTGCCATACTTTATACTGCCATGGGATAGTATAAAAACATGGCGGCTATCTAGCTTAATATTTGTTAAAATACATGTTAATAAGTGTGTGTTAGCATTGATACTGAAATTAAAAAAAATGGAATTTATTACAAAAACACATTTTGCTGTTTAGAGGCATTGTGGCAATGTTAAATATTCACAGAAAAAGGTAGGATTGTTGTTCTGGGAAAAAAAAAACAGGCATTTCTAGAGTAAGGCCACTCTAACTAGGCAAACTGGAGATAACATTTTGATCTCTGTCCTTTGTCCAGTGACTTTTTACACATAAAAGATTAATTTGAGGGAGCTTTAAGTTTATGTTTAAACTTTAAAAGTCTTTTGCAAACCTATCTATCAGGCTAATATTAGGTGTCCAAAGCCACTGGAATACAGAAAGTTGGATATCTAAGTTTTAAGACAACTTTGAAAGTGTTAACCATGTTCTATTCAATAAGTTATTGACTGGAAATTATTCTCTCACTTGCATTCTCATATCCAAACTGAAGTAGAGCAGAGCAAAATCATATTTTCCTAAATTGTCTGTGACCAATTTCAACTCAAGCAAACCATTTGGGGTTGTTGCTGTTAGTTATGAAATAAAATAACAATCAGGAGGCTTACTACAAGTGAATATATTGAAATTATGAACTCAGAAATTTTGTAATATCCCCATTTAATTTAAATTTCTCTTCCTTCCTTTCCCACATAGCATCTAACCAGAAATGTCTCAAAATACATCCATGAAACAGAAGCAAAAGCAATGTTAAAACTACGGGAGGGTTGTTCAAAATGTTAAATATTGAGTCTGTTTCTTAAAGATCAGCCTTGGGAACTAAAATATACTGTTTGGTCAGGTTTGGTGGGTTTGGTCGGGATGTGTGTGTTCCTTAACATGCTTCAATATTAATTACAAAGTGAGCTGTACAAAGGGAAAAGCTGACAGGCTAACTGGAGATAGGAGCTGAGTTGATATATTTTGTAATTCATTTCTCATACTTAGTTAATAAATATAGGAACACCATACTTCCAAAAGTGAAGGTAAATAAGGTATCCTAGACACTTGTCAGGTTGTGGACAGATCAAAGCCTTTGATTTGCATCTGTAAACACAACAAAAACTGGGCATCTGAGAGTAACCATGTCATCCTTTAAGTTGAACTAACTTGCACATTTCTATTTTTGATGTCACAAGTTGACCATGAGTGCATCCAAACCCTAAAATATTTAAACAAGGTGTCAACTATGGGAGCAAAATTTTACTGTTTCCTGAATAATCTTTACTTGTCTTCACAGGGTGGATTCTGACCAGCTGCTCGCCAAGTAATGGGAACACTTGCTATAAACTGCTGTTTGTATGTCATGATAAACAACATTGGAATCCTTTAAGCTCGTAGGATAGATGTGAATATGAGACAAAGAAGGGCAGATAAGGATAGAATAGCCTTTAAAGTAAAGTAAAATTTACCTCAGTAGAGGTTTAATTCTCCAAGCCTTCTCTAATGGTAAGGTTCCTGCAAGTTAAAGCAGTCTCTTGGGAAGAAAGACATGTGGAAGGCAGTCTGGCTGCAGATGGTGCTTCAGCATTTCTGGTAAGGGGATCTATGGACGTACCAAGCTGCAGTACGCAGCACTTTAGAGACTGGCAGTGACTTTTGCACAGGATGTGGAGAATCTGAGCACTCGATGTGCTAGGAAACACTCTAATCAGTCTGGAATTTCTGTACCAGTGTCTGGTAATGGCTTCTTCTATTTTCACCTAAAAGGAAGTGTAAGAAACTGACCTGAAAATCCACTACATTTTCTAAAAGGCCAACTGTGGAATGGTTCTGTCTAATTTACAGAAACCTGATCCTTTCTTTTTGAAACTTGCTATGGCTTAAACAGTTTCTCAAATGTCAAACCACCATTAAAAATCTGAACTTTTGGACTTTGCAACCCCTCAGTAGATAAGGAGATTACCTTTCCTTACTTGCCTTAACCTGCTGTTTTGGAGAGATTATCTCTCATTATTCACTGTACAGCCTTAGAAACAACACCATAAAAGGCACCACAGTACTGAAATGTGCTGATCTGAGGATCTGACTTCAGGTCCCTGTTTTCTAAGAACAGTCACTGGATACACACATGTAAACTTGACTTTCAGTAACATAAGTGTGTCTAGGGTTGGGCATTGTTTGATGCAGAGAAATTTGCACTGTAGGATAACCACCATAAGATATCATCCAACATCCCCAGTTGCAGTAGAAGACACTTGCTAAGCTACTAGAAGTGGGCAGTGGAATGTATCCTATAATACAAGATAGTGCTTTCAGTCTTTTCCCTAAGGAACTTGTCATTTATCCTATGAAAGTTATAAATGACAGTTTATTCCAAGAACTACACTGCCTTAAAAAAAAAAAAAAAAAAAAAAAAAAAAAAAAAAAAAAGAATGCTCCTTTTGCACGTTTGGGATATTTACACCACATCCTTTTCTGAAGTACTTAATGGGGCACCCCCAGGCACCTGGTCAGGCACAGAAACCTAATCTAGATGCTGCATTTGGTTTGGGATGCTCTTTAAACACTTAGAGATACTCTCTTTTATTCAGCTGACAATGCAAACAGTACTCCAATTCTATTTTTATACAGCAAAAAAAAAAAAAAAAAAGGCAGCAGGCAAATGTACTCAGAAGGCATCCTCCCCCCCATTAAGCATATTGTATTAATATACAGCCAACATTCTAAATAGTGAAAATACAAAGTCTTTATGGTTTCTGATGAAACCCACAGTTCATCATGTTTTATCAGCCGAAGAGGAAAAAGCAACTTGGCCAGATTCCTGGAGGAAAGATAGCCTGTCATATTTGCCAAGATTTATTTATGAAAAGGCACTCAGGATGATACTTTCTGTCCAGCCCACACTGCTTCTGCTTTGAACACCATCAGTAGAAACTGAATTTCAGGGATTCATTTGAAATCAAAGCCATAAACAGCAAAAGAGGGATTATCTCTGCTGCAGTCATTGGCTTCTACATTTAGTTATTTAAAACTTCCTTATAATTATGATTGCATATTTTAACGTCATGCATCTGGTCCTGCCTCTCCCACCATTTGTTTCCCTGTTCCCAAGATAATTACATTTTGACAAAAATTTATTGAGACATCTGTTTTTTGCTTCAGATCTCCAGGTCATTCTGTGACTGTAGCGACGGCAGAGCGCAGCACAAACATTCCCACCATGGGGGGAGATGCAGGAACAAAATTGATAGCTGGATCAGGGGAATCTCAGTGTGGACCAGCTGGTTTAAGGTGGAAAGCATAGGAGACTCGGAGATAGAAGAGGAGGGGAAGAGCATGTCTCTGATGACATATTCTACCAGCACTTCTGGCTCACTACTAGTAAACCTAACTCACATCGAATCAACAGCTCCAGCAAGTAAGCACCCTGACCATCAGGAAATGTTGAATCAATGCAGCAAGGGACAGGCAAGAACGGCAGAAGTAAAAGGATTTTTTTAATAGCACTATAGGCAGAATGCAGATTATTGCATTTCCAAATTGGTATGCAGGATTAAAGTGATTCACAGAAAGGATGGGGCTGTGTATTCAAACACACAACCTATATGTTTAAAACCTCCCTCATCTTCTTTGGCCCAAATTTAGAGCTATGGTGCAGTAATAACCCAGACTGCATTTTAGCCCTCTGTTTCGTATACAGCAGCTGCAAAATCTAATACATACAGAAGGCAAGTGGTATGATTTTAAAGATATATCACCATGTGTTATTTGGGAGAAGAAGCAAGAACTAGTATGTTTCATACCTGTTATTACTATAAGTTGGTCCTAAAATTAACTTCTGTTTTCTATTTCAGTGATAATACATCCCTTTTTTTTCCCCACTCACTTTAAGAATGTGTTACTAATATTCTGTAGATTGCCAGCTGTATTTTATGTCTCCCAAATTACCAAAATAGCATCCAAAACATTCAATGAATGCTGATGTGTACCCATCATTTATGTTCAGCAAGGATGGTGAAATTGGGAGCAAGTTTTAATTAGGAATCTAAAGGCACCTTAATAAACCCATTCCAAATCTCAAACAAGCCAGTTTATCATCATTAAAGTATAGCTTAGTCAAATTATACATGGTGGTAGAAAGTTTCCTACTTTACTATAGGATTCTTCCCCACCAAACAGAGTTACCTTTCTAAGGTTAACACATTATTTTTTCCTAAGAAAATATCCATGCCCGCTTCACATTTTGGAAGGCAGCACAGTGTTTCCTTTCACTTAAATGAAATTAATCACTTCTCTTGGAGATGTGATGTTTCTTTCATAACCCAGGGCAACCTACGTAGCTTTCAGCCTAACCATGCCCTTAAAGCATCCTAAGAAAGACAGAAATGTTCATGGGCCACGGCTGGTGTAGCCCACTGGTCACGTCTGCTTACAGACCATCTTGTGGCAGATGATAGTCACCCATTCAGCTTCTTCGTAAGGAGTCTGTTTCTCTTCCTAATGTCTTTGCTGTCACCACTGCTTTAACAGCCTCCTTGTAAACTGCTGCATCTGAGCAAGACGAAACTGACTTTGCGAAGTTAAAGAAGTGTGTGTTATGGATGTGAGGAAACGGTGACTACCTTTAGTGATTCCTGCATCTGCGAGAAAAGACACTCCTCCACACTCAATCATGATCTTGGGGAAGCAGCTGTATGCAGGGTACGAAAGCTAGTACGCATGTGGACCACTGCCAAATGCTGTTTCACTCTTTCACCTAAACATTGACCTTGAGAAATTGTCTTTTATGAGGTGTGATGAGGTGTGAATTCAGACTCCATCTTCTCTCAGTTTTTATCATTTTCTGAGCCTAAATTGCCAGCTGTGCCAAGCCACATCAATCGGACTGGTGGTGGGTATGACAGCTTGCTCTCTAGAGGCCCCAAAAACTCATTTCAGGTGTAGGAATCATTTCAATCTCAGATAAGATCATTCAGATGAGACATGCAGGGTATCAGCTGCATGACATCATTTGTTTAGCATAAGGAAAGAGCATTGTTTGTTGAGAGAAGCTCATAAAAGCCTATTTAAAAACAAACAGAAAAGACTTCAAGCATGATTCACTTTTCTGATCACATTTTCTGGATACAGGGGCCTGCTGGCCCAAGCCTCAAACTAGTTCTACTTAAACCTATTCTGAATGCCTAAGAAAGAAAGAAAGATCCTTTGATTTTTGCTTGTGCTAGTAGAATCAAGTGAAGTCTATTTAGCTTCACAAAATCTCTGACAACATGCACTGATAAAAAGGATGGAAAGTACGTAGGACAAAGGAAGAGCCAAAATCCTACAGTTTTCATGTCTGTTAAAGCCAGATGTTTTGCTGGCTGCTCAGATTTGATAAATGTTACAATAATAATGACCACTGTATAGTGGTAATTTTATCTCACAGGTCCATTCATATTTTTTCCATGTCATTGTTCTCAGAGGCAAAAAGTGTGTGCTTTATTAAAACTGAAATGCTTCTGTAAATGTGTGTTCTTATTTATTGGCTTCTATGCATTCCTGTGGTTTAATACATCTGTTTAGGCCACAATTGCTATGGCAACATTTATCTGATAGAAACAAAAGGCATTTTGATTCCCGAATTAATAACACTTGAATCAGGACTGAACACTTGAATCAAGACTGAACAAGAGCCATTCAAACAGTTTGAGGGAGCACAATGTTTTAGTATAAGCCAATTAACAAAACAGCAAGGCTTCCCCTTGAGTGTTCAAAATTGTTCTGTTTTCACAGGTAATAATATTCTGCAAGTCTTCAGGACGTTGGAATGCAATCAGTAAAGAAAGAGAGAAAAATATACATTTTGCCTTCTTACATGGTGCAACTTCTCAGCTGATAGCATTAATTTGCTAAATTGGCATTTTGGAAAGAGGTTAATCCCATAGTAATACTCTATTGCTTTAAAGATAATCTTAAACCAGCACCAGCAAAACTGTTATTCTATATGTATCTCCCTCATTTATTTATTTATTTTTGTTTACATCTTTACATCCACTCAGAACAACACTTTGCTTCTGTTTTGAGAGCTCTCAAAGCACTGTCTTTAGATGCCAGTGTATATGCATCAGCAATAGAGAATAGACTATTTCTGTAAGGTCCAGCAAGAAGAGGTGAAAGATTCTAGCTTTTCTAAGATGCAGTACTGCATCATTGTCTAAATCATTAACGAGAACTTCCCATGTCCTATCAAAAATTCTTAATGGGAAAAAGTGCTTTGTTATCCCTTAAAGAAACTTGCATATCCCAAATCATTCATTTTTTTTTCTTCTCTTCAAACATGCAGAGCAAAAAGATCTCCGTAGCTCATGAATTGAGAATTAAACACAGGCAGGGACACTTGGGGAAAGATCTAGAGATCTAAAAGAGTGATCTACAACGTGATCTTGGATTTCCCGATCCTGAAATATACAAGATATTCTAATGGAAATCAGACACTGAGCCCTAGCAAAAGAATGAATGAAAAGCAGCAAGATGTGGTCACCACATCATTTTTCCTCTGGCTATGCCGCCACAAGAACTCCTGTAGCAGGGCCCCAGCAAAACCTCCATGCGCTTCCCTTCACACCGAGATTATTTTGGTGAGAAAGGAGAAATGCCCTGCCTTTGGCCAGACAAAGCCACGGTAACAGACTGAAATTCTGGCACTGCGTAGGAAGTCTTAAGAGTTTGTTTTGTCGTTCTCTCATCTTCACCTACCAATGTGCATGTACAAACCTTTTCTGATGGCTGACAAAAGCAACCTCAAAGCACGTAAGTCGTATTGTTCAACTACTAACCTGCCTCTTTAGCCATAAGAAAGCTTTCTCTGTACAGCTTTCGTACAGCTTATGTAGAGCATGAGGTCTCTTCTTTTCCCAGTCCCTGGGAAGAGTGCAAATATGTTGTGACAACCTCCAGCAGCTTGGATCGGCTTCCAATTCACTGCACACAAAGTGAAGAACTACACTTACTCAAATTCTCCGCAATAATAAAACATGTGCAGCCATTTGAATTCGTGCTGTCACTCAGACCTCTAAAGAGAGAGAGAAAAAAGTTCATTTATTCCTTTATGCCTAGAAATAAAAAAGAATCCAGCTGTTTCATACAGACCAGGGTGTGTGGGGCAACTGGTGGTTCAGCTGGTATATAAGCTCTGCATACCACAGCACAGTGTTCATTTCCATGTCATAAATCAGTCACAACACTTCCTGCTGTCTCTTCCCTAAAAGCACCTTGCTTGAACAGATAGAATATTGTCTGCTCAAGTCTGCTAGTCCATTTAAGGGATCTACTGAGTAACTCTGTTACTGAGTTTGAGCTCTTGCAATGGAAATTGTCATGCATCTTCTCCCGGGAATTTACGAGACAGCTCTTAGTGGGAGGAACTCTCTGCTCTCCGCCCCCATGTCCAGCAAGCTCCATCACGCTCAGTTTCACACTCCTGGTGGGAATGGGGTCCTGCTTACAAATGGAGACTTTGTTCTTCTTTTTGCCAATACTGAGGGAGTTCAATCATGATCTGAGCTACACTAAACTAGCATATGAACTTCAGGGCAATGATACAGCTCAGTTGTTAAGATGTTTTTTTCATAAAGTATGTTTCTCCTTTCTGTGCAGACTTTCCAGTTTCCAGCAGAGAATAGGGATTAGAACACAACACAGTAGCAGTCATTCTCATACTGCCTCTACCCTAAAGGAAAGCATGGTCTGGAGAAGCTCCCATACAACTTGGAATTTTAAAACTTACAGTTAAAAATATTCCACAAATCCAATAACCATCCTTTTGAGCTGAAATAAACCTTCCAATATTTTCTGTCCCTTCCCAGAACTGCCACTGAGAAGTTTTTCACACCCCCTGGAATTTACAAAAAAATAATCATTTTTTAGCAACAACAAGGAGGAGCTTCATACAAGAATACCGAGTGCAGTTACTAAGTAATATGTTGTGAGGATGCTGCAGACAAAGCACAGCTACCCAGCATCTACTGCTAAAAGCAGAGCAGATGAGGAAAAATGGTGAAGATATGAAGGGACAAATTCTGGTCTCAAAGAAGCTGAAAGCAAATCACCACAAAACCTTCAAGTCATGAGGGAGTGATTTCAAACAATCAGATCTGGTTGCTCTGGAAAGTACAATAATTAATTTTATAAGGAATTGCATTGTCTCCAGCACCCAGCCTCAACACCACACACACACATGCGCATAGGTTTACTTCACACAAAGGTCACGTCTAATTTTTCTGATAGGTCAGGAGAAAACGAAGAGAAGACAGCATTCAGGCAGAAATGAACATCTTAACAGAATTAGCCACTACAAGAACCTAAAATCAAATTTGATATAAAGCATTAAATCTGGATAAGGGGTGCAATTCATTTTGAAAATGAAAGGTATAGTTCATTGTGTTCAATGTTCACTCCATTTAATTTCAGAGGCATGAATTTTATATACATGCAAAGAATTAAATGGTTAAGGATGTAAATCTCCAAATAATTCATTTTTCTACCACTCCTACCCTTATCAGGTCTACCTCTTCCCTGGGGGTCTCCTATCTATAAGCCAGTTCTCAACAATAACACAGAAGCTGATAGTAGAAGGATTTCAAAGTTTTTAGAACTTTTAGCAAAAAGTTCTAAACAATACTGTACAACATACAGTTGGTTATCTAGTTATCACATTTAATTTCAACCAAGTATTCACTATGATATTAAAGTATTTTTTGCATTTGATGGAAGCATTCCTTCAAGAATTTATCTATATTTTATTTTAAGACAAGATTTAAAGAATAGACCATCTTCTTTGGTCTGTTAATAAAATTAATGTTTTTTTAAAAAACATCTTGCTATTTGAATTTCGTCAGCTTCAGCTAATAGGTGTACCTACTATTCTCTGAGGAATTAGAGCTCTTTCACACCAAATGTTTTCTCTTGTGAAGGCACTTTTTTTGGCCAGAAAACACAGGCCAAACTCTTCTCTTCCTGAATCCCAAGTATATCAAACACTTTTCTCTCCAAGATTTTTTTTACTTTCTATTTCCAAGGTTGAACTGTTGCATCAGTATTGATTTTCTCAATGCTGCGTTGTATATCTAAAAGCCACAGCACTAACACCCACTTAAACATCCAGGAATATGATTTTATCCACCTTTTTTATCCTTTGTATTGGGGCTTATGGAATCTTGTTTGCTTCTATGAATACTTAAGATTTTGAAGCTCATCACTGCCAAATGCCAAAAGTTTGGTATTTCTCATCCTGAAGATACACTATAGTCCCACCTCATGGTTTCTTTAATCTGTTTGTGTTTGCAATAAACTTTTGTTGGTAATTTCAGTCTCCATTATAACATTAAATTGGCTTTATTTTTAAGGATTTTCTCAGTTCTTATCACTTTTACAAAATAGGTATTTTTCAAGATGTAAGTCTTTCCAAGCATAACACTTTTCTGGACTTTTTGGTATTTCTTTAGTGGTTTCCCGTTTATTAAATAACCACTTTTTCAGATATCTGCCTTTGGTTTTTGAAAAATATGCTCCGGCTTTACTGGTTATCTGCTTGTCTTCTTGCAAATAGTTAATGCTTTTCTTCACTTCAAATACCTTGTTCAGTTTGGGCCCCTCATTACAAGAAAGACACTACGGTGCTGGAGCATGTTCAAAGAAGGGCAACAAAGCTGCTGAAGGGGCTGGAGTGCAGACCTTATGAGGAGCAGTTGAGGGAGCTGGGGTTATTTAGTCTGGAAGAGGCTCAGGGGAGACCTTATTGCTCTCTACAATTATCTGAAAGGAGGTTGTAGGGAGGTGGAGGTCGATCTCTTCTTCAAAATAACTACTGATAGGACAAAAAGAAATGGTCTCAAGTTGTGCCAGGGGAGGTTCAGGTTAGACGTTAGGAAGAATTTCTACAGAGAAGGAGTGGTGAAGCACTGGAACAGGCTGCCCAGAGAAGTGGTGGAGTCACCATCCCTGGCAGTGTTCCAAAAGCTCGTGAACGAGGTCCTTAGGGACATGGTTTAGCAGGCATGGTGGTGAAAGGCTTACGGTTGGACTCGATGGTCTAAAAGGTCTTTTCTGACCGTAATGATCCTATGATTCTTCCTTAGAGTGACTAGTATGTCGACAACTTTAGTACATATAAGGATGTCTTATTCTGCCTCTTCACAAATAGCTTCTTCACCTTTAATGTCGAACTTCTCTGAGACCACTCTGTCTTTTCAGGATTATTATGAAATTTTACCAACCCCATTTATTAATGGCCCCATTTGACTTACTTAAAGCATTTATTTTTCCCTAAAACACTCACAGTCCTTCTTACCCTAAATGCTATCAGTCATGCTATTTTCCTTAACATCGTTAATTTCTATATCCTCTTTTAGTCATGTCTCCCATTTTTATTGATTTTTAACAGAGCACCACTTTCCTTCTGTAGTGAGTTTTTAAATGAAGTTGTATCTTTTCTCGTCAGCCAGGCAAATTTTCATAGCTATTTAATTGTTTCAGTCTCATCAAGAAGTCAGAAAAAGACTCTGTAAAAATTCCCCTCACCTTTCTTTCCTCTCTTTTTCTTTTTTTTTTCCTTCCCTTCCCTCTCATTTCCCCTTCCCCCTTCCTGTTTTAATCAAGAAAAAGAAGATATGTCAGTTCCTTTTATCTCCAACTGACAGGATCAGACTCCCACAAAGCTTCAAGAAAATGCTCAAATCAAAAAAAAAAAAAAAAAAAAGTCAAGCTGGCCTAAAAACAGTTGTCAAAGCACAGTTCTTCAAAGTACCTTTCAGTTCTTCAAACTACATTTCTCAACATTTTGTTCTTGATAAATCAGCTGATCTATGGGAGGTAGGCCCAGTCAGCAACAACAGATCAGGCAATAAATATATGACAGAGCATAAGTGCCTCGGGTAACAAACATAGAGCAAATAAAGACATTTAACTGTTGCAGAGAACATGCCAGAAACATATCTGGTCACACCCCAGAAAACAGGCTATGGGTGCACAGCAGAAACTGCAGAAGTTGCAACTCACATTAAATATGTTAATAGGAAGAGATGGAGTAGCAGCTGGTTCTGAGCACATCATCTTCAGTTATTGCCCAGAATTATGATTTGACAAATTCTAGGCTCAATTGCGTTATAGAAATCTCTTCAAAATTAGTGACAGTGATGCTGAATAGACTCAGGAATGGTAGTGACTGTTTTTCAAGAGTGACTTCTTAATTTTTTTCAGAATATGCTTCGTATTCACTCCATCCTTGAAATTGGTCACTAATTCTTGTTCAGCAGTTGTAAATTTGATCTGTATTACTTACCTTACTTAACAAAGCCTTCAGGTTATTTATTAATAAACTAAGATGGCTTATACCATAGCTTAGAGATAGCACTTCTGCCAGCTAGAACTAGAGGGAATCTCCCATCAACTAAGAACCTGCTTCCACAACAGAGCTGCAGAAAGAGCTCAAAGTCTTCTTCTAGTCATATCAGTCATAAGGAGGTAAGTAGAGGAAGCAGAACAGTACAAATAAGATTAAAAGGCATTCTTTTTTTAATTTCTACACGTCTCGTTGAACTCCTGAAATTTATTATTTTCTCTGAGATTTACTTACTGCAGCTTCTGAAAACACAGAAGATCATTGTATACCCAATAAATATTTCACCTGGGCCACCCAAATAGGCAAGTGCAGTTTAAAAGCAAAGGCAAGCCTTTTATTACAGGCCATGTCCTGAGCTATGTAAGGCCACTGACTTTGTAGTGATTTGATGATTTGATAATGACTTGTAATGAGCTGGCCTTACTATAATTTTGTAGTCCTAATTTGGATTCCCTGGGTCAGGTACAGAAGATGTTCATAAAAAAAGGGGGGGTAAAACCACATAACCAATGTTATGGGGATGGGGATAGTGGAAAGCAGGACAAAAAGGCAAGAGGTGGAATTCACTTAATTCACCTGAGTGGAAGAGGTGGGTTCTTCACATGTAGTTTTTATGTTGGAGAACTATCAGGACGCAGCAATATGAATGTTTCCCCTGCCTTCAGGAACCTCTGCAAAGGCCGCATCCCAGGAGCATGATCTCCTACTTTATTGGCATCAGTGAATATCAATGTCCTACAGTGTTTGCCGTGTAAAGACAGCACAGACTTGTTTGGTGAGTTTCTACTATGCGTTGGGCTCCTGGAACAACTGTTAACTCAAAACTGCAAAACAGTTCCATAGGACATTTGTTTTATTTTAAAGCTGACTCACTTTGGCCTATGACCTGCCTTGCAATGCCCACGCATAACTCTTGTCATTCAGTTCTTTTTGCCTACTGACTTTCAAGAAACCTATACTTTAAATAACTTTTTTCATGGTAAGTTATCACAAGCATAGGATTATGACAGGTGATCAAAGGTAGTCTCCTTGGTTCTGACTGTATCATCTTTAAAATGCTAAGAGAAGCATGACAGTAACGAAGTCATGTGTGAGGAAACATCAAGTGTTTTGATAATATTTCCTCCAGGTAAGGAATACTTCTACCTATTAGTAGCTCAGAACTAGTGAAAGAGCTTAAAAATTTTAGTGCAACACATGAAAACAGTTAAGTCAACATGCTGCCAACAAATCATAAAAAAGCGGTTAGATCTGGTAATGTTTTTCTCTTCTCCAATTATTCATGGGTGCAGTATTCATGGGAAATATTGAACTGAAGTTCAGTATTTCCAGTGATCTCCTTCAGAGGCTGTTTGCATTGGAGGCATATATTTGTAGGGGGGAATTCTATCTTTCCTCTACCTATCAAAAATGTTTCAAAGCCCTCCAGTTAAATGAATCAGATAAAGTTATCTTTAGCAGAAAAACTTTTCACTTTCCAAGTTTCTCTCTACATAGCCAACTTTAACAATAACATGGAATCAAATACTTTATTTTTGGTGAAGTTAACTCATAACCTCTGGTCCTGAAGCAGGAGTAATCCATATTGCCTCTGGGGGACAAATAGGAATATTTACTCCTGCTGATGTGATCACGTCACTGGAAATCATATCCTCGTATTTATTTCAAACCCAGGCCAAACCTTCCACTTAATCAAAGAGGTTGCAGGAAGTAAGATTTTAGAAGAGATCTTACAGGTTTCAATAACAGCAGAGTAAGTACTAAAGAGCCAATGCAATTGGGTGAATGTTTTCATTCCTTGCAAGGTTTCTTTGTTTCAAGGGAGTTTGGCTTGTAGAGGAAGTGGTTTGGATTCCTCACTGAAACTAGAAAACTCTTAAGCTCTGAGTCCAGCACAACCCCTAAGGAAGCTGTGACCTTCAAGCAGAGACATCCTCCACTTCTAACTGAATAAAACAGATTTTTTAATATATGAAGGCCCATATATCTGTTTCTTCCACAAGTGTGGACTGAGTTTATAGTAATAGCCTTACTCTACTGAGTAACTAAGAACTCCTGTAAGCTCCTATATGAAGAACAGGATCCTATTGTTCTGGAGACTCCTACCAAATTTCCATCAACTAAATACCATACAGAGAATAATTGTTACCTTATTAGACTAAGGCACATGTAGGCTGAAGTAGAGCTATTCCAGGGTTCAGTATTCACAAACCTCTATTTTCAAAATTCTAGTCAAAAATCAGACCTTTTCAGGCAGGTATGATATGACTTGTGCGAAATAGAAATTCTGTCCATTTGATGGGCTGAACTCTCCAGACTTCCAAAAGTCATAGCTGCCTACCCACACAAAACAGAAAGGCGGGGAAAGCAAGACAAAAAGATGTTTCCATTACAGTCAATGCATCCCACCTTGGGATCATAACTGATATCAAAACACCAGACATCAAAACATCAGATCTCCTGGAATTTTTTCTCCCACTCAACCACGTAGTTCACTGCATTGCTGTCTAGGAAAAGCCTGCAAATGAGGCTATTTTCAGTGAGTATGTTTGTTTATGAAGAAACAATAGTTTTGCTAATGCTAACCTAATGATAATTGCTGAGTTGGAACAATTTTACAGCCTCCAGCAGCTGGGCTTAGTGCTCTTCACTTCTACCTCACTAAGAGGTGGTTATGAACTGGCCCATGTCATTCAGGAAGTGGTGTGGTTTTTTTGTCGTTGTTTGTTTAAAGAAAGCAGATTTTCCTTCCTCCCCGAATATCCTTGCACCGCACAGGTGCCATCAGTGTATTTGGAAAGAGGCAGACAAGACTCTCCAAGTTTGGAGTCCTAAATGAAGTGGGGGCAGGGACTATGCTCTCTGCCCTTCAGCCAGCTTAAAGATCTTCAGCTTGGTAATCTGCACATTTTGTGGTAGGGGCAAGTGGGACCAGAGCTGTCACCAGGCAATGGTACTAGTCACTGGAAAACTTTGTTCTCAGGGTCATAGCACCCGCCAGCTCCCTGTGCAGGCTCCTGTCACCAGCTGCCCCAGTCTTGCTCTCTGGGACAGAGATGTCCAAATGCTGAACTTATGGCTCCAACTGCTTAATAAGGCCTCTTGCAGGGTTTTGTTTGAAAGTGTTTATTCACAGTCTTTGCAAAATGCTTTTCTGTTGTCCTTGGTGCGAATATCCGTAGGAGTGAAACCACTTGTACCCCACAAGCATAGGAACCCCTGGGCTGCTTCTCTAGCACAAAATGCTCCAGAAGCTACAGACACAGCTGCCTCCATTATTTATTTTCTTAATCATTGTTAGAAATTGGAGTTAGTATGGCCAGCATTTTAGACATACCTTGATCTGAAGATGCAATTCTCAGACAGCTAAATCTTTGTCAGATTAGTTACTCCACAACCCCAAGATATGGTCTTCTCTCTGTGGGAGAAAAGGACTCAGCAGGTCCTGTTGTGTCAACAGGCAGCAAGTCAGCCAGGGTGACTCGTAATGGCCCTGCAGCAGAAGCGGTGGTGCTGCAGGTAGAGGGGAGGAAGGCAGCTCGCCCAGGGCCTTTGCCCATTTTTGGGAACACTGATGTCCACTTTCCATCTGCTGTTCCCCAGAGCGGGAGAGGACCCTCTGGGAGCCCCCGCTGTCCCACCATATGCCACCCCTGCAGGGAGATGAGTAACAAGACTCTCCCACATCTTTTGCTCAAAGGATGCCACACAGCAAAGGAGAGGATTGCAGGGATTGCTGGAGGGACAAGGAGCTCCAGAGACTTATATCCAAAGTGAGAGCTTCGCATGCTCTAAAGGATGCTTAGTTTCACTTCTAAACAAGGTGAAGAGAAGGAGCCTGAGTAAAAAAAAGAAAAAGGCGAGGGCAGGAAAGGTGAGGGGGAGCACTAAGCTGCAGAGCACGTTCATGAGCCCATGGGAAGGCCTGGACAAGGTTGGCCAGAGGAGCCAGTGCCTGGTTTGTAGGTTCAGGTAATCCAACTGTCCTCTCTCCAGCTCCCGCTGGGAGACATGGAGTGTAATGGCTCTTGGTGGGTTGCTGTACCTAGGCTCAAAATTTCCTGTCTTGAAACACAGAAGGCCCTTTTTTCCTTCTGTCCTTGCCCATGATGTCCTCCCTGGTGACTTTTCATAAATATATTTAAATTCACAAGAAATGAACTTATATTTTTAAGATTGCTTAGGAATAGAAGAACTTGCTGTTCCTTACATTGTTCCTTAGCATGGAAGTGCACAGGCTTGAACAGAAGTGTTGTAAAACCTAGAAGTTTTTGAGAAGGGGTCTCCCACATCTCCTTCAAAATGCTGGTGTTACAGGAAAATAACACTGGTTTAGTTACTACAAGGAGAACTAAATGTGGTGTGTTCCTGACTCTGCAGGAATAGAAGATCAGTGATGAACTACTCACTTTATCTTCCCTATTCTACCCTTTGTTTTGAGACAATTTTGAATACATGGGAGTAAATCTTAGTGGATTCTTGAAAATTTTCCATAGGAAGTTGTAACCTGTTGACAATGTTTACTTTTCTTATTTCCTTCACAGCCTTCATAGGAGTAATTCAAGGATCCTAGGGTTTTTCATGACCAGACTGAAAGCCACTAGCATGGAGAAATACACCACCCATATCAGGTGCTATCAAAGCTTCCTAGTGATACACCAGTCTGGTCTCACAGGCACGCTGCTGCTCTGGTATCTGCTCCTGAGCAGAGTGCGCCTGCCAGCTGCAATGGGATGTTCTCCCTTGTGTGATACTAGAAGAAATGTTCCCAGGAGGCACCAAGCAAAGACGATGCTCTAATTGTGGCTACTCTTGCAGGCCAGCTTAACTCACTCTCATGTGTTCTGAACTGCCTTAACTCATCCTTGCATAAATATTTCTAGCCTGTGCAAATTCTGAGGTTCGGGGCTCACTGCAGCGTGTGAGGCAGCTCAAATGCTGTTCAAGGGTGTTGGCTGTACTGTAAAGCCTGCAGGAGATTACAGACCCATGGAAAATATACTTGACCCATTCACTTGCTTCTATAAATGACCACAGGATTCAGAAGCTCCCAAGTACTTTTCTATTATCTGAACTTTCTCAGGCTACTTTACTTGGCTTTGTATTGTTTGGAAACTGTTTTTTTTTTTCATATGTCTGGTAGTTGAGAACAGATTCTGATAATGCAGCGAATCACTTGAAGGGTTATTTTTTTTTTTTTTTTTTAATAAAATCTCTCTGAGCCAGAAGAACCTATAAATGAAAGCCACTAACTGGCTAGAGGGGTACTGTGAAATTTTAATTAATCTTCTGAAGAGGAGAGCAGTGAAAGACTTTTTTTTTCCTGGATGCCAAAACCCGACATCTCCATAAACACAGCAGCTGTAAAGGAGAAGAAAATGAGCAGAAATGGGAGCAGTAACACATTGTGACAAGACAGATAAAAAGAGCATGCTTGCTATAATCCTGAAGATTTCAGTAACACACCAGCAAACTCAAAGACAACTTTATGCGCAAAGCAGGAACTGCAGGAACGCCCAAGCATCATACAAATCTAGCCAGAGAGTGTTCAGAAGTGCTTGCACGGCTCAGCAGAAAAGCTGGTGGAGTCATGTAACTGTGGATCCTTCCTTTTTACTTCACAGTGAAAACTGGTCTCATTGGCTGTCAGAAAAGCAGTGCCCATGTAGAGTGTAAATAAGAGGAAAGTCACTTACCTTACAGACACACTACCGTGTGCTAAACCATATGGTATGATGCAAATTGGGCACATCCAGAAGCAGTCCAGATATTTGTGTCTGCATGGCAGTACAGGTGCTTCACTAATGACCAGATAGCCTTAACCTACACGTAATGCCCATAACGCTCTTCAACGCTCTTCAGTGTGCCATCCACTCAGTGCGCAGCTCTGTGCCCAGAGATGAAAGGCTGTACGTGACTTGGCCGCAGGAAACATGGCAGTTCACGTTCACGTGTGTGCTTCCATCACAGCATGCTCAGTGTCGACTTTGAGAGGCCTCACGTTATATTTAGCTTATTTTCTTGCTGCTAGTATATTCTGTGGTTATTGTGGAGCCCCTCTTGTCCCAAAGCAAAACAAAACAGTGTACATAAGGCATCTGAGACATTACCAAAAAAGAGAGTTCTAACACCAGATCCCCTAAAGAGGAGAGGGCAGGGCAGGAGGCTCTGGGGGGCTGGAAGAACAATGCACCTAAAAAAAAAACCTTTGTATTCCTGTCTCTGTGGAATGGAAAAATGTGCATAACTTCTGAGATTTTTTTCACAGATCCAGGTTTTCAGGGCTGTGAAAGAAATCTTTTGTAAGTAACTGTGACATTTTTTCAGTATATTGCTGCATAAAAGAACGCTAAGGGAAATATTTTGATCTCAAACAATTTACGAGAGAGGTGTTTTGTAGCTAGAATTATGTCTGAAAAGTGTTTAAGTACTAAACTCAGCCCTCACTTACCCTTGGGTGACCTCACTGCATTCAGAGACATCACAGGGGTCTAACTGGGGGCACAATTTGGTTCTCCAAATGCCAGTAATTATCTGATCAGTGAGTTTTTTGAAAATTGAGTAGACAACTGCTTACAATTGATACGGTTCCAGCCCCACAGTGCTGCAGTGCTTGACTTGTCAGTTATGGGAAGATATAGTTCCTTTAATCCCGGCCCCAGCCCTGTTGCACATTAGGCTTCCTTGCTTGTCTGCCCACAGCAATGTATACGGGCTTTGGCAGCCTGCAGAGCAGCTAAATATAGTCAATGGAGACCATTGTTTTATTAGCGAGCATCGACTTAGCAAGCAGAAACAGTTATGCTCTGCTTTGAACTCCTCCTTTCAGCCCAAGGCACCCACTGTAGAAAAAAAAAGCACACATCAAGACCTGGAAACCCACATTCTCCAAAATTAAGGTGCCTTGCCAGCAACATGGGCCTGATCCAATCCCTGTGAAAAATCAGCTGAAAGGTTTCTATTGACTTTGTGGAATGGGATCAAATCTCTAGATGTCCAGGCTTCCCCTCCACTTCTTGAGCAGCAGCCTCTGCTTAGGTCTCCTTCGGAGAACATTCAGGGACCAGCTGCAAGCCAGGCTGGGTACAAAGACTGGGTACATTATCACTTGTTTGTGTGCTTGATTTGTTTTTTGCGAGTAATATTCTACCATGTGGATTGCTCAGTCCTTTGGAGAAGATGTCCCTGATGGGTGCTAGAGAAGTCTGTTGGTTATGGGGTTATGGCAAATGCCACAGAGGATAAATGCAGCCCCAGACACACTGCTGGATCCTTGCATAGTCTCCATAGTCTCT
>NW_010584739.1:1742643-1827643 GCF_000705375.1 Tinamus guttatus | reverse complement strand
AAAAATCTTAACAAAACTATACAGTGTACAAATTACTGTCTACAAGGTAGGCGGTTCATTCAGAAGATCCTCCCTTCTTCTCGCTACTTGCAGCTTCACAAATTCATTCACATATTTTCAATGGAGCTGCCCACCTGAACATCACCCCACAATTATATTGCTATAATTAATATTTTTGCCATGTCTTTATGTACAGTCTCCTTCACTGCCTTTTTATTTTTCCTTAGTCAAGCCTCAAACGTTCACGTCACTCCAGGGGAAACACACTTCAGTGGCACAGCCATGAGGCCAGGGCTGCAAAGCAACTTAATAAAGGCAGAACAGTGCACATAGTACGGGGTGGCTTGATTTAGTCAGAATACACTTCCTGGTGAAGGAGGAGGCCAGAGACTGGATTTGAGTTCTCAATCTTTTGAATTCTAGGCTCAAAAAAAAAAAAAAAAAAATGAAAAGAAACACACGCACACACATGCACACAGTAAAAGAAAAGCTCGTTCTCCCCAAAAACGGCTCTTCTATTAGAGAGGCAGGCAGAAAAACCCACAGCTTCTTAATAAACCAATTCACTCACATGGGAGCAGTTTGCTTTTAAAAATATTGCATCTGCGAGCTCAGTATTTTTTTTTTTTTTCCTGTAAGAGAGGTCAGAGATAAGAGCAAAGCTCAGCTAAGATCACCCGTCTTCCTACAAGGATTATCCCCATTTTTGACTATTGCACTTTAAAGTCTGAACTCGTTTGCGTTTCACCCTGCTGTGCTAGCCAGAGCTAAGGGCACTGCTCGCGGGCTGTCCCCAGCACACACCAGGATGTGCTGCAAGGGCAATACGTCGTTCATGTAGCTTCCCAGGGCAGAGCCTGGGAGATCCTTGAGGTGGGTGCACTACCTCTCCCTCGCTCTTAACAGCCATTTACTTAGTGAATGAATTCACTTACTATGGGGCTCAGAAAAAGAGCAACATAAAGTTGAACGTTTTGTTATCTTTTCTTAATTTATGCAGTTTAGCTATATATAAATCTTAAGGATTTCCTCTGCTACAGCGTCTCTCTTAGCAGCCTCTCCAGCCTTGCCTCCGCTCGCTCCTCCCGAGACGCCCCGCCACGCGCGGCCAGGGGATCCCACGGCCGTGGCCGGCGCCACGGGGGTGCCTCGGGGCGCGGGAGGCTCATCGGCAAGTCCCAACTGTTCTCTTTGCAAATCACACGTTTATTTACATCGCCACCGATGTCCGCGCGCCCAGAGCCTGCGCCCCGCCAGAGCCGCCGCCGGCGGAGGCCGGGGGCTGCAGCCCACACGCTGGGTGCCAGCAACCCCCCATCCCCTTCTCCAAAAAATGCCTGACGCGGACGAAAGAAAAGAATAATATTTACCAGCCGTGTAGACTAAGGGAGTCACATTCCCTGCAGGAACAACTCCGGAGTCAACTGGAGTCAATGGAGTTGCGCCAGCAGAGATTTGGCCCTGCATGTGCATTTCCTAGACAAAGCAAACATCTTTGTCGTTCTGAGCTAAAAACGTCTTCTGAAACGGACACTTTAGGACGCATTCGCTCTGCCAGAATGGAACGTGCTCCGTTTCACTGTGGGTCTTGACCTCTCTCTCTGTCTCTCTCACTCTCACTTTCTCTCCCATTTAAAAAAAAAAAAAAGAAAAAAAAAAGAGAAATTTTAAGAAAAGCAATTTCCTCAAGTCAAGTCTGCCTCCAACAGAATTCATTATTTATTTTCTCTTTTTTTTTAATCCAGAAATGATTTCAGCTTGCACCCCAGGTGGGAAGTTAAAAAGAGGGAACCGATTTGAAAGTTTGTCACAGTAGGCAGAACAGTCGCTTTGCAGCCCTTGCCTGGCTAAGGGTGCACTGCTTCACAGCTACACTGTAAAGTGTTAAAAATCCTCCCCACCCACCCCAGAATATATATATATGTATAAAAAAAAATCCCCTGTCCATCTCTCAGTACACAAAAGGACCTCATCACACTGCAAAAATAGCAGTACCCACTTTGGTCAATTAAAACAAACAAAAAAAAAGCATACATTATTCTTTTTTTTTTTTCTTTTAAATCTGTGTACTTACCTATAATAACCAATACAGCTAAAAGCACTACCTACATAGGCAAAACTTGGTATTGCATAATTCGTATAAATTTGAACCCCCTCCCCCCCAAATATTAATTGGAAGATGAAAAACATGAAAGATTAATAGAAAAAACACCAAAATACTGAAAATATTGCTGGTCGATTACAATTCTTAAGCGGCAACTATACACAGCCATGATATGCTTTATAAATGTGAGATAAAGGTATAACTGTCTAAAAAATCCATGATGTCACACTTTTTTCCCATCCAGAGTACAAAATATTTTGTCATAAAAATGGTAAAGATTTAAAATGATAATAAATGCAGCAAAACAAGTGTAGTGATGTCAATTTTTTTGTGTTTTTTGTTTTTATGTTTTTTTCCATTTTTTTTTAGATTTCAAGGCAAGGCACGTAATGTGGACACTATATCTTCGTGCAAATTAGGATTACTGGAAAGAGTATTTAAACTGATTATTTTTTAAAGAGACGTAGAGGCAAAATTTGTCTGCCCATGCACATTATATTTCTGTCAATATGTGAAAATTGTAGAACAAGGCTAAATTCTGAAAGCACCATGCAAGTTTTCAGCACCCTGTGATTAGACCTACTTTAAGAGTGCATTGTTTTAAATATAACGTATCCCCATCCTGGTTTTCCCAGTTTGTAAACGGTAAGCTTTGCCCTTGTGGCATGGATTTGCCTGTCTCTTTGTCTCTGTGATGCAGATTTTGCAGAACCATACGTAAACCCTATGGGTTCTTGATGCAACCAGTAACTTTAAATAAATAAGTCCTACCCCTCTGTGGAGGCAGCAGCTAACCAACATAAGTGCTGTGTTTCCATTGATTTCTTCTTTCTCAAGGACATGATTTGTCTTGATTTAATGCCTTTTAATGCCCCCAAAAACTGAGGGGAAAAATAAATTTGTTCAAAGCAATTCTTAATTCCTTTTTTTAATCCCCTCAATTTAGAGTCCAAGGGCTGAAGGACTTATAATGATGACCCCCTTAGATACGACTTTTAAATTGCACTTGCCTCTGTAAGTGTTACTTTAGTGGGGAAAGTTCTTGTTTTCTTTATGATTTTACTGTTGCATGCGGAGATAACACTTTTACCTACATAGAGGCATTTCTTCCATAGATCCTGTGTGTTTGTACTGACTTTGAAAATCTCAAGCTGGGTAACACACTAAGAAAGGCTTGGTGAAGGGCCAAAGATTAATAAATCCATACTGATAACTAAAGGCTACAGAGCTTATTCTTAAAACGTTTAGAAATCAGAGTGTTGAGAAAACGTGTGGCCCGTGGCCCTCGTCCTGCCGCAGCGCTGTTGCTGCCGCCTATAGCCTTTGTTTTGTGAGATAACCAGGAATAGCGATCCCATGCGTAAACAACAAGAATACTAAACCAATAAAACTAGCTTATCATGCAAATATTAAGGCATCTAGAAAGTCAGTTAAAATATATCGTCAGAGACAGAACATCTATTTCCCAGCGGACTTCATATAACAAAGGCTACTTAGCAGGGGCTGCGTTCTACCCATCACTGAAATATCATCGACCCTCTGCATATCATTACAGTTTCAACCATAAGGGAATTGTGATTGTAAATGCTGCAATTGCTGGTCTATTTTTCTTCTTTCTTCAGTTTCGTTTCTTATCCTTTCTTCTTTAGCTTTTCTTTTTTTTTTTTTTTTTAATTTTGCTTTTTTTTTTTTCCCTCAGTTGCTTGTTTCTGCTTGAAGGAAAGGCTCTCCAATTATGTTCAGACCATAATTTGGGACATTTGTTGGCAGGATCGGTGTCCTATTTGATACTTGAAAAGGAACCAAGCTAGCCCAGGTACCAGGACTGTTGAAAGAGGGGCCGGGGGGAAAGACAGGGAGAGAGAGAGAGAGAGAGAAAAAGAGAGAAAAATGAAACACAAATTAAGCATGTTGCAAAAACAAGAACACAATGAATTTGCATAACGATTAAAGCAATATTCATAACAACACTACTTAATATAAAATAAGAAAGCAAACGTGATCAGCACTTGAGCTTCAACTATGCAGTTTTCTTTGCAAAAGCATAACTTACACGAAGAAAAGTAATTTTGTCAATCTATCTCAATTTTAAGTAGCATTACTATTGTCTTACACTAAACTGCTTGTTTATCTATGAAAAAATTCCGGAGGTAAGTGAGCAGAGCAGATACAGCTAAACCATATACACACCATGTGGAGCCGTAGATGTTATTTAAGAGCTAGTTAATGAAATTCATTAGAGTATACAAGTTAGACTGATCTTGTCAAAAGCACAAAATAAATCTTAGAGTTTAAATTCCCTGTGCCTTTTCCCACTCTCTTGTGCTCAGCAGTTTATCTCCTCTGGAGGCACAAGCTATGCCTCTGAGGAGCACACGTCCCCAAAGAAACAGACAACTTGGACTAGAAGAGCTTTCAGATTGGGAAAAATCTTTTTTTTTTTTTTTTTTTTTTTTTTTTCCCCCTCAGGTATTCAGGGGAAACATCAGTGCCTGTAAGGAACAGGGATAACACAGAGTCCAATCGTGTAAACATTTGCTGTCAGTGGCAGCAATGAGTACCATACATTACTTCAACTGAATTACAACAAATGAATTATTTCAAAGAGAATTTAATGACTTTGAAACTTAAATCACGGTTTCAAAAGCACCTATGTCACTGTGGCGTTCCAGTCCCGATGACCCTCACATCTGTAGCAATCTCTGACTAGCAGTGGGTGCTGCACCCACTGTAAGGCGTTTGCATGAGGGGCTCTCTCAGAAAGGCGGCTGGAGCCGCCTCTATTCAGGAGCCAGAGCAGACCCCGCGCAGCCCTTTACTTAGATGTGTTTCTGGCAACACAGAAATAATGGGCTTTTGAGAAAGTCTGGTCAAATTTATTCAGAAGGAAAATGGCATCATTATGCCAGCAGTCACGAGCAGACAAGCACCACCACAACTGTGTGCAAACACAGGCCTCCTTCCTCCCGCACAGGGCCCCTCCGTGCCGGCACGGGGACGGCCGCAGGCCCCTCCGTGGGTGCCCTGCGATTTGCTGGACACACTTTACGACACACATAATCTGAACACGCTGGGGTGCTTGTGCAACAGCTGGGCACTACGAGGTCTATTTCTTGCCTACTAGCCTCTCCGTGGACAAGCCTGTACGCTTCTGGGTAACGCTCGCAGCAGGCATTAAGAAGAAACCAGACGCATTTTAACTACTTAAAACTTACATATAATAATTACACTTTGCTTGGCAGATCTATGTAATCCTTTCCTTTTCTGCTGTGTGAATGCTGCAGACAGGGGTCAACTTATTTTGTAAAATCCAGTAACGTTCCTCAGGTCATACATGCTAAAACTAATAACAGTAGTTTCTGTCACCTGCTACTGTTTGATATTCACCTTCCTATACCTGCTGATTTACTATTTTGATTCCTAACAACTTAGCATTGCACACCAGAATGCGGAAAAACCGGCAGCCATGACAGTCTCAGTCATGGCCAAAACCAGAAGGGTGCAGGACTAGCTTCATGCTCAAAGAATTATAAAAATGATGGATACCCGAAGATGTCTGAAATACATCTGAAGTAACAGTAATATTCAATAGCTTTTCTTTTGAATTGGGCATATTCTTGACAGTGATCTGAAAATCCACGATTTTTTAATCTTTTTTTAACAAAATATTTTCTGTGTTTTCAAAACATAAGATCATCTCTGTTTGAATAAAGACTTTTAAAAATCCAGTTGACTATTGTTGTTGTAGAAATACTTCCTTTTTGAAATTCAAACTCCCTATTTCTATAACAAATGTTAAAGTAATTGCAAAGAATTAAACCCATTTATGCAAGACAGATTTGTCCAACATGATCTGATGAAAAGATTATGGTTCTAAAAAAGTATTCAATACTAGAACATTTGAGGGACTTTATTGTTTCAACTTATTCTTCATCTTCCCTCATAATTTGTGTTTGAAAATGCATTTCTTTCTTCTTTCTCTTTGGATTTCATTGATGCTAAGAAGTAAATTATGAAACGAGCAACAATAGAAATCATTTCCAAATATAGAGATTTGTAAAAATGGGAAATAGGAATAAAGGAAAATAAAACAAAACAAAAAGTAGACTTGCTGGCTCAAAATCTGCCTGAATACATACTTCACAGTGCACAGTGCTTTGCAGTCCTCTTGCACACGATTAACAGTGTTCAGTCATTTTATACAAAAACTAACAGCAACTAAAAGCCTGTAAATTTTGTGCCAGGTCAACACAGTATTACATATTAAAACATTATTTTGATGCAAAGGCTAGATAGACTGCTTTCAAATTATTGTTATGGAGAAATACAGTGCACTTCGTTGTCTGGATGTTTATGTGACTTGTTGTTTTAAAGTTGACCACCTTTTAGTGTCCACAGTTGGGTGAGGGAAAGCAGATAATGCAGATAAAGAACAGATTTGTAACAGCTTTCTTAACCAGTACTCATACAGAGAAGACAGAGGTCTTGATATTTTGGAAAGTGCTCAATAAAAATAAATTGTAGTAAGTGACTAATAGGACTGTCATTGCCATATGACTAACAAATTTAATATAGATGTTTACTTAAACCTTTCAAACCTGCCATCTTATATTATGAACACGACAAAAATGCAGTGCGCAATAAATTTGTCAATGCTGCTTATGAATCCTTGGGGAGGAATAAATCTCCTCCGCTAGCGCTGCGCGGGCCCCAGACGAGTTTACGAGGCCCTGGCTCGCGGCGCGCGGGTCAAGCGCCGGGGCACGCGGACGTGCGCGCGCGAGGGGCGCTGCTCACCGCGCAGGTGTCCCCACGTCCTCCGACGGGGTCCCCAGCGGCAGGGTTTTCAGGTTGTGGTTTTCGCAACCCGCTTTCGGGAATTAGCAAGTGGCAGTTTGTTGAAACTGCATCCTGGGACGCTGCACTCTTCATACCTCTAGCAAGTATTTAGTGCAAACCGAAGGAAACACGAGTCAGAATGACTGGTATGAACAGCACAATGAAGCTCTAATCATGGCTATCCCACATGAATTCCCATAAAATTCCTAGTAAGTTTAGCTGAACCTTCAATGCCCCTGTGAGACGCACCTTGCTTGCAGTTCCCTAGGGCTTCTGTGTGCAAGCAAAACAAGGTTGATGTCCAGCATATGCACCAGACTGAGAGATCAGGAGATCAATATCCATCCCCTGCCACTTTCCTCTAACTTTTTGAAGCTGGCTTCTGTGGGAAGAGGAGAGCTGAGTTTCCACATCAGAAAAACAACCCTGTGATTTCTCCACAGAGCTGCCTAGCTAAGGCAGCAGTTAACAATAACTACAAGCGCTCCCAAGCTCTGCTGCTGCTCAGTGTGCACAGGGGCTGGCTGTCCCAGCACAGCTAAAGGGACATCCTTCTGCCTGCAGATAGAAAAAAACAATGTATGTATGACTGGAAAAAAAAGTGGATCTATTCCAGTGCAGCTCATGTTTCCGAAAGAAATCTGTGGGGCTGACAGAGGTTAGAGTATGTGCGTGTATATGTAAAACATGCACTTGTCACTTACTTAGAACATAATATGAGACCCAATCCTCCACATATACCCCAAGCATGCTCTAGGCTATGTCTTGAACAAATTTACAAGAAAAGCACCATCAGACATTTCTTGCAGATACCTGCGGGACTTGGACCGGTGGCCCTTGTGAGAGGGGCTGTGGCCCAGGAGAACACCCTCCCGAAGCCCTGCACCTCAGTCCCTTCACTAGCAGACACGGTGCTCTCCCACCACACCGAGGTTACCAGTATCACATGGGCTGTGCAGGCATCACAGGCTGTGCCCTGTCTACCCAGAGCAAGTATAATTTGTTTGTCCATTTGAATGTAATACAAGCAGCAAGGAAAAACTCTGCAAGTGTCCGAGGGGGTTAACATTCTCTGTTACAGCTATAACATGCTAATTCAATTAGGGTTTCTGCCATGAGTTCCTTCTGAAGATAATAATTGCTCTTTCAAGAAGCTCTGATTAAAATATTACTGGAATGGACCACTAGCAGTATCAGTTTTAAAGGTATATGCTTTCCATTTTTGACATTATTATGATAGCATAAAGACAATATTTTTTTTAAATGAATACAGTAGAGAATAAGTCCATTGGACTTGAGGAAATTAGAAGCATTTTAAAAGTTCTTATTTTCCACCAGTTAATATCTTTTCAAATTTTTCAACAGTCTATAAGGGCATTGCACTATTTGGAAAAGAAAGTCTCCTACTAACACAACAGCCTCATGAAACAGCATTTTCTTCTTGCAGCTGGTTTGCAAGCAGCTTACCCCAGGTAAATCACACCATGCCAGGCCAGTCTTTGGCTGGAGAGGTAGCAAAGCCTTTGATGCAGACATAAATGTCACAAGTGAGGCACTAAGCAAGGTTATTCTAAGTCTACTTTAAACAAGTACTCCCCACAGAAATATGGGGAAGTCTACCTTTTCAAATTGCTATACCACATGAACTTTGGAAGAGCAATCGTGCTAACTGCTGTGCCCTGGCCAAATTTCAACTCACACATTTCTGCCAAAGAAAAACCATCCCTCAACATCTACTTAATGCAGTACTCCTGCTACACTGCTATCTGCGGTTAAGCAGATGCCAAATGTCACCTCCAACATTGTTATTTATTCCAAGAGATACCATATTAAGTATATCTCTGCTTAACTTCGGAAGATTTTCATAGTATACTGGGCACATACAACCTGTCTAGCAAATGGAGGAGGTGAAGACCTTCTGGCTTATGCCTGGAGGGAGGAAAGGGGGTTTCTGCTCCTGTGATACTGCCTCTTTGGCCCACAGACCTCTTTTAGTGACAAAGTGACAAGAATATATAAAGAAGGGTCAGGGAGAGGCAACACAGCTGCCTGATATTAAAGTAAGCCCGTAGCAGAGATGGAGCCCAGAGGAAAGCAGTGCTCTGGCCCACTCGTGCAGTGAGCCTGGCGCGAGGATGAGGATGAAGGAGGTCTGCAGGGAGCAGAGGGCACAGGGGCCACAGCCGGAGGGACATCCCGCTCCCACAGAGCCAAACGCGGCAGCGAGGACTCAGCTGGCCAGGGACACCCGTGTTGTCTCTGCGCTTCCAGACAGGCTTGCTGAAACAAGAAAGCAAGAGCACAGCCAGGAGAATGGCGACCGCCCAAGAAGAAATCAACTGTGGGAATGTGCAAAGGAAAGACTCAGAAAACGACCTCTCTTAAGTGTCCAAACTGTTTTTTTCCCTCCAAATCTATTGTGACTCTCTCTTCCAAAAATGTCAGTAGACATATTTGTAAAATTAATCAAAGTAGCATTTACAGGTTACTTTTCCCCCCATTTTTTTCTGCTGCAATTGATTAAATTCTCTATATTAGCACTTTAAAAAAATACTAATAAAGGTGTACTTATTGAATTGGTGTGATTAAATGCAGATAATCCTAACTTTAGAAAAAACAGAAAAAAAAGTGTAATTTTACTGCTTCAAAAGGAAGAATTGGAGGTAAAATGATCCAGCAGGAGAAATGTGGAGTAACCAAGGGGTTAAAGATAAAGTTTACACTTGGGAATTCTCTGCAATATGCTCCTCCTTCCGTCACAGGGCTGCCAAAAATCATCTGACAGGAAACATAAGATTAAGTTTGTCCTACCTAAGTGAACAAAGAGTGCTCAGAACAGGCAACCAGTTTACTGCAGAGCGGGAACTTTTCTAATCCTGCTGGAATCTGCAGCACTGCTCAGAAAATATTACTGAAGTTGTTTTCTTTACCCTAACATCTTGCTTCTGGATCATCTCATTTTGGTCACACTGCAGATTTTGCTGCTTCTCCCACAAAGGTTAACGTAAAGCTCCAAACATAATCATGTGGAAAATGGACATTATTGATTCCTATGGTCCATTGTTCCCCCATTCTAAGTCCCTGAAGTTCAAGTTCAATCTGGAATTACATCATGTCTGGTTTCTCCTGGTTACCAGACGGCTTGAGACGTGACCACAGCTACAGAAAAAACAAACAGCCTTCTTCACGCTTCGGCTCCCCTATCGATTCAAACATAAACTTTTTTTCTTTCTCTCAAGTATGCCTCAAGTATGGAGCATGGTTAATTTAGAGATTAAGTTCCAAATTAGATTATCTAATGGCATCTTAATGGATTGCTGACCCATTTCCTGTGGGATGGCAGCATGCAAGTCTGGCTTGAATACAATTAATTTCTTAGGAAGTGTTCTGAAGATGTTTGCAGAGATGGAGAAGAAATACAATCTTCTGTGCATCCTTCTTCATTACAAAGTTGGGTGAAACTGTTAGTGATAGCAACTTACAATGATAAAGACCAGAAAATACTAGGTTTTCCTTCTGTGACTACTTTCACCATCAGCACAGTTTGGCATTTCTGGTCTTAAACTGCAATCCCTGCATTGATATTTTTCTGCTGAAACATGGCAGAATAGGGGGCTCGGTGGGGGGAGGACACAGCACTGCTCTGACAGGTGTTGGTGTTTGCCAAAAGCAATGCTGCATGTGTTACTTTGGTTGTTTTTGCTGGATTCAAAGCACTTGCAGGGTCCTGTGATACAAAAGCAGTTCTTAGCCCTTTTCACTCCCCCCGCTCACTCCTTTGACAAACCAGAGATTATTCCATCTGACCGCCTTATCAGCACTATTATCTTAACCCCGGAGCGGTGCTGGGGGAAAAGCGCTGCTTGGAAAGTGGAACATGCGAACACCCCTACAGCCAGAGCTGAGAAGGAAACTCAGCTCGGAGAATAAAAGTCCCCTCAGGAGCTCCAGGAACAAACCAGCTGTTGTACTGTACTTATGTGTCAAGATAACAGACTGAACGCAGGAAATGCTAACCTAGTGCATTTTTGCCTGGGAAGTGTCAATGTAATGTTAAAGTTACAGTTAACCCGCAGAACTAACAAAGTAAGATTGTTTAAAGAGAAAGCTAATAGGAAAAGAAGCTTTTTAAAGAAAATCTGTGTTAAAATGCACATTTTGGCACAGAAAATTTGTTTACAGTCTGTGAAAGACTTGCAAATACTCAATATGCTGTAAAAGAAATCAGTCGTGCAGCCCCTTATGAGCTGTCCCACTGGAATTAATATCCATGGAGTAATGAATCACTTGAGATGGTTGGCTCAGGCTCATGTATCAGACTCTCCCCCTGGCCCCCACTGTTTCTCACTCATGTCTTAAGCTTACTTGTTTCATATGCTCTTGCTCTCACACAGTGCCTGAGACTGTATTTTCCTAATTGGGCTTTACTAATTTCTGCAGCTTCCCCTCGTCTTCTTTTTCTAGGAAATCAAATTCATCATAAAATTGCAGATATGAAAAAAAGATTAAAAAAAAAAAAAAAAAAAGTTCTCAGTTTCTCTTTCACCTGTATAGCAAAAATTGGCCTAAGCAGTCCTATAGCACCTTGGACCTTAGTTATTGCAATGGGCTTAAATGTTGCACAGAGTTCAGCAGACTTAATAAAACATATAACATAAACACTGCAAATAAGCAAACAAAAATTTACTTCTGGATGGCCAGAGCACCATATGAATAACTGAACTGAATAAAAATTACTTCCAAATATGTACAAATGCATTTTTTTTCTCTCTCATTTTTAGGATGCTCATGGGATGTTTTATAAAAATATTCCCTTAAAAACACCAGCATATTTGGTTCAACTAAGCGAAGAATTCAGCTAGTTTTTATTACACCTATTAACAACTGTTTCACCTTGGAAGAAAATGGTGCACCAGTAACATGAGGGTTTCTTATTTATTTATATTATAATTTTATTCAAATTCTCTCTTTTGGCTGATGCCCATTCTTTTGCACATGGATCACCACTGTCTTGTATCTGGGACTGCAAATGACAGATGCAGAATTTTATAAGGAAAGAAAAGTCCTTCACACTGATTTTTAAAGACGGATAACATTTTTTATGTCAAGCATGACAGCTAGTTTGTAATAAGAGAATGGACACAAAACCAGCAGAAGTTTTGTCATCATTCTCTCTACCCAAGCCTTTCTCCCAAAGAGAAACTTTCATGTGGTCACTTCCACGACCCATTTTCTGTACAGACTGGACAGGTAGTATTCAGGCACTGCCAACTCGTTGACCTTTTAGAGGTCAACAAAATTTCTTGAAAATCGGTATACTTAAAATAATTGCAAAATCCTGCTCTAAAAAAATAAGACTGACTACCACCCAAATGCATACCACAGCTTTGCAGGAATACATTTACAAAACAGTTTGTGGCACAAAATTTGACTTTCAGAACTAGGATATACTTTTCCCCCCAGTTGGCAATGATTTCTTTTTGGGATATGTTTTCCCTTTTAGTGTTACGAAGGCTCACTGCTCATTAATCTGCACATGTACCACTTTCTTTCTCAGATACTCACTTGCACGGACACTTGAAGAAAAATGCTGTGCTCCAAGGCCCAAATCCTAAAAGTCACCTATGTGGCGAGTGCCCTTGTCCTCAGAGGTTGCACCCGCATGGCAAAAGCACAGTCAGACCATGAGAAATACGTGTCCGAGCACAGCTAGGGGCTCTGATGGACCGTAGCAAGGTCAAGAAGGCAGGTAGTGTCTAAGCAGCCTTGCATATAAAGGTGGGGGGATCACACAACATGCCTGCATTCATCTTCAAAGGTTCCTTAGTCAAGAAATCATTTTTCCCCTCTTCCCTATCTTTTCAAAATTTACACCCAAGGATCTTGTGTGATGGGCACTAAAAAAGCCAGTGCCTCAGCCCACTTAAGTATGTACTGCTCCACAGAGGGGTCAAGAGTGATGGCTGATTTAAACTCAAGGATGCTTCTAGATAGGCAGCTGTGAGATAATTTACTAACTCATGTCATGTGCTGAGAAAGCAACATCCTTTGTAGTGGGAGAATAAATCACCCCCTCTGTGCTACATTAGCTCAGTTTGGATTCAGCCTTGATAGCTGGTTGAAAACTGCGGCAGTTAGAGCATGGTGGGGATTTATAACGTGAATCACAGCCTTTGAGTAGCTGTGCTGAATCCATTAACTAATCTTCCCTTGTGCCACTTAATCTAGGACAGGGGAAGTGACTACTCTGTGCTTTTCCACCAGAATTTCTCCAGATTTTCAATATTATTACACAAACATTGCAGGAAGAGTGTGCAGTTGAGTAAGTCAGTCACTGCCAACAGGTCAGTAAAATAACAAACAGTACTTAATTTCAAATTCCACAATTATCCTTACAAGTTAGTACTCGAAATCCTCAAACCTTCTAGCAATCCACAGTGCAATGTAACATATTATAAAACTTTTGGCAAAGATTTTATATGTTCACACTCACACCCACATATGTACTTCTGCACGAACTGTCTGGAGGTAACCGTGCTGCCACGCTCATACAAATGTCCAGGAAATACTTAAAATTATTTTAAGGGGCCAAATAGCTAGTGCTTCGTCTGGCAGGGTCCTGACCTGCAAGCTCTGCATTGCATGTAGAACCCCCATCAAATGCTGAGGGTTACTGAGAATGCTGCACGTTAAAAAGACCAAGGTACCGCCTAACAGTGCTAATTTATTTATTCGTCTATTTAGACACACACAACCCTACTGTTACCATAACTGATGAAAAGGCTATCAAAGGTAAAAGATAATAATGTTTAGTTGACTAATACACCAAAAGTTAAGTTTTTCTTGCATGCAAATAGAATTGTACTTTCTATTTTGTACTGTGGAGATCAGCGCTAGTTATTTTGTCATTTCTAGTTATTTTATCATTTAGTTTAAAAAATAGATGGTTTATATCTTACCTTCATGTACATGTTAGTGACCTGAGTCTATACCTGCTAATCATAAATGCCTCTATGTACAGGATAATTATTCATTGTCCAGAACACCACCACCTCAGAAACTTATCATTTTACTCATCTTTATCTTTAATAACACCGTCTTTTCTTTGTAGTAACATCTAATCACCAAGAAATAAGTCTGTCAATTCTGAAAATCACATTTCCATGTTTAAAGCCTAAAATAAGTATTAAAGTTAATCTCAAAGTGTATTCAAAAAATGTACATGTCTGTTCAAATACTGACACATATTCCTTAAGAGGCCTGCTGAAAAAGATACTGTAGCTCAATGTAACTTTTTTAGATGTAGTGTAGGGGGGTGGAAATAATTAAAATGTTACCTTTGCCAAGTAATTCCCAATGTATCCTCACTGGCACTGGGGTATAAATGCCTGCCGTTTTGATTCATGGTCCAGTCACAAATCCTCAGCTGTCAATTGAAACCTAGCAGTCAGATATGGATCGAGCAGTACTACAGTTTTTAGTATTTAAACGAACACATGCAAACTAGTACTGTACATGGCAAAAGCCTTACTTTCCCAAGAAGAACTTTTTTTAAAAAAAGAAAACAAACAAACAAACAAAAATAACATACAGAAAAATAAATGCCTATAGATTTGCTTAAGGTAATGCTACTTTAATATGCTCCTCCATTAATAAAGCATAAAAGAGCAACTAGTGTTTAGCACATAACAATTAGCCATTATTAGATTACAAACTGAGCTGGAATAAAAGAAAATGTTAATATTCAATAGCGAAATATTTAAAGAAAGAAAATCAAAATGCTGTTTTTGATAAGCAATGCTCTAAATAATGTGTATTAAGGTCAAACATAATCAATATCTCAAAGCATGCATTTGGCGAAACATAGAAGACATGCAATTTATAGAAAATTTGCTCAAATTACACAAACTGTGTGCCCTTATCTTGCTATTTAAGAATGGTAAAGGTATTTTGTAATTGAAGTTTATTAATTTAGTGTTACTGAGAGCGGTTTTACTTAGCAAGAGGTGATAATATAATCTAATCTTGTTCTAGACTTGGAATAATAGCATTTAAAATATTTTATTACATTTAAATATGATGAGGAATGTACTAAATGTAAGCTGAAACAAATTATTCCCAGATCCTCAAATCATCAGTTCTGCCTTTGCAGATTGTTCAAGTAACCCTATATAGCTCTGTTTGTTTAACAGCTGCCCTATAGTGCTAGCAGATTTATTGAAAAGATATACTGCTTATTTTTAAGTTTAAGAAAGTAAACTTATCTGGCTTGTGAAGAAAACATATAAGAAGCATACATTTCAGTCTCTGTAAAGTCATGCTATATATAAATTACTGTACCATTATGTATGATACAGCGCTCTGAATTGAAGATAACTGTTGCTGGATTTAATTGCATTCAACACATTCTAGTTTTCTCTATGCATATTCACTGTCTTCAGGGTGCACAGGCTACAGCAAACAAACTAAAACAAATTATTTTCACAGGAGCACAATTAATTACAGTCTTTTCCTGACAAATACATATGCTAAGGACAAGACAATATTGCAGATCTGACCCTGTCTGGCTGTTACACTCATAAGCTTCCTGCTGTTAAGGTCTGAGAAATGGAAATGTTAGTCTCTGATGTTTTCATAGGGATTGTTTCTTGTTTGTTATCTAAAGAACTCTAAGGGACCTTCTAAAGGCCACTCAAAGCATGACTAAACCACATGAAATTAACCAGAAAAGGAAACATGCAGTCTAAAAGTTTGCTAGAGGTAACTGTGAAGAATACATTCAATATCCTTAAAGAAAGGAGTAAGTAAATATTTGGTATATTCACTTTACAAAACAGTATATCAGATTTTCACTTTGAAGACATAGAAAAAATATTTCAGTTCAGTTAGTGAACATGTGGTTGTATTTCTGCTACAATCCTTAGGAAAGTGTCATCATTTTCATTGCAGAGGGGAATTGTAAAGCTTTATAACTTAATTATAAAACTCAATTGCAGCTGAAACACAAGGCAAGAAGGAGAATGACAAGAAGAAGGAGAAGAGTAAAATCTACAAATAAATACTCTGAATGATATTATGCACTTAGATTTAACTCTAAAATTTGGCAATCACTTAGTCTGCAATAGAACCTCATTGCTTTTTCTATTTGGGGAAGAATAAAGAGTTGATACATTACATCCTAATTAAATAGCTACTATCCTAAACAGTGATATTCTTCCTACAGTTTGAGGAAATTTTCTGTATGTACAATGAATATATTTGAGCTGCAATTTAAAAAGATCCAAAAGAGTTTTTCAAATCTGTTTCATAAATGTTAGTAATGGCATACTACCTATTATCAGCACTCATATGTATCCCAGCACATATAACATATCTAAATACTGTAATAATACTTACAGAGCATTCACATTTTAAATACGTGCTGCACAAACATACCCACATGTATGTGGGAATTCATACTTTTCCAGATATACAGTTAGTGCAAGCTGTACCAACTATGCCCTTCTTTTGGTAATAACAGTTACTTGATAAACTGGAAAACTGTGTAACATCATGTTTGTGACAAGCCTGGGACTGCACTGGGTGTTTCACATCTTCCTGATGTAACGCTCCCTCTCCCCATTCACTTCTGCTTACAGATCAGGATAGTAGGCCAAGACAGCAGGCCAAGACAGTAAATTATTCAGAAATATCACTTGAAGAGTTCACATCCCTCACATTCATTGAGTACTTCCTGGGTAAAAGAGCTGGAAAAGCTTAAAAGAGCTTAGAGGACCTCCTCTCCTCACTCAGTTTGAGAGAGGAAGAAGTGTTTGGAGCACCAGCAGACACAGGGACAGCCCGGTAGGAGAAGTGTGGGAGCAGAGCCCTGAGGTGTGCACCTAGTTCTGGAAGGAGGTAGGAGGCTTGAGTACCCTACATGTTTGATCTCTAGTGGTGTCTGGAGTCACGCTGAATCATTTCTGGCCAGTTACAGGTCTCAGAGTGACTTAGGTAGAGTTTAAAACTCTGCCACGGTGTTGGCTGCAGAGGAGGAGGCACACTAGTAGCAAGTCCTTGCAGACCTTCCGTGCAGGCGATGTGAAAAGGAGAGGCAGGAAACTGCTTGCAGGCTGCTTGAGAAAGCTTGAATTCCCTGGCAGATGGATTTAACAAAGAGTCCTAGCAGATGTGTTTAATAAATGCTGAAAAACATTACTAATGTTCTCAAAAATATGTTTTGAATACAGACTAAATTACATGATTTGGCACGTGACAGGGTGAAAAGTCTTTCCTAGAAGGCCGCTGGGAAGGTCTGCCTTCCAGTCTCACAGCTTTGCTTTTGCTTTTGGAGCAAGGCAAGTTGCACAGACTCCCCTTCGGTGACGTCCCCCACCCTCCCAGCATTAGTGGGTATTTATTTATCTCTCACCTAAGCACCCAAAGAGCATGAGGAGAAGAGGGGCCTGGCTTGGCAGTGCACCATGAGGCCCGACCATCTCTAGGACTTGGCACTTCATTCTCATCAGAGCTCTCACTTACGAGTGGGGAGAAAGCTCAAAACCTGCACTAAAAGCTACTCGGCTGCAAGTACTTCTGCAGCGAGCCCATATCACTCTCTTGCTATCACTTCTGTTTATATAGGGCTATCCTGCAGTGTATTTACATAGACAGCTCCCTTGCACATTAACATCCTATAGTCAGCAGCTCAGCTTTTAATCAGGGCCTGAATGATTTTAAGGGTATGATTAAGCAAGTTATGTTTTCTCAAATTAAACTAACCATCTGAAGTTAATATGCACTTCAATCTTCTATAATGATCAGTAAAAGTAAACAAATATTTTGGAATGTGTAATAGGAGACTGCGCTATAGTTTCTGCCATTTGAGAAAAGCCCGTAAAACTTAACATTTGCATATTGTCATTGTTTTGACCGAAACTTCCTTTAAATGTGTTTCCTTTCCAACAAGCATATGTGAAAGGTGACCTCTTATCCATTTACATACCTTCCTCATGGTCATGTGACCAAGTTTTACGTCAAACTGTCAATTATGATAAGGGACACAATAAGAACAGTCTAAGTGTTGATAACCTGTTTCCTGGCTTTACTGAGAAGTTCTGTTAAGAGTCCACTTGTGTTCTTCTTCCAGGCTTTTGCTGAAAGCAAAAGCAACATCCACCCAAATATTTTAAAAACAGATACTCTGTTTTCAGTGGATATTTAAGTTTATAGTTTCCATGATGAACAGTATAAAGAGAATGCAATTTTGAGCTGCATGATTCAATAACTAAAGGATGCATCTGGAAAGAGCAACTTCCTACCACAGAGGCAAGGCAGTCTTCTGTGTAGGAAATAAAGAGCTATTCATGATTTTCTCATTTTACATTTTAGAGACTTGAAGTGTTTATTATAGCTCTATGCATGTTAAAATGTCTCACTAATAAATACCAAAGCAGTGTGAAAAATGTGAATACTGCACACCACATGCAGAAAGCCCAAGCTGTAGTGAAATCCTTGCAGATGTGCTAAGCAGTGCAAGACTAGAAGAGTTCACCAGTTACTCAGTACTTGGGCCAATATCAGTTAGCACACTTTACTAGGAGAGACAGAAGAGTTTTAGAGGTCATTGTTTCCACTTATTTCTATTTTTTTTTATTAAAAATACAAACACCAGTCCCAAGCTCCATGCTACACTGAAACTGAATAATATCTTGGCCAAAAAGGAAAGCATTAGCCAGTTATTTGGTTAATTTCTGTAGAAACTTGATGAATTCTGAAGCCATTAATCTGTCCTTCCAATAAATAGCTTCCAATAAACCTATCCACGTACCTAACTACCTACATTCCTACCCATTCATCTATCTTTTTTTATATTTTTTACACAGCTAGAGTCCACAACTGCTAATTCTGGCAATATTCTAGGTAGGCTTAGAGCCAGAAATAACATCAATTTATCTCTGGGTCTTCATAATTTCACAGACATAATGGTTTCATGAAGTTGAGGTTATAAATATGATGAGTTTACAGAAATGTCACCTGATATCCATGAGAATTACAGTCCACTGACCATTAACATTTTTGTTACTGAACTAACGATCCATTAAAGTTATATAGCCATAAGAATGGACATACAACTAAAATCTGGCACCTGGCACAGGGACTCTGTGCACTTGTAGAAGGTTGAGTTTGACTAAACTACTTCAATTTGTTACTTTTTCCCTCTAGTATAGACTTAGAAATGATGCATTATATATGCATTATTATATATGCATTATCAGGAAATGCATATATAAACAGTGACTGAATCAGAGAACGAAAGAGGGGAAGAAAGGGTGCTGTCACCAATATGAAGATTATACAATCTTTTTTTTTTTTTTGCATGTAAAGTTAAGATGCTTCTTAATGCAGATGATGAGCACAGAGTGCTAGATGAGACTTAATAATTAAAAATCAACACTAAAATTAAGAATAATGTCCTTACTCACATAATAACTCTTAGCATTCCCCATTTTCCTCACCCTTCTGGACTCCCCCAATTAGTCTACTAGCACGTTACTAATGACGAACTTCTGGAAGAGCACACAGAATTAAGGAAAACCAAGTGGTCAGTAACAACTTGCAACACTTTGGATATTTTTGCACATTGCTTGACTTCCTTGTGAAAAAAAAATGGTGACTGCCTAGATGCCACTCAGGCAACAGGCTTGTGCTGCTGTTATTGTCACAATATAGAATATCTGGCATTTCAAGGCAGATGGTAGGAATCACAGCAGAAAGTGGACTGCATAGCTATAATTCCTTATTATAACCTCATCTTTCTAACTACCAATGCAACATGCTAAGTAATAAATGTAACAGCACATTTTGCGCAGTATTCCAATCAGTAAATCCCCAAATATTGCTCCCATAAGTGCTATTCTGCACTTTCAAAATTGCATTTAATGTTTCCCACCTAAATGCAAGTATTTCAGATAGTTTGTGCTACAAATTGTTATTGGAAGTGCTTGCACTTGTCACTTTATAAGAAGTTCTCCGTGTAAGCACAGTTTGCAAACTGTACATTTGACTTATAAATTTATTGTTACTGTAATTTATATAGATCACATTACCTTTTTTTTAACAACAAAAGAGCATTCAACAATACATGGTAATATTTCTCATAACTAGAGAGAATAAATCTTTAGAAAGCCCCCACCAATGAAGTAAAAAACGCACTGGTGACAATATTTATTCTTAAGAGGTCAATGTATATTACAAGGTATGGTGAATGTTTAAAAGACCTCTCTGGAACTAAAACCATTGACTTTGTAATTTAGAATTTCTCTTAGCTAATACAAAATGATTGATTGCCTTTACTTCATGTACGCCTTGATTTTCCTTTTCATTCATCATAGGCTGCTTTAAACTAAATGCGTTTAGAACCTGCCACAAGAATGGTTTCTTTTAAATTGCTGTAAAGTAATGAAAGGACATAGTAAATCAATCTCATTTCTGCCTTATGCAAGGATACCCTTTACTCTATCGAAGTTATTTAGATAATTTCACTTCTCTACCCTTCACCCTGCACCACCTTCTGGATAGTAAACATATATGGCACCATCAACTCTGTGATCCTGTTAGGATTTAAGAGTATAAACGTATTCATTAGAAACTTATTTTATGTATATTGTGTTTATACACTCGTATTTATCCATCTGAAAAAGCTTCATTATTCAAGCATTCTATCCTCATAGAATGTTGAGCAGGACATACTATTCCCTAATTTTACACGTCTTTATGCACATAGTCATTCAAGCACACACACACACACAAATACACCCACGCAAGCATACACACATACCCCTCACATAATTTAGAAAAGAACAGAGAACTGACAGCAAAGAGGAAACTATGACACAATTTTTCAATTTACTAAGCAGCTCACTGGCCACTAATTGATGCTCTCTAATTAATATAATGAGACTACGAAGCGATATACTTCAGAAGAGAGAACACTAGCTTCACACAGCGGCACAGAAGAAGAAGAAATTTCTGTTTATGTAGTCTGTGCAAGAGCTAATTTATCCTTCTCTTTTTTCCTGATCCATGGGACTACAAGTTTTAATATGAAAGGCAGGGTAAGGCTTGTAAACACCAAATGGGATGACCTTAAGATCACTCTTGACCTTAAGATCACTCTCAAATATATATTCCTATCATACTGCTAAAATCTCAAATTTATTTCAATCCATACAAAATCAAAAATATTTAGAAGTTGCATTAAATAAGCATTATATGACTTAAATATGATAAAGTCAGCCCAGAGAAAATTAAATGTGCTGCAACTATCTCCTAGTCATGTGATAAAGTATTTGCACCTCTTTCAGTGAAGCTGAAAGAAGGGGAAATGGGTTTAAGCTGTAGCAAATTTACAGAAAAAATGTGTCTGTTCATATGCACCAAAAAAGTTCATCCCCAAAGTAACTGGATGTTAGAAAATTGCCAAAGACTACTGTGTAAAAACTTTACATGAAAAAAAAATCAGAAAATAAATAATATTTAGAGAGAGATCCTCTGTGTGTTTTTAAAAATAATCATCACATATTGTCAGAAAGAATTATATTATAGTAATTATAATACATACAACACATAGTTGAGAGGTGAAAAAGCAATATACCAGAAAATTTACTGAAAAATCAGTGGTTGATAAAAGCCACTAATTATCATTTAGTATTTTCATAACCATGTACAGACGTTTCCAGTTAGGTTTATCTGGTCCAAAAAAAAAATGGCAGAATGTCAACTATCTTGAATAAACTACCATATTTATGATTTTCTCTGAAGTCTGCATGTGGGGACCCTTAAAACAGATATACTGCCACCTTGCCCTAGGAGCGGGCAGGGATAGGGAGCTCCAGACAAAGCGCAGTTATTGTATCACAACATGTGGAACAGGTAGGCTTACTGAAAATGAAACAGGCATGTATACCAACTCCTGGTAGGAACCCAAGTCTGAGAAAAAATACAATACAATAAATAATGACTACTTAATAGCCCTTTTCTTCCTGTCACATTCTTTTTTTTTTTTATTGTAACATTTTACATACTGCTAATTTCACACTCCTCTGCTGTTAGGATTTAGGAGCAACATATCCACACATCATAAAATAAAGTTCTAGAGGGTCTTAATTTATCTCTGTTACTAGCAATATAGGATTTCTGCATTTGCAGGCCCTCACTATTGACTGTGTTAACTTGTTTGTGAGTCAACATTAATCTCAACTGTACATTTTCACAGTTTGGGTAAACACTTCATTTGCATTACATTTACAGCATTAATGAGACATGAAATTTAAAACGCTACTTGAAACAAAAAAGATGTAAGAAATTAGAACATAAATATGTTTATATCACGTTTGAAATCAACAAACCAATTTAAAACTTTTAACGGATGAGCAATAATCTGTTGCACTGAGCGTTTGGTTTTATAACTCATCTTCTGGAACTAAAATGCAGAAGTCAAAAGCAGTAGGCATAAATCTCTGGAAAAATGCAAACAGCTGAAGAATAGTAATTCGGACTGCTTAATTTTGCTTACTCTTCTTGATTTTGAAATGAGTACTCACTTATGCTCCTTGTTTGCTTCACTCTTATTCCTAGCATCCAATTAAAGGTTAAATATATGAGCTCTTGAAAAATACTTGAAAGAGAAAGATACATGAAGTCCATTATATGAAGATGGCACAAATCTAAGAAATAAAGTATAAGCTAAGATGATATTTCGTACAGGACTTGGAATAAATCTAGTCATTGGAAGAGAAATACTCAAGCCCTTAGAATCCCATTGTAATCCAAGATAACAGTGGCAGCACGTAGAAAGGAAATATCACAAAAGTTTGTGTATATCATTACACCTATGTGAAACTTGCCCACCTGTTGCTGGTGTAGGAAGGATGGGTCTCTTGGGCTTAGTCCCACATATCGATTGGCTTGGGTTGTGCCTGAGGCTGTGTAGGCTGATTAAGGAAGAACAAAACACATTGATAAAAATGCCAACCTAGCATAACTATCACCCTGTGCAGGTACAGTACAGATATAAGAGATCCAGAGTTATGATTTGCAATATACAGGATGTGTCTGTGTCTTTTTTTTTTTCTTTTTTTTACTTAAACTTTAATAAAATGCAAAAGAATTGGACCAAATTCAGAAAAGTATGTGCAAATTCCTATGAACTTCAATGGAAGCTGCATGTGAAAATCAAAATCAGATTGACCTAGTTAAATTTAAAATCATCTGATAAGTATCTGTTTTTTAAAAAGCAATTAAAAGATGACATATATTTGAAAACATTGCCCTGGTACTCATTCTCATTACAAAAAAAAATGTTTACAGCAATTTGTGGTATTATATTGTTGTCATTACTGAGAGAAAAAAATAAGGAAATACTGATACATGCTAATTTTTACTGTTGTGTGTGCCCAATACAAAACTGTAACAGAATAATAAAAATTGGAATTAAAAGCTTTGCTTGCTTAGGTGGCATGAAATTAATCTTTGTTTTGCTTTGGAAAGAAAGGATGCAATCTGACCAGTATTTTCATGAGAAGGCAGCTACTTTTCGCTGTGCAATATTAAACATTCAACTCCTTTAGGTATCAGGAAATAACATTCACTCCGGAGGGGAGGAGACAATTTAAGGAAATCTATCCATTATCTAATGCAGAAGCTTAAAGAACCTTAGATTCTTCTCTAATGGAAAAGCAAACTGTAGCTGATGGTGGCATTAGTTACAATACATGGATCCTTCCACCAAGGAGGAAGGATCTTCATCTCTGCCTTTGGCCAGTAATCATTAAAAGTCATCTCCCCACATGACTTTTGGTGATGTTAATGAAAAGAAGTTGGCATTCTTGCTCCACTTTCCAGTGTGGAAAAGCCCATATCGCAACTCACATCACCATCATTGCCTCAGAGACAAGGCAGAACTGCAAGAAAATTGTGGGGAAAAAAAAAAAAAAACCCTGTGTACGACTATACTTTGCAACTGGTGAAGAATGTACTTACTAAAGTACTTACTAGACTGGTCCATCAGTATTAGTGACACACACACTTTATAGGGCCTTTTTACAGTAATCAGGTTTTACTGAAAAGCTGCTATAAAAATGATCAGATATTAGAAAGAAACTGTGGTTGAGGTCACAGAATTTCCCAAATATTATCAAAACCTGCTGCTCTTTCTTGTTTAAACAATTCTGATGTAGCATTTCAGAATGAAAAGCAGTATCAATCATTTACTGTTGTTTTCTCACCAGACTGAATAATTGTGACATCTGGTAGCCAAGTATTTTTTACATATGTATCAACATATGTATATTCTGAAACAAGTCAGTTATTGGAAATAAATTTAAAATCATGCCTTAAAATTTATTTAGACTTTTCTCTTTATTTAGACTTTTTCTCTTTAGGTCAAGATATGATCTTTCTAAAGAATGTTTTTTATGGCTCTAATAGAGTATATATTTACATATCTAACATATCAGCAGGACATGACTCTTCTTGTTTTGCTGTTTCCTTCACCTGCAAACTGTGTTCCTCTGCTTTTTCCCATATTTATCTTCCAGTTATCAATACATTTTCCAAAAGCTATACCAAGGAGCTGCATTATCGCACAACTGTGGAAAACTTAACACTTTGAATATGTAGCATTTCCCAACACCTCATACGCACAATTGGGAAATTCGGATAAAAAAAAACTTTATTATTATTATTATACTATTATGACACATATTGGACCTTTAGGCAAGACACTGCTTACAGGTTGCTCTGTAAGCATGAAGAGGCCTTATTTCAAATATCTAAATGGTCATTTCAAAGGTTGGTATGGTGTACTCAGGTGTCCAGGTTATAAAGAAATTAGAAAGAACTTGGGTGACTATTTTGTTAAATGACTTTGAAACCTTAAGCCAGGTTTTTTTCCTTAAATAGGAGGACAAAATCAACAGATTATTAATCAACCGATTATGTCTGCTTTGCCATCGTAGTCCCTAATATGGTTAGAAAACATCAGCATTGTTCTGACATGGTATTCTTTCCTTTTTTTTTGGGTGAGGGGTGGTTTAGAGACCTGACTTCATGAGAGACAGATGTTTGGGCAGGTGTGAACGCTTCAAACAAGCAGTAGGATGAAGCTATGAATGCTTGAAACTAGGAGTCTTTGCACCTATTCTAGACCACAAGTTGAAAGAGCAACTTTTACTTTTGTTAGCTGCTAAAGCTAAGTCATCTTAAAAGGAGCAAGACCTGCACAGTAAGGCACCAGAAATAATATAGATTCACTTTAGTATATAATCCTTTGAACAGACCTTCTCCTATCCAGGCTAAAATGGTTGAACAAATCTATCAATACAAATGTTAGTTTGCACTTAAGAAAAGTTTGTTCGAAGCTCCTCTTATTCTTTTATAATAAAGACATAAGAAGCTTTCCTCCATCGTATATTGCCTGCTCATACACATTTGACTCTTACCTCTACCTTATATTCTAACACAACGAGTACATTAGGATAAATACTCAAGTATTACCACAGTTGATGGTCTCAGTTAATAATAATCCAAAAGTTAGGGAGTGGAATCAGTATTTAAATAATAAATGTCAGTAAAGCTAGCCATTTTAATGTAGTAAGTCTTAAAGATTTTTTTTATGAATAGTAAGTTTTCTTCAAAATTGTGTTATCAGAAGTATTGAATAACAATCTTTGCCACACTGATAAATGCTAATAACACTGGACTACCCAAGTCCCTCAAAATTCAAAGAAAATACAAGTGCAAAAAGTAGTTAAACAATAACCTTCTGCACCACTGGGCATAAGCCATATTCAGAAGAGATTACCTTATGCACAGTAATCCCTGTGTTCTCATTTCTAAAACTGCAATTCCATTGAAGATAATAGGATAAACAAAAGGGCCCTGAACATACAAAGAGCTTGAGGCTTGGAAGTCAAAAGTTTCTTTTGCCCCATCATTTATTTTTGCCAAAAATGACACAACCTATATCAAGCATGCAATTGTCATAGCTCGGATCCAGTATGTGTTGTAATAAGGCTTGATTTCTGTAGGAAAGCTCATTGAGGAGCAGCTTATCCAAACTTTATGGAATTCCATGTGTGGGTCATTGTAAAACCTTGCTGTCTGGGTGTGCTTCTCAATGTCTTAACAATGTCCACCTTAGAGGAATGATCTGCCTTTTTTTTTTTTTTTTTTTTTTCTTGGATAGTGGTCAAATAAGCAGGCTTTTCCATTTCATTTTGGTTGTCATGTCACAAATATCAGTTCATGTACCACGGTATATTGGTTTAAATTTCAGGAGGAAAAGCTTTGCAGCCAGATCACGTCTGCTCTCCATGTGAAATGATGAGCATCCACTTGGTCAAATAGTAGGAAAAGGCGCCTTTTTCTGGCCTCCATTGAAATCATATTGAATCTTTGATGGACATTTTTTTGTTTCCTAGAGAAATACTTACTGGTTGCTGTAGGTGAAGATGCCTCACCTTCAGTGGATGTAGTGATGGGTTTAGTATCTGTCATGGTCAGGGTCACAGGGAGCACCGCACTGTGATGGGGAGAGGGTGCCAAAACTGGAGTAAAATGGCCTTCCCTACTACTTGACCACTGCTGTTAGGCTACAAAACAAAACCAAAAGTTTTCCTTGGTGAAATATACACATTGTGTTTAAGGAACCTACCCACCTATCTCAGGGTTTTCCAAAATGCCCATCACCTACATGCTGGAATACACCGTTCTCACAAACCCCTGTGTGGCACTTGCAGCAGCTCCTTTCGTTGACAGGTAGGCACCACGTGCTTAACTTGCAGTGGTGTATACACCTTACTTCCTTCTGGGTACAGAATCCTGCAGATTGCTTCCTGCTACAGCTGCCGTTCTCACAGTGACTGGGAACCACAGCAGATCCCACCACAGTGAGATTCAGCTGACCAGGCACAGGCCCTAATGTACCGAGCACAATTGCAAATGAATGATGCAAAAGTCTGCTTTCACATTCTGCACCACTCTGGCTGGGAGCATAACCAAGACTTGACCACAGCTGACCACAGAGATTTCACCTCCTGGAAGGCTAACTAATAATTCGCATGTTTGGGGTGGGAGAGGGTTGGGATATGGTGCACTATAATGGATATCATAACATCTGGCCAAAAGCCACCCACCATAAAGCATCCTTTGCAGAGGTTTTTAATAATGGGAACTCTGTAAGTCAAGAGTATAATAAGCCTAATCGCCTCTTTTCCTAGATATATTTACAGTAGGTAGAAAAGGCAATCTGCATAAGACATAATGGTGCAGGTCACCAGGGCAGTATTCTACCTCCTGCACATAGGAACTTGGCAATGTGCACTGGTAAACACATACATTTATTCAATGTATAATAATTTATATTCTGCACTACTGTGAAAACTCCAACACTAAACAACACGAAGCAAAAAATAGCATCTAGTAAACAGTTATTTCAGAAGCAGCAGATAATTTTTGTTTGAAGCTGATTGTGTGCGCTATGAATCACAAGCATTTTAAAATACAACCATACAACACAAGAATTACTGGGAATCTTATTATCAGAAGGATATTGTCAAACTTGAGATAACTCACTGAAAAGAAGCAGACTAATAAAGGACTTGATTCAACTGATAGAAGGAAAGGTTAAAAGAGGTAAGCATGGGTATGGTAATGAAATAATAACTGTGGGCTGAGATGATTACTGCAAATATGTGCAGAGTATAAACACACAAGAGGAAGGAATTATTTGGAAAGTACAGGAAGTATAAACCAGGGGTAATGGAATAAAATAAAGAAGGAGGAAATTTAAAATGAATAGCAGGAAAACTTCCTGGCAGTATGATCCATTAGATTTTGCAAAAGCCCCCAAGGGAGACAGTGAGAGTCTTGTTCTTTAGGATATTCAAAACCAAACCAGAAAAAAAAAAAAAAAACACACACTAAAAAATATGAAGTGCAAACAAAGACCAATCCTGCATTCACAGAATCACGGATCAGGTAGCAGGTTATTTCGCTGTCTAAAATCTTAGGTTTTATGAAGAAAATTAACAGCAAAGATTATTTTAATGAGAAAGGGCCAGCAAGCTACTCCTCTAAATGAAAATACAACTCTTTAAATTTTACTATATGTATTATGACTGGGAGTGGGAGAGGGAAGTGCCATGTAATCCCAACATCTCATTTTGCAAGGTTTTGCAAATATAGAAACTGATATCCAAATCTGTCAGGTGCTATTTCCCACTGTTTGTTCATATTCATAGTTACATAAGCAGAGAAGAGAGGAGAATAATAACTGGAGAGACAATGTCAGCTGCCAAAGCAGTTTCAAAATAAGAAAGCAGCACCGATTAAAAGGAATGACAATACATGCACATTTTAAATTTTCCCAAATCACTGGTACACTACATTTTTTTTTCCACTGGATGAAACTTAGCAGTTAGCCAGGTCTTTCTTATTATATATACCTGAGAGGAAAATGACACATAGCAGAATATATACAAGGCAGATTACAGAGAATGATGTGGCATAAAAGTTTACTCAGCATCTGCTTTCATGGTTACATTGCTCGTAAGCGGAAGACCATTCAGAACTTACATAATTCTTTCCTCAAGAATACAAATGAAACCTTTGTATTACACCAAGTGGTCATATATAAAATGCATGCCAATAATCCTATTTTCTCTAAAACCTATTTTAGCAGTGATTTTATTTTACAGGCTGCATTTTAAATGCCTGTCAGCCTCTAAAACTGGGTGTCTTTTCTACTAGACATCTGGCTCCACTTGCCTTAGAACAAAAGGAAAAATTTAACCAAATTAAATTCTGAAAAATCTCAAAGCATCACCTAAAATAGATTCTCCATGCAAAGAATCCAAGATACACCAAACTTAGAGGCAAATAGTCTCCCTCACTGCCTGCTCGTTTCCAGTACAGAGCTGTGGCAACAAAACAGGCTCTGTAACATGTAAAGGAGGCACGATGTTCGAAGCATTAGTGGGCAAAACTGTCAGAAACAGAGGCAGGCCTAAAGACACATTTCCACCTCTAAAACACCCAAATTCAGCTGCCTTAGTTTATGCGGTGAACTAAAGTGGCACAAAAAAACAGCTGAGATTTCCTTACTATGATGATTAACTTTTATTAGAAACTAGGAAAGAAGATTCCAAGGAATTTATGGATTAAAATGGTCAGTGTCATCAGCTTCCAAAAGCAGCCCTGTCTCCAAAGCCAGACTCAAATTAATTAAATGGACACAGCTGGAGTCCAGCACTATTTACAGCAATGTATCACCTTTTACTGTTCCCTAGCGATCTGGTCAATAGGAATGCAACAGCTCACATGGACTCCAGATTAATCCTCGTGCATATGGTCCAAAACTGTGAACCCTTTCCTTGCTGAATTACATGACAAAGGATAGCATTCGCATATAAGCCATAGTGCATTCACATATAAGCCACATTTTTCCTGTATAACACCTAACAGCAGTGCAGCACATCTCCCCACTTCATCCAAAACCAGGGTGAAATTCATACAAATACCATTCTCCTTCAACAGGCATTTTTCTGATGCTAACCAAAGCCCTCCTTCTCACATAGTTCACCATGAGAAATGGAGTACAATAAATTTTATTAAAACTTCAGTGTTTTCCCTACGGGTGTTATATATGAAAACAGAGATCAGGAACAACATTTTCACTCTTCTAAATTCTCATACACAAATGCCATTTGCAACAAACCTTCTTAAAGCATCCATACTTTTCTCCATTTTGCAAGCAGTGAATAACAGTGAAATCATTAAAAAAAAAAAACAATGTTTAAGTTACCATAAGTAGCTTGCAGCCTACAATCATAAAATATTCAAAAATAAGCCTATCATATCATTGTATCGAAGTTATTGTTTAGGCCTGTTTTCAGACTCATACTAGCATCTCTGCATTGACTTATGTCAAGTTCGCACTTGAAGGGTTATCTTTGCAAACACAAAACTTTTTTTTTTTTTAAGTTTAGATTTTGCAGTATGGTAGTTGATACAAGACTGCACTGGAACTTAAAAATGAATCAATTATCTCATCCATGCTGACACTAATCTCCCTGGCACCTAAAGAAAATCAGCATAAGCTTGAGAACATTGCCTCCCAAGCTTGTCTCAAGTCCCTTGCTCCCATTTCTTTCAGCGTGCAGAAACAGGTCTGTAAAATTCCAGATTCTGAATGTTATTAAAAACTGTTTACTAGAAATAGCTTCTGTGATTTGTTCTCATTTTTATTTTTGCAGTTCTTTAGAAAGACTGGCTTATGAGGCATTTTAATATGAAAATACTGTAGCTGTTGGGAAAGCAATTACTTACATTATAGATTCAAATATTTGTAACATATCATTTGATACAAATTCATTTTGTCCTTTTAAAAACATGTTCTAGTTCTGGTATTCCCCAAAGAGAAACTAATGCATTACAGGTTAAAAACCAACTGCAATCATCAGCTGGGGCATCAATATGTCTATGCAATGGATTCACAAACAGAAGGATGATGCCTGAGGCACAAACCTCAAGCAAATTGCATGGAGGCAGCTGTGTTAGATAAACAAGCTGTGCATTTGACAATTGGAGAAACAAGGACATAAACACAATGCAAGTCTGGCAAATTTAGCCCTAATTTATGTGGGCATACTTTTTTTTTTTTTTTTTTTGCATTAGAGACTAATTTGATTTTAAGGGCTGCATTATATACTCCAGCTTTTAAAAAATACAGTAGCTTGAGTTTCCACGGATTAAAGCGTTCATGTGTCCAGAGCTGCAGATGCATTGCATTGTCACAACTCTAACTAAACTCAGATTAGGCAGACAGTTAATACCTTATTGCCTGTATTACACAGACTTTCAGTTAACCCTTACACTCCAAGTCTGAACACAACATTTTGACAGGTATGAGTATGGAATTTGCTGCAGCTGTCTTCACCACCAGCATTTACTAAGAGATTTATAATCAGCAACCTAATTATGATCAGGTCCTCTCAGACCTCTGTTCCCAGACTTTCCCAAACATAACCATACTTACACCTAAGACTTTTGGTTATATTTAAGGACATCTTTTTTTTTCATGTGCCCTTTCTGTATAAATAAATAAAAGAAAAAATCTTCCAGACACGACATCAAAGTTCCAACAGTAACATCTGCAGATGATGCATTCAAACCTAACAACCTAACAGAAGCTTGAAATTTATGTTCATTCACACGTATTATTGATTTTTTTTAAATGTTAAGATACATTTTCTGTTTCTATTCATACTACATTGTTTCTCAAAAACTAACACTATATTTTGAATCTTAGATGCAAATGATCTTCAAAAAATAATCAACAAATGCCAGAAATTATTTTACACTTGTACAAGTCCTTGGTAGATGAATGTAAGAGACTATATCAGGCATTTCAGAAAGAGATTTTGGGACTTCCACACAAAATTTTGCTACTACAGCTAGTCCTAATGCTTGAAGAACAATATACCTGCATTGAAACCAAACTTTCCCATAGAAACTCTATGTTTCTCAAAATGGTTGCCCTACCACAACTGGTAAACTGCAATCAATCTTGTCACACTGGGTTCACTGCATTTGGAAATACATTAAGTTCCTTTATACAGTTTCAGGCCCTTATAATTGTAATGCTCAGATACTACAGTGATGGGTGCCACTTCAAAATGCCTGATTGATTGAATTGTTTGTTGATAAAATTGTAGAAGATTCAGTTTTCCACATCTGTTCTCCCCACTTACAATACAAAAAAGATCTTTTGTAAAGACAACACCTATTCTGGATTTTATAATTGGCAAATGCTGTCAGCAAGTCCATGCCATTCTAAATTGGAATATACACCATGCATGAGGATTGCTTCAAAAAATTTACAAGAAGCAGGAAGATGTATCTCTTCCATTTTTCTACCTCATTCTTTCTTTTTTTTTTTTTTCGTTAATTGCACAACACCAGACCTTGCAGAGCACCAGAAGTTTTGTATAGGACACATTGATATAATGCCCCCTGCACTCATCCCTTAGTCCTCCACTGGAGGCTGTGTCATCATATGTGTGGAAGACATATCCTCAAGCATGGAGTTCATCTGCGTAATACAAAAAAGAGTATCTTTGATTGATATTCTAAGAGCCCTAGCACAAACATTGTAGAATACAGACAGTTCTTCCCCACAGTACATGGGCTCAATACTTGTTCGTTTAATAAGAAGCAAAATCGTGCAAATCGTTTTTCTGCTGTTGGATGCCATGGTAGCCAACAAGAATATCTTTTGCCTTTTATAGATCCCACTAGCAGGTCTTCCAGGGATGAATCTCACTAGAATCTCTTAGAATCTCTGCACTTGCAACTGCAGTAACGGATTGCTACAACACATCTTACACAGACCTCACTGGGAGATCCCACACAAGAGCTTCAGGTCGTGTGACATGCAGCTACCTGTCTGCTTGGAGGATAGTTAGCTTTGAGGGGAAAAAAAAAAAAGTTCTTGTCAGTTCTTGGCTGATAACATTACTTCTGTACTGGGTTTTTTTTGAGAGAAATCAAGAAATATAAGGTTCCGAATCTCACTCATTTGAAAAAGCACCCAAGAAAAGCACGATTGGTTCAGCAAATGATAGTGGTGGTCTCAGCCATAGATAACGACGAAGCAGTTAGTTAGGTGAAGAGTACTCTGGCCTCAGCCACAATTTCACCTGTGCAAAACCTAAAGTTCTTGACATCCAGCTTTTCTTTGGATATTTGTATTAATAACAGGACAAGTGTATATGACAGAAACACAGAAAAGAAAGTATCTTTGCAGACAAATGTTCATGCAGTCCAGAGACTTAAAATGGTGCATTTAATAAACTAAAAATGGGTAAATATATATATATATTATATATATATATATATATAAAATTTACAAGTGCAATAAATCTTTAAAGTCTTTTTTAGAAAATATTGTTTAGCCAGAGCTCTCTCTTTGCCTCCTAAGTATAACTGAAAACATTGAACCTTAGTTCATTATTTTGGAGGGAATTGCAACAAAAGACTTGAAGGAAAACATTGGCCAAGAAGTTCAAAACTCTTAAACGTCAACAAATAAAGGCTATAGAACAGATACTGCATGCACATGTATTACTTATGTTGGTTTATTCTACTTGAATTGAATTCTCCTTGGAATAAATGAAAAACCCTGTGACAAGCCCAAATGGTGCCTACTCTATTCCCTCCTTCTTGCTAAATGATTGCAGCAGTGATACTGGAGAATGCCAAAGCATCTTCTTGGAGTTACTTAACAGAGCGCCTATCTTTCAATGAATAAAGGAAGAACAACCCAACCAGTTTAGAATTTTTTGTCTTCAGGTAAAGCCAAAGCCAATGAAAATTCAGCTGCAAGCTAGCCCATGCAAAGTATATTTTAAAGTATATTACCAAGCCTGGTAACTTTCAGTGGAAAGCAGTTCACCTGGACTGTCGTACACGACAAGCTTAAGTCATTTACTGAAGCAGGCACAGGTATTCCCCCAAACCAGAAGCAGTTCTGCCATGCCACTCAGATGACCTGCATTCATCAAATTTATCAATCGTATCAGGAAAGTGATTTAATAGTAAGGTTATGTGTCCTTCAAAATGCAACTCAAAGGGCTTCCAAGACCCTCTGCTTACACAGCAGGATCCCTACAACCTTCACTGCTGAATACTCTTCCAGAAAAGGTCTGCCAAAAAAATCTCAAATATGATAGGATGTTCTTTGCCAGGATGCACCTTAATTTTTTGCTTTACCATCATTTTCTTCATCAACTTGTTTACCCTTCTTCTATATTTTATCACATCTCATTTGGGAAATGATTCCATTTAGCTCAATGGGGCATTAATTTTGGAACTTTGGGATTTTCCTTCAGCTGTACAGGGTTTTTTTTCTGTGCTTAATGACTTTTCTGGGATACTTGGAAGTCTGATTTTAATGCCGTATATTCAGGATGATTTGTGTGTGCACGCATATGTGCATACACACACAAGGCCAAATTTTCCAAGCCATAGACAAAACTGGAACATCCATCTGGAACCTTTTAAAAAGGAAATGGGTTTTCAAAATTTGAGCCAGCTTTGGAAATCTCAAGCTGCTGTACAAACAGATAAATACATTACACACATACCAGTTGATTAGTTTTTGATGAAACTTACAATGACTACCCAGTACCAATTTAACTATGAAGGGACTAGTACCTTATCATAATACACATACGTGTTCATACACACAATCTCAACCAGGAACATGTGCACCAAGCCAAGAAGAAAAGAGTTAGAATAAAAAAATAAAAAGGATTCAGCAGAACTAGCTACTTCCAGGTAGAGCAGTCCTGGAAATCACCAGTTCTATTGCTAATAAGATTCATTTCTGTTCAATATATTTGCTTATTTATTCTCCAGGCTGAACAGGGGATAAAAAGCAGATACGCATGAAACTGGAAGCCGGGGCTCTCTTTTGTTTAGAATAATCCATTGTTGCATCATTTTTCAATGCAGCCAAAGGGCCTGTTTGAACTTCCTGACTGTTCATCACACATAATTTGAAGTATTTAACATTATGTCAAGAAAATTGCCCACTGTTTCCCCTGTGGAAACCTATGTGAGCTCTATATCTTTAAACTAATTTTACTTAAAGTATTCCATTGAATAGCATGACTGTCTCACTATAATCAGTGCAGCAGTAATGTAATTAATCTCAAAATTGCTGTGGGGAGTACAAGGCATCTCAGTTGCTTGTCGTAACAATCTAAATTAGTGTATTACTGAAAGATGTTCGGGAGGAACGGTTCATTTTAGGTAAATGCTGTCAGGGTATCCATTCTTTCTATTTCTAAAGCTGAAATTAAAACTATCATCATAGTTCTCTTTTTGAAATCCAAATGAATATGTTTTGAGGTGGGAAAGTATAATTAAATTTGATGTGGTATTCCTACAGATGCAGTTTTGCATTTTATAATAATTAAATTTGTTTGAATAAAAATTCATGTTTTATTTAGAAAAGAAAAACTGGTTTGGCTCAAAGCATGCCATTGTATCAGAACAATTCCCCTTTGTCACAGAAACTTCACAGAAAACTGCTCTTTCTTTCCTAAGGAAAAAAAATCTTGCTATTTTACTGTTTTGTACAGTCATCCTGTAACTACTCTATTAGGAGAGATTTTTTGATCGAGCATGTGGATCCTCTAATGTAGGGCATACCTCAGAGGTGAACATTAAAGAATTAAATTTTAAATGGATTCCATTAATAACAGTGATTAATGATAATAAATTGTAGAGAACTGCTGGTGCAGATGACCAGAATCCCATATTTGGTGGTGTTAACCCTGTCCTCTCTTTTCAAGAACAAAATCAAACATCAAATTAAATGCAAAACATTACCCTAATGAAAGGTTATGAAAGGTGACAAAGTGGTATATTGAAGATGGTTTGGCCTGTTTCCTCTTGGGTGTCACAACACAAGAATCAAAAATATTTTTAGTTTGCCACTACTCTGAAAGCACCAGCAGAGTAAAACTCTTCTTTCGAGCTTAAGGGATTAATTTTTTAACTGCAGATTAAAAACCAAGAGAGTACGTTCTTTTCAGGAAAAGGGTTGAAAGTTTCTGCCATATTAATACACTTTGCAATATTACCGTCAACTGTCTGAAACAAAGTCAGATACTTCATTTAGATGTTGCATTTTTTCACTGGTGATATGAAGGAAAATACTCAACAATTTAGTGAGGCTGTCACCTAATCTGCTCTTTTAATGTATAAGAAATCAAAATGTAAGTAAAACAAGCACTGAATAATTAAAGAAATGCATAACACTAAGGGTCTGATTTTAATTTGCATACTTTTCCCTTAATAGTGCCTAATTAAGACATCAGTTAAAAAAAAAATCCAATCGAACTCCAAGATTTTCTGCACTGAATTAACACTAAGGACTTTTAATGGATGTCTTAATTAGACTTTGTTATTCATGGAAATTTTACACAAATTAAAATCAGGTCCTGCATGCACTGTTCCCAGCTGAATCTCAGCAGAAAATGCTATATGGGACTGAAAGATTTTTAATCTGTGCACAGACAGCAATTTGTAGTTTAAAGCTGACATACTCTCTTTTCACTTTTTTTCTTTTTTTAGTTGCATTTGCACTGATATTTTAGCCAACAAAAATCACACTCCATTTGAAGTAAGGTGTGGATCTAAGGACTGACAGCGTGTTTTAAATGTGCAAAAAGTCATGCAGCCAGACCAGAGCTTTGGCCAGTGGCCATAGTGACCTTCTGAGCAGCCCAAAGGGGCTTTATTTGTCTTTCAGCACAGAAACTTTGGTGCAGTCTCAACATCTATTGCTCTTGTATCTGCAATGCCCACTGAAGGGCCGGTCGCTTCTTGTAAATAGTGTTATCGCAACGATCCCTACGCCCCCTGTAAGGCTTCCATAGAGAAGCAGTTCCTGGTTGCAGGATAACCTGAGCACTGTCGCCTCAGTTTGCATTCCCAAACTCTCCCGAGAATGCGCTAGAGCACATGCTGCACTCCAGACAAGGCAGCAAAACAGACACTGGGCTGAGCAGCACAGATTGCATTACACTGACACTGGAAATACTCCAAGTATTGACCGACCAAGATTCAACTAGCAGCTTATCCTATACTGCAGATCACAGGTTAATGCTATGTGCCAATACTGTTGTGGAAAGCAGTTTTGCACAGAGTATTCACAGATTACTTCGCTAACGAAAACCACATTAATTTCCCATATCAGAAACATGCCTGATTCAGCACAGCAGTCAGAAGCTGAGCTGCTGCTGCACATTCTTTGCAAAATGAAGGAAAAACAAGGCTGTAGGTCCATGCCATACTCACCACAGCCCGGTTTTTGCACCTGGGCAAAGAACTGCCGGGCGCCTGAGGAGAACTCAAGCATCGCCCTACCAGCGCTTGTCTTGAATGTGGGTCTGCGGATGTACCTTCCTGCCCACGTACTCAGGTGCCCATCCATGGTGGACATGCCTGACCTGAGCCCTTCACTCAACCTCGTTTAAGGTCAAAGCGTGCGGAATCGCTTGCCTTGTACCTCCCGCTTGCTCTGAGCCCGGAGCCAGCGAGACACTCAAGCACACATTCCTGGCAGGAGCTCCTCTGAAGCATCTTACAGTACCTGGCTGGTCTGCGGGCTGGACGGGTCGTAGGAAGGTACGTAATTCTTCAGCGTATCCTGAGGATTCAGGTGCGGAGGGTATCTGATGGTCGGGTGTGAGAAGTAGCTAGATGGGGCAGGAGGGAGGATAGCTTGTGCTGGAAACGGCAATGGCGACGGCGGAGGCGGAGTTCGAGTTGAGATGACTGTGGGAGACAGAATAAAATTAAATAGTCACTTTGCATCTTGTTTCATCTAAAATGTTTCACCTCTGCATTACAGCAAGAAAAATAAACCAGCCCACTGCACTCCTGCCTCACGAGACTTTACAGAAAAACTTCTACATCCTCCTCTCGCATCATCTCAGACAACGGGATGGGCTGCTGTTCGCAGTTCATAAACTCTGCGTTTTGCTTTGGTTTTGTGGGTTTGGTCATTATATTATTTCATTTTTCTTTGAAGATAATAATGATTATCCAGCATAAAAGACAACCGACTTCCAAAGTTTTCCTCTGTGCAGCCCAAATACATTAAACAAATATTCTACTAAATAAGTAAAAACCTACCCACAACAATCCAACAGAGGAGAACAAAGTCACTAAGTCCTAAGAAAGAGCTAGTCACTCCTCACTGTATTGTACTCTACCTGCCTCATGTGGGGAGGCAGCAACAACTAGTAGGCAATAATGCCATGAATAATTAGTTGACCTTTGTCAAAATGCTAATGAACATTCAACTTCAGGGCCTGGGAAACCATGCCATCCAAAGAAAATACCCCTGGCAAACAAAAAGGCATCTATATTTTTCTTTGCATTCTCCCTCTTCCCAGCCCCTACAAACACACAGTCTCTATCTGTAGACTATATGTAAAGTCTAAATAACCAGCAATGCTTTCCCAGTGAAAGGAATGTACAGAATGTTCTGCTACCGCTGAGCTGTCGAGCTGCAAGCAGGAGCATCGCTCCACCACGCTACACAATAATTCACATTATTATACCCTTACTACACTGCAAAAAAAAGCGGGGGGGGAAGCATTTTGCATATCTTCAGTTATTTTCAGCTTTATATCAAGTTTTAAATGGTTTTTTTTTTTTTTTTGAGCTGAGAACAAGTGAAAGTTAGCCTAGGAAGAAATGTCTGTAGACATGTTTCAAAGTCGCTGTACTTTGTAGTCAAAATCCTGAAAATCTCCAGTCAGTTCTCACTAAGATAATAGAATAGGGTGCCCTGAATGGAGATCAGGTGTCCTGGCAAGTAAAAGTAAACAGCTCCCATACAGAATAAGATAGGACTGCCACTGAAATACACCTGAAAATATACACTAAAGCAGATATAAAAATCTACACATAAGTGAGGTTAGGAACAAAAAGTAATTATAGAAGTTTCTTACTTGACAGACTTGTCTTACTTAAAAGACAGTCACACCAGCTCAGTTTAATCACAAAACATTACTCACCCTGACATGTGAGAGCTATGCAAAACAAACACAAGCGAACAGAAATTTACCCTTTCTGTCCACGCACCATCTCTGATGTGATTAAGCATTTTCTGATGGTAGAATCAGAATTTTTATAGAGATTGGAATGAATCCAGACTGACTTTTAGATCATAGAGTAAATGGATGATGAAGGGAAAAAAAAAACAAACCCTGTCATATAAATTGAAAGATAGAAATTCAAAATCACAGGGAAATTACAGAATTACAACACGACTTGTTACAGAGAGGAATAATCCTGAAAGCTGCTTTTCTCCTCCAAGTGCCCAAGACAGCAAATACTGTATCCCTTTATACACAGTTTGCAAGGAGAAATGATGAGCCACTGAGAGGAGATTCCTTAGTGTCAAACCATATTTTGAAGAATCAGGGTCACTCTCACCTCTAAAATTGAACAGACCATGCAGCTGGAATTTCCCTGTTATTCCTGATAAGCCTTAATGAGAGCTTGTAGGCCATCACATTTCAAGTGTCTTCTTCACTCTTTAAGTGAAAGTTGCACTATGGATTTCAGGAAATAGGTGATGAAAAATATTTGTCAGGTCTCTGCCTCTCTGGATAGTGTTCAAAAGAAGCAGTGACACCTATTTCACTGCATCACACATTCAACACGATCGTGACTTCTCTACGGCATGTAAATGCAATTCAGTCATAACAACAATAACAGAAGAGGATGAAGTGGAAGGAGTAAAGACAGGGATGTTCTTTCCTCTTTCATTTTCTTTGTGCAATCTACAGCCTTTTTTTTTTTTTACTAGCTATCCTAAGTGCTTTCAGCGACTTGCAACAGTCAAGCTACCTGCGACGAGTTTAATGAGCATTTCTGCAAGGATCTCTCAACCTCTACAACGTATTTATCTCCTTTCCAGTCTCAGAAGTGAAATATTTGGTGGCAGGTCTCCAAGAAAATCTACGCAAATGCCATCAGACTATAGGAAAGAGGTAGAGACCAAACAAAAGGGAGGAATTCCTCCTGCACATCTCTCACCACTGTGTGCAACTCCTGGTATTCCTGGGTGGTGATGCTGGGGAAAAGTGCTCAGTCTTGGTGAAGAATCCTGGGGAGATGTAGGACTAAACAAAGGCTTTTCAGGTTTCTTCATTGTAGGAGATGACATATCTGCAAGAGAGAAGCAACATTAGCTTAGACATGAGCTTAAGAGCCCTGTGTTACATCTCAGGACACATCATTTTGTAAACTGAATAAATTTATTTTTACTGTTCTTACATAAATATTGTTTGGTGATCCAACTCCCCTATGGCCAATAAACTAATTTTAAACTATTGCCTTCCAACTTGAGAATGAAAAATAATCTACTAACTGGTCTTTGTCCTGTAAAACAGAAACTACATTCCTTGCATACCAGACAAGCCAAATAGTGAAGAAACACATGCCTTCGGAACCTCCTCCGACACATTTCCACTCCACGGAACACCACCAAGTCATTTGCTCCTTCAACAGCCGCATAATCTTTATTGTGTTTTTTAATGGAACACCTACGGTCAGGTGTGTAGGGTAACTGCCATACATATGTCTCCTTTTCACATGCCTTTTTATGGTATTTATTATTTTGTTATTTCAAAACCCATCCCTTATCCTCCCCAAAAGAGCAGTGAAACAATGTAACCTTCCTAAGCAAAAAGGATGCTTAAACTTCTTTTTCATATTTTCCATGTCTCAAGGAGGGCCTTCCCACCTCTTCCTTCCAGTTTCCCTATCAAGAAAAACATCTCCTCTAGAGCCCACTGCATGTAGGTAACATGATAGCAGAGGCAAATGAATTATTTCTACCAAACAGGATTATCGGTATTGCATAACACAATCTTAAATTAATTAAAAAACTTTTAGAGTACTTTGCACTGAATTAAATTATTCCAAAGTTAATTATAACATTTATTTATTTTAGGACACACATCAGGATTGTAGATGGTTCAATTTCAAATCAATGGGACTAGCTGATGCTTGAAGGGCAGTTCATTTCATAAGTACTTCATTGGACTGGGGCCACGTTGCAGCTGACCTTCCTACACGGACCATACTACTCTTAGCCTTAAGTGCTTTTGGCACTTCTCGTATTGGTGCATTGCGCTTGTGCTGTGCTATTCCTGGGGACACTAAATCTTTTGGGAAGTTGCAGATAGGCCCATGCTGAGTAACGGGACTGCCCTTCCAAAAACAAATTTACTGAGTACTTTCTGAACCTGCTGCAGCTTCAGTGTGGGTTTTCACCCCAAAGCAGGGCCTCCCACACAGAGGGACCACTTGGCCTCTCTGACACTCTATTATCTATTTTTATTATCCTTATACTGACTTAAGGTTTTTTTTACGTTATCAAGGCACTGAGTGCTGGCAGAGATACCTCTAGCCATCTTAGACAAATTCAGTAAACAAACTCTTGTTACGAGATAAAATGGGGGATATTTTCTGTATTTGAATTTATCAGCAGAGAGCAAAGACAACCTTACTAAATGGTTACACTTTCAGTAAAAGTCATTTACTCTGCTTTGCTGTAGGAACCCTTTTTAAAACTGCATTTTAAAAACTGAGTTTTGCGCAGGTATCCCATGATAAAAGACACGTTAATTCTGGAATGATTTTCAAATATCTCATTGTGTTTTTATTTTGCACTCAAGTGACAGCTTTAGCTTCTTTATTTAAGTTTCATCTAAGAGGAGTAAACTTCTCATACCTCCGCAGGGCAAAATTAACCAGCTTTCGTCTTTGTACTGTGGTCCTCTATGCCCCCAATCTTCCCTTGCAAAAAACATTCCAGTGTGCCTGCTAGCTTGTGGTTTCAGCCTTCCACTGTCACTCCATGTCCAAGAAAAGCAGCCACAGAACTTACTTATTGGTAACCAAATACCTCAGTAAAACTCTTTTGGGGACTGAGATGGGTAATACTACATATAGAGTATCACAAAAGAGAGGGAGTAAAAACAGTTGAATTTTAATCCCAATTCGAAGTGCTGCAGCTAAGTCTCCCTAAAGAATGAACAAGACAGGGGCTGGAGGTAAAGGATCTTTCACTTATGTAAAGCCTGCACCTAGCAAAAGACCTCACAGAAGAAAAAAATGTCTAGCTCCTGAAGTTCTGCACATGTCCGCAGAGAAGATTTCTGGAGTGCAGCAGAGATTTAATTTGGTTAGTGACTGTTAGTTCATTAAACAAGCAAAGGCTGTTATGTTTGTCAAAGCCAAAATATTTTAATTGCTGAAAGAAGAATGCTATACGAAGTGCGATGTAATCCGAGTATCCATTAGCCCCATAGTGGTATCACTAATTTGAAAAGACTTTACTGTAGAGAGGATTGGTGATTACTGTAGACCTTGCATTTTGTTTTAAGCTTTGTCTTATTTATTTCTCTTACTGCCAGAAAAAAATATATAACTATGGTCAGTATAAATTACAAAGCCAATACAATGAACTTCCTCACCAAGGTGAGTGCCAACTGGTAGTCAATAATACAAAATTAGGGACTGGCAGAGAAATATTCATTACTTGCAAAACCAGAGACTTTTCGACGTACATCACGCAGCTCACCACAAGGTAATTCCATGTCATATATAGCATATGCAAATTCAGGGGAGTTTAGAGGAAAGGCAGCAGCCTCTTTGTTAAAACAATGTACCAACATCACATTGTGAAGTCATTCCACAGCCTCTTCCCCGGCTTGTTCTCCCCGTGTATGCACTGACATCATAATGAAGCATTCATGTCCTATTCACAGTGGAATAACAGATGCAGCCTATAGAGGTGCCAGAACAATAACTGTTTGTGTAGGTTATGAAGAAAGACTTGCAGTGGTCTCCTTTTGACCAAGAGAGTAGGCTTACAGCTTTAGTAACAAACCACACAAATTACACTTTGGAGAATAACCAGTTATAAAAACAAAAACTTAAAAAGGCACAAAAAGGCCAAGTGGTTTTCCACTGTCTTTAATTTTGCTCCTAAAAAATAACAGTGCCTTCAATAAAGCAGAATGAGTTAAGGCAACAGTGAGACTTCATATAATTTCACCAGCAGCTTCAACAAAACAGAAATTGTATATTGTTCTCATTTTAGAACATATCTGCTTTTTTCCACACCATGAGATACAGTCTAGTTGCTAGATACAGCTTAATTATATGCTGATAACTAATAAGTGGCAGAGGTCACAGAAACAGGTGATTTGTCTTTATGTCTGTGTCAGAGTTTCAGAAGTGAAATTCCGATCCTTATTGCTTTGAGAATGAAAGTAAAACAGCTTCAACTATGATTTATTTTCAGATTTTTGGAAAAATGTTAAGTGTACGTGAAAAGAAGAAAGAAGCCAAAAGCAGTTGGATAAAGTTATCAGAAGGTCAACATTAATCAGAACGCACTGTGTCCTGTCCTGCCTAGAATTTTCGCCAAATGTGAAAAACAGATTACATTTTAAAAAAATTCCCAGTGTTGTTCCAAATCGCTCTTTCCTGTATGCTGGTATTACCATGGAGATCTAGGATGTATGCACCCAAATGGTGGCATGATACCAACTGCAAAGCATCACATAAAAGATATACATGCTTATGCAAACAAAAAGGGTTAGATCAACTCATCTCCCAACAAGGTAATTCCATCTACACAGGCAGAGGAGTGCTGCTGTGAAGCTCAGCGTATGTAGCCTGCTCATCAGCAGCTTGCACAAATGGTGCTCCAGATGCGTATCTGCTCAAGACAGCCCAAGGCAACAATTTTGATCAATTCTAATGCGATAAAATGCTGCAGGGAAAGTGTGCAGAAACATGTTTACGTCAGCCTTTAATTAAACGGTTGCTCACTTCCAAAGGACCTTAGGAAACACTAATGAGACATAAGTTTTGTCAATTTCCTCATCAAAGCAAAGACCCTCTTCCTCAGCCTGATGCAGCTTGTCATCCAAGCATCTCCCTGGATAAACATTGCATGGTACTCCAAGCAGCAAGCCACCTGTCAGGAGGAGTTTACTGGAATCCAGAGGTGATCCAGGACAAGTTCAAACATCCACCTGCCTGCTTCTGGACCTCTGATCTGCTTTCTGGTGCAATGCTGCAATGTTGCTGCTTTTCTTTTTTCTTGCTCATGACACTCATGCTGAGTAGCAGAATAAGAAGAAATAAGCAAATACCAAATCTGTTCTAATCCAATTTATTCTTTATCTCTTCTTATTAATATATTTTCTACAGCTTAATTTCACCAGTCTTTCTTTACAAGGTACACTCCTGTAGACAGCAATCTGTTAAGATTCATTTACAACTCATTAGCGTAGCATTGCCTCCAGAGAAATCAAGATAAATCCATGTTCAACTTACTGTTCATACAACTGGAGTGAAAGCAGGAAAGCTATGGGGTCCATAGCATTACTGGTGCACTGTAAAAGACACCTATTCATGTCTTAGTTTTAAAGAAACAAATAATTTCCCAGAGGTAGCATATTAGGGTTAATTTCTGCTGTCAGAGAATACCGTGCACACTGCATTCAGCTGGGCTTCACCTTCACCTGCTTCACATGTGCAGTAGGTGCTAAACACATATGAAGGCCTATTAACATTTTGAATTCATGGCTGTAAGAGGATGACAACTCATGCCCACTCTACCCAGCACAGTAAGTTTTGCTTTACATCAGAGCAATCAGAATAAATCCGCTCAGAGTAACCAAATTTTGGAGGTGCTGAGCCTGACTCCTTCAATGTTAGAGGCACTCAGCATCTCTCTCTTCCGCAGGCCTTGTTAAGACACTTAACACAGAATATTTGCACCTGAGTTACTTAACAGGACAGCTGCCTCCCATGCATATTAAAAAAAAAGGACATAGTCTGTCCCCAAGGACTTGGAATTGGGGCTGCATGAAAAGCAAGAGTGTAGGAATCCAAAACATTTAAAATCATTTATCCTCTTCACGCAAAAGAAATTGTGACTTTTTTGTGTGAATAAACGTCAGAGAAGGACAGATGCGCCTGAACAGCTTGATGCCTGAGATACTCGAAGCCTGGGACAGAGAAGCACCTGCCTACATTCCTGTTCAGCATCAGGCAGAGATCAGGCTTCGCATATGGTCCTTCCACGTCCCAAGTCTATATACTAACCATCTGTTTGTTAGTTAATCTGGGTTCTGTTGTTCCCACCATAAATTTTATCTTGGACCAGAGAGAAACCTTCCTAATACTTCCTAATATTAAAAATATTCCTTTATTTCTATGAAATATATATATATATATATATATTTTTTTTTCCAGTCTGGAAAATCAATAAAACACTCTAGATCGGTTATGTTTGGTGACTTTCTGAGACACATACAGCAGCTCTCACTATGAAGTTTCTCTTTTGAGAGAAACCATGACGTCTTAGATGTAGATAGATACACATATTGCATAGCAGCTGTGAGCTCTGAATTTAAGGAGCCGCGTGAGTGAGAGTTTGAAGAGAGAGGGATGCTCTCTTCACGTCTAAAAGCATCATAACAATATTACTTTTGCTTCTTCATCAGCTACAGGAAAACATTTTATATATGCACATTTCATGTTTCAATGGCTTTGGTAATCTCCCACCCTTGGTCAACCCACTGAGTTCCAATGTTATTTTCACAGGCATACCTCCAATATTGAGCAATGCATCCTATCAGATCATGACACTGTTTTTCCTGCCACCATCCTTCCCCTAGGCTAATCAAAAAACTTGTTGCACTGTTTTGCCATTTCACACCAGGTAAAACATTTCATTCTGCTATGCTTCGTGTTCAGTGGTGGAAGGCCAAAGACAAGAAACTAGACAGCTTTCTTCAATGCTGTTTTCAGTACTGGAAGCTGGAGAGCAAAACACTACAACATTGAAATTCAAAGAAATAAGGGCAAAACAAGAATCCATCTTTTAGAACAACTGAGTTACCTCTTGCTTCATTCTCAATTAACTATTCTCAAATAAATTTCATTATTTTTTCCAGTACTCCAAAAATACTTATATACCTAAGAGAAATAAGCGATGCAAGAAATTTCAGCCTATCAAAACACTATAAAAGCCAGAAATCCTTTAAAAGGAGAAAACATGTAATTCTTTTCATCCTTACCCACAGCCAAACTTGAAAAGTACTGATTTTCATTGCCAGTCTGCTGCTCTGTCCAACCCTTACATTTTGCGGGATGTATTAACTGTATTTTCCTTTCATAAACAGAAAGCTGTTCAGACAGAAAGTAGAAGGGCTGTGTCTACATGCCCTTGTATCTGCCACGACACAGGAAAACTAGAAAGGTCTCTGTATAAACAAGTAGTAGGACACATTTTATTGTTTTGTGCAATTAACTGCACAAAACAAGTAAAGTAACAAGTAATTTTTTTTTTATATGTTATCCAGATTTTCATGAACATAAAGTAAAACAACTCTATATAGTTCTGGAAATTTTAAAAATATGTATGCCAGCATTTGAAAAATAAAATTCCAGTGTACTATTATTTAGGTTAGGGTACTTAAAACTCTCCATACATATTTCTTTAGAAACAACATTACTTAAAACTCTCCATACATATTTCTTTAGAAACAACATTTCATGTTTTTTTTTAAATTAGTTAAGTCTAATACAATTTAAAAACCAGGAAAAGAGGGAAGATATAGATGCCAAATTACATCACTAATATTGAATACATACACATTAAAAGACACCCACATCCCAAAGTAATTTTCAAGAAAACGTTAACAGTAGGATGGGACATACATCCTGACCCATGACTGTTGTTTGACAATGTCATATGACATGTGGATAATTAACAAAAAGCATCAAGGATTTTATTCCTCTTTATGTTTATGTCTGTGACCTCTAATACTAGGCTAACTCTTGCAAACTCCTGCAAGAAGAGATCGGCAGTAATTCCTATCCTGAAGACCAATAACTTGCTTCATCAGAAGGAAGAAGTAAATCTAGCAGGGAATCATATAAGGATTATATGCTATGCAGAACAACTGTGCAAGGGCTGCCTTGTGAGTAGAAAAATACCATTTTTCCCAAGGCAGCAGCCTGTTGGCACAAAGCTGGCCAACCTTCCTCACCCAGTGAGCCACACACGGCAAGTGCAGCAGACACGTCCCCACCAGCGCTGCAACGAGTCAGGGGGTGGCTGGACATGGCCTTGCCCCTGCTTCCCAAAACTCAGCACTGAGCTCATGCAGCCACCACTCTGTGCGTGAGCGCAGAGCACGGGATGGCTCGGGATGGCTCGGGATCAGCGCTCATTGCTTGATTACCTGCTAGAAATGGGTTAGAAGCTGCAATGAGTGATAAAAAAAAAAAAAAAAAAATAAAAAGGTAGTAGGTAAAAAGTGTCAGACTAAAAATATTTACTACTGCTACTGAAAATGTGCTACAATAGATACCCACAGTCATTTCCAAATCCCTATGAGGCCTAAAGTACTCTGAACTGACACAAATAACCTTAGCTAGTTACTTCAGGTTACTTTAGGTATTTGACTTTGCACTTCAGAAATAGATTGGACCATTTCATCACTGATGAATCATTCCTAAGAGATTTAGTTACAGTACATATCCGTGATAAAAGAGCATTATGGGAGACTATAAGAAAATCTCATTAAAAAGCCAAACACATTATACCAGCTTTAGAGTACATTTTAGTCATTTATTAAATTATCCTACAGAAAGTCATCCAAACTCCAAGAAAAACTGCATAACTGCAGCATCTTATTAATATAGAAAATCCAAGGAACTTGGCCTAGTAAAAGAAATCAATATTATAACCTTAACTGCAAAAGACAGATATATATTCATGATTTCTAACATGATAGGATTAAAGAGGCATTTGAGATAAAATAATTTAAGGGAAGCTCTTGATTTAGAAGCATTTAAATTTTTATTGCTATTATAGTCCATATTTGTAATAGTCTAAGATGGTTTAATAGATGTGATACATTAATTAAATAATAGATCCATCTGGGGAACAGTTGGGAACTGAGATAAAATCTTTAACTCACACTTAAACATACGACTTTGAGCAAGTTTGATGTGGTTTGCAGGAAAGCAGTAGAGAAAAGAGAAATGGAGAACCTTTTCAGATGTTTTAATATATATAACCTAGAAACAGAACATCTATTAATAATGATGAAAAGGGGAGAGGCCCAGAAAAATTACAGCATTTGGCCTAGGTTCCTTTTTGTCCATCTCATAAATGTACCATGATTGGTGAAAAGACAATGCAGACATCTATGCTTCAGGGAGCACTCAGTATCTTTTCTTTTTTGTGGGGGAAAGATGTTGCTAAAATATCCTGAACCATGTAGAACAGGTCAATACAAAAAAAAAATGTTGGTCTTACAACTTCTGAGAGCTGAAGAATCTAATCAGCTTTAAAAATACCAATGAAACTTCTTTTTCAAAGACATTGGAATAAGAGAATTACACATAATAGCCCCTCATTATCTTATCTTCATATATACATTGTACCACTAACTTCAGTTAGAGAACTTTCCAAGGAAACAGGACATTGTTAGAGCATAAAGATCTTCACCAAAATAAGACTGCATACATACAAAATGTATGTATGAGAAACATCCTTTTGCACTTATGCTCTCTGTTGATACATGAGAGATGCATATGCTAGCCCTGAGAGCATTCAACTCACTAATCACACACAGAAAATATTAAACAATAGTCCTCGTCATAACGTAATTTTCAAAATAAAAGACAAAGAACCTATAATAAGGTTTTGTTACAATGACTTTATTAAGCAAATAACAGCCATTTAGAAGAATGCAAAGAAATCAAACCTTTTGGTATACTTTCTTCTGTATCTCTCATTGTCTTTCTGTCTGTATTTTTAAATGTTGTGTTAATCTTCACTCACTCTGCAGTGTGCATGGGCGGAAGGAAAAGTCAGGTCCTCACTCTACCCAGAGTGGAAACACCATTAGCTGCTACCCTGAATATTTCAAGAAATTTATGAATAAGTTGTAAATTGGTCCTCAAGCTATTCCAAACACAGAAAAATTCAGATCTCTGCTGAAATCCCAGGGTCACTGGCATCTCAAATTTTTGTGTAAACCACGGCTTTTGTTTAGCCACCTCAGTTTACAAATGCTGAGGAAACGGACACTATCTCTGTTGGTTTATTTTGGAAGGGAGTATAAACTTAACTTTATTCTCACCCAGTAATGGAGGATATAAACATGCTTGATGTACAAAAAGCTTTGCTCATTTTAAGACAGCATTTCTGCTGTTCTGTTCATGATTTTTTTTCTCTCTCTGTCTTTTTAAATAAAGACACTTTTGAAAGCTCCCTCACCTATTTTTCAAAACTGACTGCTTTTAAAGTTCTAAGGGAAAGGAAGCCCTTTTCATTATGAAAGTCAAATTTAACTTCAAGTGCCAGCACTTGTAAAATTGACAGTATGGAAACCCAAAGTAAGCCAATTCCCGGCTGATTTTCAATATATTTTAATTACCATGGCAGAAATACTGATTTTTAAAAATCAGACATAATGCCCATTAATTGATCACTACCAACTTCTCATTCCTCAATCAAAAAGAAAGAGGAGAATCCAATTTGCAGGCTGGCAGATTGGACTTCTTGCTCGTGCTACCACGACACCACTACGAGCAGCAGAGCTCAAAGAGAAGACACGACAAGCCAGGCAAGAGAAGCTACAACTAAGACTTTTCTCTGGAAATACACTTTAAAGTTATTCTTGGTGACAAATACCTCTTACTTTAAGAATCTTAAGATCATTGATGCTTGCAAGCAAGAGTCAGCTTTGGACTACTGCGCCCATAATATGTTCATTAAAAACACAGAAAATTCAGATAGATCCATAAGGTAAGTATATGTGTGTGTATATATATATATGTATGTATATAAGTGTTTGTGTATGTATGTGTAGGTATACATTGATTAAAGAGTATTTGGAAATACTAAAAAGAATACAAAGATGAAATAGGTTACTAACAAGGCATAAATCACTTTAAAACATGCTTTGATATACAAGGATTTTGAGACCTTAGACCAAGTTAAAGGCATAGAAACACACTTAACAGATATTCATCAAGGTGTGGAAGATGAACTCATCTGTTAGATGGAGACTATGACTTTCTAAAGCATTAACCTTCAGAAGGAGCACCCGGAGGCGGAAAAAAACCTGCCCCTTGCCCAACACAGGCCACCAGGAGGCCCAGGTGGTCTGCCACCGTCCTCAGCTCCTGCACCGCATTAACTACTTCCTCTTTTAGTTCCCTCACTTCGGAAATGAGCACGTCCATCTGCGAGAGTCCGCGAGAAGAAGTCCCCACCAGGACAGAGCCATCGGGAAGGAGACCGATGGGGAAGGAGTGTCCAGCGGGCAGGGAGGGAGCAAAAGGGGACAAGTGTCCGGAGGAGGGGTATCCAGCAAGGGGGGCCGGGGCCGGAGGAGTGGAGGGTCCAGCAGCTGCCGGCCAGTCAACGGGCGGAGGGGGTCCCGCGGGGTCAGTTTTAATGACATGCTGGCATCTTGACTCTTGACTGTTGGCAGAGGTGGGTGAGGTGTGAGAGAGGGAACAGGATGAAGCAACTGTAAAATTAAAATTCACTTCATTGTATATTGACAGTCAGCACTTCTCAACACCTGACTACTACAGAAATCCACATGAATCTCTCCGCCTTTATCACAACAGCAAGCATTGTTGATAGAGTCTGTTTTATTTATTTACAGTATACCCAGTGTTGTAACATTCCGACAATAAAGCAGGTCTCAAGGACAACTACCAGGCTTGTCTGGGATTGTGTCAATGAACGCAGTTTTTTAAACCAGCTTTTAGGAGGGAAGCCATAGGTGCATACACTGTGTTCTATTCTTCAGATAATCCTTTCAGATTAGGGTTAAGGAAAATGTATCCGCTTACTTACCAGATAATAAATCGAGATGTTCACCAACTGTTCTCAGGCTACTAGCTTTGGCCATTTACAATTTTTCAGTTACTAATAGTTTTGTTAATTTTTTAGCAACATCCTTTTCCAAATTTTAAAGTGTTTTGGGTTTTTTTTTTTGCTATTTTTTAACTTAAACTCAAGTCTGCTTACATTTTCAAAATGTAATTGTGCAGGAATTTCAACATATTTCACAAAGTGTTAGTATTCTACTGCAGGAAAACAGTTTTGTTTGGTACAGAAAACATACAGAATTCAGTAATAGCAACCTGGAAGGATGATAGAGATTTACAGCATGCAACTTTTAAATCCATATATATTTCCAGTTGGTAAAAATGTAGCTAAGACACGATCCAGACACTACTAAATTAAAAAGACATTAAAGTGGAAAAACTGAGGTATAAGAGAGAATAAATAACTTGAAAAAGATCTTACAGCAGGCACAGAAATTGAATTTCTAAATGCTATAGTAGGTCTCTATTCACTAAGTAATGCACCGTCCTGACGGAAAACTTTGCACTTTCTTAGGGATTTTTGGAGCTTGGTTAGTTTCTTGAAAGATTTATGACAGGAAGAAGATGAAAGAGTTTTTTTGCAATTATAATCATATGTCTATTTGCTCTACAGGAAGGAGAGCTCACATTTTAAAAAAAAAAAAAAAAAAAGCAAAAAGAGCCATATATTTTAACTAATTAAATGTAGCAGCAAGAATAGCACAACTGTTTCCACTGTTTTTAAAAGTATAAAAACTGAAAAAGAAAAGCTTGCAAAAGCATGATTTTTTTTAAATCTGTGTTACACATGTTCCTGCACTTACGTGTAATTTTAATGCATTCACAGATTTTCTCAAGCCAATAAAGCAAACCATCAAGACAATATAATGGCTACAAAAGTATTTGTTTTCTTCCATAAATATTTATAACTTAATTTGAAAAATACGAAGTAGAAGTTGCTTTTAATACTTATTCTGGTTAAAATTTGAGGGTTTTTTAAATCAGATACTATCACTTGTTACTATCAGAGTAAGCTGAGTAAGCATGTCCAGAAAAGGGCAATGAAGATGCTGAAGGGGCTGGAGCTCAGACCTTGTGAGGAGCAGCTGAGGGAGCTGGGGTAAGAGGAGGCTTGGGGAGTCCTTATTGCTTTCTACAATTATTTGAAAGGAGGGTGTAGGGAGGTCGTGGTCAATCTCTTCTCCAGAATAACTATCAATAGGACAAGAGGAAATGGTCCCAAGTTGCACTAGGGGAGGTTCAGGGAAAAGAGTGGTGAAGCACTGGAACAGGCTGTCCAGAGAAGTGGTGGAGTCACTGTCCCTGGCAGTGTTCAGTAAACGTGTAGATGAGGCATTGAGGGACGTAGTTTAGCAGATATGGTGGTGAAGGGCTTACGGTTGGACTTGATAATCTTGAAGGTCTTTTCTAACCATAATGATTCTATGATTCTGTGATTCTAAAAGCTTAATTGTTGCCCTCGTTCAAAGCAGGTGACAGCTGACAAGAATGACAAATGTTTGGGCAACGACACGCAGGACAATCCTAGTGCACAGGGAAATGAACATTGCCAGGTACAATCCTTTGTGGATTGGTTTTGACCAACAAAATGCCATGTCTAACTTTTATTTTTCAGATGTGCTTACTTTCTTCTACTCAGAATTGTATCTTTAAAGATTGCTCTCCAGAAGTAGGTTATTAAACACAACACTTTCATAGTCTTATCAAAACACAGTCAGAAGTGGTGCAACAGGAAGGAGACTGGTAACTGTAAAAGTACAAAGTCTGGAGTCTTACAACTGAAAGTGTCTAGTGTGAGGAATATTTTATTACAGTTAACTTAGATGACTTCTTAGTTTCCCATCTGCTACGTCCTGGCCTAACCACGAACTCCCATAACCACTCTGCTGATCCTCATGGTACCTCCATGGCACTGTGGAGAAGTTGCAGAAACTGTGTGGACTACAACCGACACACACAGTGTCCTCTCTTGAGGCCTTCTCACCTAATAAACTATGTAATATTTATTTTCCACAGTGACAAAAGCTTGATCTAACCTAAGCCACACCACTTTTATTTTTTATCTATCACATTTTAAATGCTAACATTTTTCTGCGGTATCTATCTATCTGTTACTTTATACATGCAGCTGGAAAAAACATGCATAAAAGAATTTTTAATCTCTGTATAATCTCCATTTCTATGAAATACACTACACATAGACATACAGATGAAGAAGATACATGCAACACAGATCACAAGACAGAGACTTTGCTCCACCAAGTTTAGAATGGGAACAATGAAACTGAAATCCCTGACGCTATACCTTAATAATATCCCTACATCCAAATCAGTTTCTCTTACAAAAGTTAATATTGCCCTAAGGCATCTTTAGAGCAATAGAGTGACAGGGAAGATACTTACCTCTGCGCTACCTAACTGTGATACCTATGTATACACTCATTTGTGGATATAGATGTTTCATGACTGTGGGATGATTCACATTTCTTTTGTTGATGACCTTTTGACGCTGTTTGGAAAAGCGGTACCTACTTGGACTACGCAAGTATGACCTGGTGATACTGGCTGATCACAAACATGATCACAAGAGGTTTCTTCTTAGTTTCACTGCAGACTAACCTCATATTAAACGCAGATCTCCATGGGAAGGAGGGAAGTAGTGCCAAAGAGGCATCTGGCCTAGAAACCCTCTGTGAGCTTTTCCTTCTATAATCTTTATGCTTGGGGTATAGGAAAGCAAGAGTACAGGTTTTCACAAACGGCAGCTCCTGATAAGACTTCTGCATCTGAACAGAGCTTTTCACAGATGTATGTATGCTATTATGAAGATGATACAAGCACTAAACAAGCTAGCTTAGGAACAAATATGCCAGGAGCTGCTCATGCCAGTTCCGCATGAGCCCAGGTACCACGAGTGCCTGAGCAGTCACTGCCTTATGCTGTCCCTTCTGCAGTCAGACAAGCTCTGATTCTGACCGGAGCCAGGCATAAGCGCTTAGGTGCAAGAAGGGTATCTCTCCCCAGTATAAAGGTTTTCAGGTCATACCTGTGTTATACCATCCATGGGGTAGGCCTATCCCTTCACAGGAGTGGAAGAATATCCTAACGTCAGACAAAATGAAATAACTCACAGCGTCTCAGTGACAAGTGTTTGGGGATATGATAAAGGTTCATGACACTCAGTGATGCTGGAAGACAGTACAGCCTCTTGCTGGAATAGGAATGCAAATAAATAAATAAATAAATAGATTAATAAATAAAAATAAGAAAATAAAAGTGAGCCATGCCTACCTCTCATTTTCTCTCAAACAATCTTTAAAAGACCATTTTTCCCTACTGATAAACATGAAATAAAGAAGGCTGTTAAAGTTGTCTTCAGAGAGCACAGTTCTTTGTAACCAAAGTGACCATATAGCTAAAAAGAAAAAGAGGCAGTTGGGAACTGCAGAGCTTGTGTGTGAAAGTCTGTCCCAGCAGGACTTGGCCTTGGGCAGCCGAAGAGGCACTGCATTTCTAGGGAGACCTTACAGCTCACTGCTCTATGCACAAAAGGAAACACAGGCAGTTCCACCTCCATGTGAGGAAGAACTTCTTTCCTGTGAGGGTGACAGAGCCCTGGCACAGGCTGCCCAGAGAGGCTGTGGAGTCTCCTTCTCTGGAGATCTTCCAAACCCACCTGGATGCCACCCTGTGCCACGTGCTCTGGGTGTCCCTGCTGGAGCAGAGGAGTTGGACTAGATGATCTCTAGAGGCCCCTTCCAACCTCAACCATTCTGTGAGTCTGTGATTTCACAAGTGCAGATATGCAGAGACCACTTCAGAGAAAAACACCCTGCTAGTTTTTTCACAACCAGACAAGTACTTTATTTAAAAAGAAGAAAAAAAAGTTGAGGTACAACTCTGTCTATTGCAAAAACTGGTAATAAAGGTGTCATGGAAAACAGACCAGAGTCACAAAGGAGAAAAACTTGGACAAAGAGGACAGTTTCTGGGGCCTGACCAACAATCCTGCTGCTTTGCTGTTCTTAAATTTGGTTATATAAAGCCACAGGCTAGACTTTTTAAAAGCTCAACAGAGCATGCTGAAAACTGATAAAATTAAGAAAATGCTAGAGACCCCATGAGAGGAAAGTACAGAAAAAATAAGTAAGAGTTTAAAAAAAAAAGAAATGTGCATAAGAAAGAGCCTAATGAGAACACAAAGCAGAAAGCAGGTAAAAACAGATTTAAGAGAAACCAGGTATCAACAAACCATGAACATAAAATACAGCTACATTAAATACTGAGCCCATGCTACCATGCACACAGAGATGAAAGAGAAAACCTAGCAACAACAACAAAAAAGTAGCCGAAGCAGCCTAAAACAACTTTAAAAAAGCACAGCCCAAAAGGCCAGTCTGAAGGATGAAAGAATGGTGAGCAGTGAAGAGAGAAAAGCAGGCAAACGCCAGAAGCAGCCAGGGAAAAAGACTGCATGTCTTTTTCCCTGTTTTACTTTTACATACTGTTTTACAAACGGTTCTGCATATTTCATAAATTCTCCAGAGAGCTCCAACAGCGGATCCATTAGCCACTACCTGTCCAAGTACTTGTGTGTCTAAGGAGGATTTCACATCACAAAGGCGAGGGAAAAGACTACACTAGCGTAAAGGCTTATAAAACATCAGGCTAACATCAGGAAAAGTTATAACAATTAACTTTAGTGTTTTGACAATCATAATTTTTTGCTCTGAGCAAACATGTTCTTTGTTTCTGATGTCCCGGATCACAACTGTGCATAACCACACGTACATATGTAGTTCTCCAGAGCTACATGAGGTCTATTTACAGAAGCGCCTGTTAGACCTTTTCAGAGACACATACCATGGGTTAAATCCACATGCAGGAGTCTGTATCATGTTTTGCAAAACAAAAGCTGAGTAAACTAGGGCTGCCTCAACCACAGTATGCAGATATTTTGTTTTTTACTGAAATGATTTGACTCATAATTCTCCAGGGATGATTACTGCATAAACAATTCAAAGGACTCGCAACACATCCTTTCAAACGGCAGGGCAGGGACCAGATGAAAAAAAATGTTGTGTGATTGTTCTTACTTTATACTTTTGATTGTTTTTTCTAACTGCATTTATAAAACTAACATATATATATTACATAAAATAATTAAGATTCTTCCAAAAAGCATCACTTTATTGAAAAAATGGAAAGGCATATCCAGAGCTTTGCTGTATGTTTGCACATACTTTGAGGCAAAATGGTCTGATATCACTCACCTTGATCTCTTTCATGCCATGTCCGACTCCCAGCAGCTGGTGAATTTGGAGAAGGATAAAAGTCTCCTGTCGGGCTTGGTTCCATATTCTCATCTATGGAGATAGTTTTGGGTCTTTTGCTGTTGGAGTAATGTAAGATTTGGCCATGAGTATGATATGCAGCTCACAGTGGTATAAAAAATATTTGTCTTTCAACTAATATTTCAGCAGAAAGTAATCCACACATAAAAAGAACAAAAAAATCCATATTTAAAATTAGTATATATGCTATGTAATAACATGTAATAGAGGTATATGTTTATGTTTTTCACATGATTTTATTTCAGAGGTGGCATGCATGGCCACCCTGAAAATGCTGTAAGTGTTCTGCATCTACTGGCATCCAGCTGAAGAAACAAGAAAGCGGTTTCTGTAATCAGCTGTAAAAGAGTTGTGTCATGAGAATGTTAAACACTATCAAGCACCCATGAAAGCAAAACAGAGCACTGGAAAAAGTGCTACTGATAAAGTCCAGGTAGAACAGGCATTTTTCTAAAAGTGCTAATAGGGGGAAAAAACAGTTTGCTTTGTTTCACCTGGTCAAAATACTAAGCTTTTCAAAGCAATCTACCTGACAGAAAGACTTTTCATTTTAAATTAGTTTAATGGAAAACAAAAGGCCCACATTTCAAGTCACACTACATAAAACTAAGCAGCATTTCAATACAGTGAAGAAAAGTCAAATTTCTTCATAATAATGTGTATTAAAGCTGCTAAATAGATTGCCAAAGAAAACCACGATACAGACTTTCATGGAATTATTATTTTTAAACAGAAATGTGAGAATGAATATATCTTCTTTAAGTGCATTAGTTGAAATTCAAAGCTGAAAATTTAATGGAAGTAAGAGCTGGAAAATGAGCTAAATAACTCACAAACACTAGATCCTTGTGGAATAATATTCCAGTCCACTCAAAAAATCGAAAGTATTTTAAAGTCTGTCCCAGTCACAAGATATTTCCTGATTCCCTGGAGTGCAGAGTCCTGGGGATGCTAGATGCTATATTGCTTGTGATTTCATGATACAGAGGAGAGCTTCATAAAGCAACGATATTCTTGGATAATCAACATGCTGCCCTCAAACCAGGAGGGCAAAGCAAATTTGCCACACACCTGGGGTGCCTCTTGAATCTCCTCAGGGATGATCGGGACGTCTTCCAGAACAGAGAAGGCCACATGCTAGTGGCATGCAAGTGATAAGTTGGCCCTTCAGGGTAAACTCCTAGTACTAGGCTCATAGAGATCATGGATGAAAATAAGGGAGTCTGTGATTCCCCATACTCCTTCTCTACGATGCTAGGAAAAGCTCCTTGCAAGGGTGAGGTGGGAAACTCATGTCTTGTAGCAAGGGTGATGCTACAAACACAGGTTCCCCATAGTTGGTGATGGCTGCCATACAGCTACCATAATGCCCTTTCCTCAAGAAACAGTACCTGTCCTACTAAAACTTTCAAGAAGGGAGTCCAAGAAGGCGCCATCAAAGACTGCTTCTGTGCCAGGATTTGCCCTGGAGCATTAAGCACTGCCAGCACGCTCCAAGGTGATGGACCTTTCCACAACCGAGTAGCCGATTTGGGAGGTGTAATGTTTTCTTGGCAGATCACTATTCAGCACTTCAAAACCTGACAGAAGTTATTATCTGTGATGTCAATAGTAATGATACCATTTCAAATTACAAGATTATTTAACATAAGTGTGTGTGTATTTATCTCTGTATATGTAGCAGCCTACTTAAAAAATCAGAGGAAATACATAAAAGTCTGCTGTTGCCAGTATTTGTGAATTGCCATCCCCACCCTATTAAACTGACTTTGTATTAGCATTTATTTCATGTTTTTACCTGCTTGGTGGAGAGGAAAGGGACCTCTGCAGATTGACTCCCGAATTCATATCATGGTAATATGGCTGGCTCGGAAGCTCTCCAATTGGGAAGTTCACTCCAGTTCCCTGGGTTATAGGGGCTGAAAAACACATCATTATAAAGAGTCAGAGATAATCTTTTATCTTTTTACAATCTTTTTAACTTTGGGAAAAACGTCATATGTTCCTACATGAACCTAATTTTCTGCCTCTTGCAGAAACCAAGTACAGACATGTTCTATCAGTGTTTATATATCTTAAAAGTGAATTGCCTCCTCTAGTCCCTGGAAATCCCTTAACAGTTGTGGAGACAGCGTATTTGCTGTACATAATTGTTTTATAACAGGCAAGCTGGGATTGTCAATGTGAAAAAGCAACACACACTATGACACCAAGTCCAGGCTTTTGCAGAATGACTTTTACAGCAAATGAGGCAAAGTTTGTAAGCAGAGCTGATATCCTTTATGAAAACAACTGAAATAACTGGAAACAAAAAACTTGAGTTGCACAAACTCTTCCTCCCTGAATGTTAACTGTTTTGTATTAAAGTAGCCTTCCATCCTGATGGCATATTGTACTGCTTCCCCTCTCTTCCACGCAGTGCCACTGTCTACACACACAAACATACACATTCACTGTCCCCCTTCACCTCCTTACATGGTCTGTGCACCTTGCAGAGTCTGTGTGCTGTGCATTTTAATGTTTCAAGAACAAATTATATGTTATATGGTGTGGCATACTTACCTTTGTTCACTGTCTGTGCATTGTGCATTTTAACTACCTTTGGCACTTAAAAGAATAATTGCATGTTGTGTAATGCATCTGAAGGTTTGTATTTTTCCTGACAGTTAAAGTACAACTCTGTTGCGGCTTGAGGTTAAACAAATGCATGGCAAGAAATCCCACAGAAACCGCATGCTTTTAAGTTTATTATGGAAAATACATTGTGTATAACAGTCAGCAGGAGAAGGTATGATTTCATAAGGTAACTATAACATTGATTTTTTAAAAAAAATTAATGATAAAATACTTTAAAACATATTTATCCGCTGGTCAACTACAAGCAAAGTCTGTATTTCACATAACACAAATCCTCAGCTATTTACAATGGCAAAAACATGTCTTTAGCCAGCACAAAAGTAACAGATGTCTTGACACTGCAGGACCACAATACTCAGTATTTCGCTGAACAGTTTTATATAGTTTTCATTTCTGACCATGGCAAACAAAAAATGGCAATCACATTCTTAGCCTCACTAAGTAAACTAAATTCCTTAAGCATCCTGTCCTGGCATGAATTAGCTCCTGTGCAAAACTAGGGCAGAGAGTTTTGGGGACTTTTGCCTCACTGTTTTTGGCCTCATCTCACCACAAAAGAGATTTTCCTGAGCGATTCAATTATCATCATGTTAACGTTATATGTATCATCACTGTAGACACTACTGAACACAACTTTCACATCTTAATTAAGTTTTAACAGAAACGCACTAATATTGATATTAAGGGGGCAAAAGAAGTGCTTGGAAAGCAAATGAAAATATGCATTGTTTTTATGCCATGGCATTACACACAGCAAATTTGTAATTTCAACAGAACAGATCTTTCTATTCATTTTGCTTTTTTTTTTTGTCTCCAATAAAAACTTCAGCTCTCCCCTAATACTTACAGTTGATATTACTTTTGTATTCTTAGCATGCTTCTGTGCATCACAGACATTTTGCCTGATGCCAAAAAGACCCTAATTTAAGTAGAAATTCAATTGTAACTAGTGCTATGAGTAAAAGAAATAGCCTAGACTATAATACATTAAATTAATAATCCTGTCTATCCTTGCTACGGTTTCCTTTAAGGAGCTAACAATTAGAAAACAAACTAAAAGAATAATCCATTGATTTAGTAGAAAGCAAGAGTGTGTAGGTTAACTTTAAAACAGCTGGAAGTTTACTAAATTAAAGATTTTTTATGTATGATAATGTTGTTGACAGTCTGCTACACTGTATGCAGAAACACAAAAATTGACTTAATTTTAAATACCAGAAATATGAAAAAGGACTATTGTGTGTTTCATTACAACTGAAAAAAAAAAAAGTAATATTGTCTGTAAAACTAACAAAATCCTTTGTAGTGATGACCGGGCTTTTCTACACATCCTATTTTGCAGAAAAATAAAATCAGGTAAAAAGAAAGCTTTCACTTCATTTTAGTTGGTTTTAGAAATGATTAAATGTAATCGTTAACTTACTTCTGGACACTCTCACAAGCTCCGACACGTTGAACACTCCAGATTTTACAAAACTGTCTTCCAGGTACACTGCAAAAGATCACAATAACCACAGTCAGTATAATGAGAAGTTTAATAAATAACCACAAATAAATATGTATACCAGCTAAGAGCAGTACCAAGAAAATAGCAAAACTAAATTAAAATACACTGTAATGCCACAGAATAGAAAAAGAACTTAAATTCAAACGGAGGTGCAAGAAATTTGAGGAGTTGTAGGAATATGATTCTTTAATATAACCATGAAAATTAACAAGCAATCCACTGAGCTCCAGAATAACCTTCAAGAAACAGTCAAAAAAGGAGCTCCTGTTGCCAGTCTTTTCAACTTTCAGTCAATATTAAACTAAGAGCACTATCAGGTCGCCTAACCTCACTACTGGACACCAACTAATACATTTCTGCAAAACTGGTTTTGATTCTTGCCCTATTGTGTAGTGATTTTACCTCACCATTCAAGTTACCAGATTTTCATCTCTGAAGGAGATGAGGGTTTACTGTTATTTCCAATAAAAGTAGGAACTGGTCAAAATGGTTCTGCTGTTCAGTGGGGTTTTCATGTACATGAGAAGTTAAATACTTAGCAATTTATGTTTAAGAAACCACAAAAAGCTTTTTGACTTATGTTTACTCGTTCTGATATAAGCAGATGTAATTTACATTTCTTGCCATCGAAGCTGAGGCAAACTTAGAGTCCTGCAGTGAAACACCAGCTTATAATCAATATAGCTATCCCCGTAGTGTAACTATTTGCCATATAAATAGTGACCCGAGAAACACAGACTTCGGTGGAATCCCTTATCAGTAATCACTACATAAACTGCCTTTCCTGAATTTCAAATGATGTGACATTATAGCCCTTCCAGGAAGGAATGCATTTACCATCCAAATTACTGTGATCTGTACTTTGTGAAGATCACTGCTCCAGTAATACTATTGAGAATTCTCTTTTATATAAGATGGCACATTAAGCACACCTGACTGTATTTCATATAGCCTCTTTTCTGAGCATTTTTATTTTGGACATTTGTTACAAATTTTCTACTCTGAATGTCTGAACAAGCAAAAGCGGGATCCTAAATATTCTAGCTAAGAAAACAAACAAACGAGAATGTCCCTACCAGAATGTTTATAAATTTGAAACATAATGGCCCAGTATTATCCTCTTTAGGTGTGTTTTGGCAATTAGTGCTTTCCTCTTCAAATATTTTAGCAAAAGTGCCGCTATAATCAGGAAAAAAATGACTGTAAAAAAAGCTGTACTCCACTTCGGAGATCTGTCCTAGGTATAAGTGGAGAAAACTTATCTCCAAGTGAAGAGGGACGGGGAGGAGACATTCTGCTCTTTTTCAGTCTTACTAGCCCTACAGATCTATCTCATCTCTCAACTCTGAAAAGATCTACCAGTACATGTATAAAAAACACACCTCACTTACAAGCTGAAAACTGTGAACACATCCAACCAACCACAATGTTTATCACACACGGCTACCTTTCCTGCTCTCTCAATATTACTCTTACAACTATACACTAATGCCAATCCTCCTGAGCTGAAAAATCATCACATAAGTGCAGTCAATATATAGTTCGAAACTTCAGATCACGGAGGCTTTTGAATAACTTTATGCCATTATCTGTCCTTCTTCAGTCAATGTCGTAAGAAATACTCTATCACAGCCTGTCTTTATTTCTGTTAGTAGCTCCGCATATCCCCCTCTCTTATTTATTTCTTCTTGAATTACTCTTCCTCTCATTTTCAACAGATTCTCTCAAAATTCAAAATTATCTCAAATCTCAAAAAACATTTTCCTCTTCTGTCTCCCTTCATGGGCAGTCCTCCCATCTCATCTGTCTCCAACTTCTAATGAAGAAGAGAGAGGTGTCCTCTCTTGCACCTTCTATGTTGCCGTGTGTCCTTTTTGCCTGTTCTCTGGTAGAATGAAAAGATGTGGTGCCTTCTCAAACGTTTACTTCTGTATGTGACTTGGCATACATATCAGAGAAAATTGAAAATTTTCAATGATTCTTTTTCCTTTCTTCTTCAGTTTTCATTTTTTAGTGTAAGGGAGGGCAAGCTGGACAAAAAAAAAATACAGTAATTCCTCTGATACTGGCCATCCTTTCCTTCTTTCCCTTTTCTCCAGCAGGAACAGTCTGAAGTAGTACACAGATGGGAGACTTCCAAAGAAAAATTTGCTGTCTTGATTTTAGTTGGCCTGTAAGTGAAGTGTGGCTTAAAGCCAGTGTATAAATATGGAGCCAGCTCTGGAGCTGGTAATGAGACAGAGTCTGTGAACTTCTGTGCTGCTTATCCAAACACCACTGCTTTGAAGCCCAGCTTCCCTCATCCAGGCTAGGCAAACTTGAGAGGAGCTTCAGCAAGCGTAGGTTAGTCAAACCATTACTCCAGTGAGAACAAGCCCCAGGGCTCATTATATCTAAAAAGGAAGACTGAAATGTAGGGACTTTACATACAAAAACACTCATGTGTACGTGTGCACACTCACACACACACACACATGTGTGTACATTTTGAGATTTCTCTCATTAATTTTTCATTTTTCTCACTGGCAATGCTGAGAATACTCCCATAGCATACACAGAAGTTCTCTTCCCTGTGATAAGGTACAGGGGCAGGGAAGAATTTAGGCCACAGAGCGGTACCACTGCTTGTCACTCCCTCACAGAAGGATGCACTACAGGCTGATGACTCCTGTCTTTCCCCCTGCCTCCCTAGTGCACTCTTCAGTTTTCACCTTGCCTTGCATGAGCTAAACATAATCTCACCTGCAGATGTGTGTAATGACATCACGTTTTGCCAGGCATTTCAAAAGAGAGGGGAAAATTTGCAGCTATAGTCCGTCTCAATCAACCTAACAATACTTTTTTTTTTTTCTGTGTAATGTGACAGAATCTTATAAAAAGTCTGCAGACCTTTTTTCACAGGCAGTGAGTAACTTCATTTTGAGACTTACGTCCTAATGGAGAAGGTGGATTCCAGTGGTGCCTCTGAGTACAGGAAAATAAACAGTATGTTTAGTACTAGCACCAGTGGAGTTCAGCAATTTTAACTATTTAGGAAGCCAATATGTGGTGGATATGTTGCAGAACTTTTCTTGGTTTCCAGCTGTGCAACAGAAAAATGTTTGGTGTTATTAAACTGCTGTATTTTTTTTTAGAAAGAGGCACTGTAAATATGATAAACAGTAAGTCTCTGTATGCAGCAACACAGAATTGCACAGTATTTTGATTTTATGAACAAGACTTAACCTTCATATTCACATTATCATACTGCATACAAGAAAAAGATATACAGTGATACTCCATACTGTATAAGTTTTATTGTTTTTTGATTAAGTATTCCCTGCTGCACTGCTTGCATTAACATGTTAAATATATTTAAATTAACAATCTTGGTCTGTGTTTCTGAACTGTTCAGTAAAGCACTTGATAATACTTTATCGCTGTACTCCTCATAGCCAATTTGCTGTAACTTCTGATGGACTTGATTATGTATTGCTCTTTCTGTTCCTCAAAGCCAATATAAGCACTGAATATGGTAATTTACTAAAACTCATCTTGCCTGAGAGAGGACATTCTCTGAAATGCATTTCATTAATTATCATATTTTTTGTTTAAATCTATATTCTGGAAAAAAGAATCTGTCTGCCGAAAACACCATGATACAATTCTATACAGTCATTCAGTAACTTCCAAACCCCTCAAAAAACATTTCCTTTTAGCTTTTGTACATATAAAATATGGCTTCTTTCCTGGACTTTTTTACCTTAAGACATTCCTAAAAAATAATTTTTCTATGCTTAATTCTATACTAACCAGACTGATGCCATTATGGATAAAGGACAAAAATATTAATCTCTAAGCAGTAGTTACAAGCAAGCTATGCTAAAAGAATTAGGAAAAAAACAGGAAGCTACAGTAATTCTTCTAACTTCTTTAGAAGCTACTTCAGTTCCAGTCGTTAAATGTCTTTCTCCCTACTCCTATGCTAAGGGTTCGAGAGCTGAATGACAAGTGTAAGTTTTAAACATGTAAAGATAAAAAAAAAAAAACAGTTTAAGCTTATTAGAAAATATTTTCAGTTTGCACCAACATGCACTGTATGGTGCTTGTTCCTAAATTACTTTAAAGCTTACCAATAACGTCTGACTTAACAAATCTTTAACCAGCCTTTAAGTGTCTTCTGATTTAATTGTACTTTTATGAATAGAATGTCTGTTTATGTTCTGCTGCATATTGACTAGTGCCAAAACACAAAATTGCTTCCTGGTATCATTAAGTATCTCATTTTTCTTTTCACTGATACAACCTTGATTTTGTGCAGCTTTTAAGCACAAGTAAGGATCTAAATAACATAAGAAACATTTTTATTACTGTTTTTTTGGGAGATCTTTAAAAAGGAGACTCATAAAGCAGTAAGGAGACTTACTAGCAATACAATCAGTTTACCCGGTGTGAAAAGCAAGGCTGGGAGCTTCAGCCCTCTCTGCAAAACACTGAAGAGCTGCTGAGCACCTGGACTTCAAATAAGGTGATGTTATGTGCTTGATGGTGTTTTAAGTTTGTTCTATCTCTAAAACTACTATATTAAAGATAAAACGGACTGATTATATGCCTTATCAGAATTTTTGAAAAAAAAAAAAAAAGACGTTTTAAGTATAGTTGCTGCTACTGTCTGCAACATTTGACTTCTCCAGGAAGCTCTTTATTGTCAGCAGAAGTACTAATGGCATACAACTACAGTCACAGTAGAGACAGATAAAATTAATTCTCACATGTATATAGGTAGGTTAATATAATGTCCAGCAAATTTTGTTTTCTCATTGCATGAATTTTGGAGCTGGCGCCTTGGTGAGTGTACCAGAAACAGGTTACCATTGGACCAGAGCTTCTTAAAGGTCACTAAGGGTGAGCAAACACAACATGAGGGTTTACTCAAAACATGAGCAAAACGGAGTGACGCAGAAGATGCCAGTGCTGACATCAGCTGCAACAGTTGAACTAAGGTCCCATACAGGGAATGGGGCTATTTTGGTTACCACATGATGGTCTCTGACCTTGTTGCACAGCCAGTCTCAGTTTTCCCTGCAAACTGCAAGCATGTTGTAACTGGGACAGGGGACAAACATGTTGTGAAAAGTTCCCCTGATTACACTGAACTTTTTAGCACAGTAAGGACATAAGAAAATGCCTGCGCAGTTATCAAAAATGAGTAAGATTTTCAGTGCCGTCACATTAATAATCAAAACGACAATGCCCTTGAATATTTCAGTAATTTCAAGATGCAAACTATTTATTTGATACTGGAGTATTGCAGTTCATTAGACGAAACCTGAAACCTGGCAGGAGACACAACGGGGAACTACCATGAGTGCATCGTGGCTTTCACTCCAGTGGGCCTCACACTCTGCACAGGCTACAGCCAAGAGCATAAAAACAGGCTGAGGGAACTGGTTTCCAACATTTAAGAAAATGCACGGTAACAGACAGGAATTATTTAGCACCAATGTAGGATTTTGGAATCCTAACTTGTTGCATAGCAGTGTTCAGTAAATTATTGTTCTGTGCATACTTTGAAGTGAAAGACTGTGCAGTAGCCACTGAACACAACCATATCAGAATTGAAAAGCAGCAACATTTTTAAAAGCACTACTTCATCACGCGCTAGCTTCACTAAGAAGAGTAGTGCATGCAAATGAAAACTCGGAGATAGTCTTAAGTCAGCAGACGGTAGTAATTACCCACGCCAGAACTCAACCCAGGATGCAAGGCCAAAAGATCTGTTCCCGGTAAAAGGGGCTGTGCAGGTTCCTGGTTGTGGAGATAACACAGCTGCACGCTGCCCCCCGAGCGCCCCGACGGGCCCCGCGCTGGCGCGCGGGCAAGGAAGACTATCACCCCTCAATCACTGTCATTACTAACCCTCCGAGCATCTGGGAAAGGGAGAACTCCACAGAAAATCAAGCCCTGACCAAGCCCAGCCCTGTTTTATTTGAAGATTGCTATCTGAGATAGTAGGGCTGCAGGCATACAGGAAACAGCAAGCGTTTCAGAATATCCACTCCCATGCTGAAAGAGCAAGGCTCAGAATATGTATTTGCTTAAATACAGTTCTGCCTGTCTCTCCATTCTGCTATGGCACCTTTGCTTCCAGAAGAAAAGCTGCTTACAGTGATGAGGACAGGGAGTTTCTCCTCTGTTCCTATTAATTATGGGGCTAATTCTCCATCCACAAGAGGGTAGCTTATAATACACTAAAACAACGAAACCATCTGTGTTCTGAGTCACTCAAAACTTGAAGACATTTGCTTATTGCATTTTTAAAAGAGTGCAAAGGTTGAGACCACATGTTGCTCTTGAGGGATTATTTCTGAAAGCGTGCATTCTAAAACAAAAAACCAAAGTACTTCTTTCTAGAACCAGCATATAGGCAAATTTATGACACATTTCTTGGGGCTTGATCCAAAGGAATGTTCTCCCCATGGCTGCTGGCCCATATTAAAGCTTAGAAAAGCCTTTGGGGCTCTACAGCTGCAAGGAAGATTTGCATATTGAGAGATAGGTGAGGCTGGCTGTAAGGTTTTTGGCAATACCTTTTTTAATTAGGGGAAAAAAAAAAAGAATAGATGGTGATTTCACTTAGTTCTTCTTTAGAAAAAGCTTCTCAGAATAAAATTTCTGTTGAAAATGTAAGGGAAAGATCAACTCCTGGGAAGCAAGTGGGGCTGTGGATTAAACTAACCATGTCTGATTCAGACCAAGTATATCATACTTAGATGAATCTCCCAATCACTTCATGTTTTTTAATGGGGAAGAAAAAAGAAAAAAAAAAAAGAAAAAAGAAAAGGAGAAAACAGGGGGGAAGACACACAAGTGGAGACACAAGTTCTCAATTTAAGTCTAATAATGTGTTGCCCGTATAAAAAAATAATACTAAACAGCACACAGACTTGTACCAAAATTTTCTTTCTTCAATCAGCCCTAACTGAGGTTTTATCGTCTGCCCAATTTGTATACATGTATGAAAATATTCCTTGAGCCAGATAAAGTGGAGTAAGCTCCACCAGGAAATGGAAAAAAAACAACCAGGCCCCACTGGCTAGGAAACGTAGTCCAAATAACCACCAAACTTAGCTGCTTAAAACAAGAGCCAGAAGCTGAACATGACTGGTTTCTCTGGCCTCAGAGGTTCCTAAACCTGTGCCAGGACAACTGGGTTTCCCTTGTACTTTTTTGAAAAGTCATCTTTTGCCTTCCCCATGCTAGGCAGGACATGAAATCCTGAAGGGACTACAACAAGGGAAGAGCGTCCTTCCTCTCCTAGCCAGAAGTAAGCATGCGAAGCACGTAGTAGTGGTGCCCGTTCCCTCATGTTTCCAGTTGTCTTGGGCACTCGAACTGTATACAACTGTCTATTCTATCTTATAGTCCTATCAAAATAACATTTAGCAAGAACAATTTCCCTGAGTATTGCTTACTCCTATTTCAGCAACTTGAAAAACACTGTCTTTAGAGATTTAAGCACGCTTAACAACTACACACGGCACTGTTAACGCTAATGTACAAATGAAGCGACTCTGCCAAGCAGCAGTCTCATACCGAAGACAGGTAGCAAGTAATCTTACAAGTGCAAAAAAGGTATGGCCAACAGGCAGCAAGGAAAGAAAAATGAAGCAGAACAGAACTCAGAAAATCCTTTACCAAAAGAGCTTGCTAGTAGGAATGTATTACTGAAGACTGAGCTGTTATGGGGGATGTGGATAGTATTATCCTCTTAATAGTTTTGTATTTTTTTCTCTTTTTGTATGCTTTTCTCTTTTTATGTTTTTCTCTTTTTATTCACTATGGTCTTTTTCTTATATTTGGTAGACAGAATTGTTGAAAAATCACACTCTCCAGTACACATCCACACAAATATGGATTTCAAGACATACCATTATTAAAGAAGGCTAATGTCCTAGATCTTCCTAAGGTCACACACTGGACATACATAGGACCAAAATGTGACACAGAAGGAGTAAATAATACAGAATAGTATTGAAATTGCCTTCCTGGGTGCACCTCCCTCAATATTCTGCTTCCAACAGTAGCACTAAGTAGATTTCTATAGTATAGAGGAGTAATAAAATGAATGGACAACAAGGATTCTTTTCAGGCATTATTATCGTAGACTCCCAATTATTTCCAGTTTAAGAATTTATTAATCAAGTTGTGCTTTCCACCTATTTAACAACCCACAATCAAATTCTTTCTTTTCTACAGACTTGCCCATTTTCTCTTTGAACCTAAGAAAACTTTTAATAGCCAGTGCAGTTTTATCATTGCATAAACTTTTAGATTCCAGGAGGTTAATGGCTGATCTGGACAACAGTAGCCTTAAAACTCCTTTCCCCCTCTCCCACTTGTATACGGTTCATCAATCTGTCTGGAGCCTACTTAACAACTCCTACAGAGAAAGTGGCCTTTACAACCCAGATCACAGAAAAAGCACATTTCATACTTTAGCAATATACCAGATGAAAGTTTTTGAAAAATAAAACTTAAGAGGAGGATATCCATGGATCTTGCTACAAAAGCTACATACCACTCCCACCACAAGCTACACCATCTTAATACTGTATTATGCTATCAAAATATCCAGTGTATTTTTAGGAACTTCTTGTAAAGGATTCCAGCATGTGCACTTAATGTTCTTTTGTTTGGCAAGTGACATTACCCTCCCTCCATGGTTAAGACAGCAAATTAGCAGACACCCTAAAGAATTCAACAGTCTAGCCAAACCTAGAAAAAAAAAAAAAAAAAAAAAAAACACAACAACGCTTTTAACACCAGCCACCTCGCCAACTACCACTCAGGTCTTAGCCTCCTTTTTTCTTGGCAACACTGCTGCGAAGGTAGCAGCATCCAAATGCTAACAGCACCGATCCCTTGCCAGTGCCCTGGCTCCTCAATACACGAGAGCTCAGATCAAAACACAATGCAGGAGCAGACCATGCTGGCACTGCCAGCCCTTTGGTTCCTGGCCCGGGACAGAAAACAAACCTCAGAGTGAGAATTCTCTGGGGCTTTGACAGACTGCTTCTAAGAACAACACCCATGTTAAACTTAATGGGAAAGGCTTGGGCAACAGTCCTTCGCCTTGGAAGGACTTAAATGAGTGTGACTCCCTCCCCGCTCTTGTGCGGTCCCACAAACCTCACTGCTTTCTTCCTACTTTAACCCCAAGACAGCCTCGCACTGGGAGGCTGAACGATGCTAGCAGTTCATGTATCCTCAAATAGACGGATGACATTCAATTACGCGCCTGTCTCTGCTCAAATGAGGGGTTTCAAGGCACAGCTTCCATTTTCTGTCCCCACTTGGCATCAGACAAAAGGAATGACACTGCCAGCAGTGGCTCCAAGGCATGAGAAAGTGTTACGATCAAATTTCAAGCAGAAAGTTTAATGATGAAACCAGCAGCAGATTTTTCTCCCCTCTACCTCCTGGGACACTAGAGATCATGAGACATCATGGGGCATCTGATCTCACATGGGGCTGGCAAAAGGAAGCCTGTAGGGTTTGTCTGTTGCCCACCCCATGGCTCTGTTGCTGTCATCAAGTTTACTCCTTTCTGGAATAACCTAGAGTTGAGACTGACGGATAAAAAAAAACACACCCAGTGAGGATATGATCCTCAGTGGTGAAATATGTACCTCTGCTTCCCTAACCTAAACATTAAATCATACTTCTGAAATGGAAAAAAACATTTGAAAAAGGTGAAGATGAGGCTCCCAGACCCTGCATTTAGCTTCTCAAGCCCAGAGGCTACAGACTAGATTTCTCAGACTAATGAGGTGTGATGCATTTGCCTTTTTTTTCTTGCACTTCCAAACAGAGATATTTTAAAACAAAAATAAGTCCTGTAGAGCTCAATACTCCAAGTTTTGCAAAACCATGATTATCTGTGAGGAAATTTTTCAGGCTTGTTTTAGGTGTAAATTTGCTGTGGGGGTTTCTTTGGGATTTTTAAACCACAAAGCTACATAATTTACGTCATATATTTAACAGAGAAATAAAAGCCTATATCCCACACAGTTTGGAGAGAAGGAGCACCAAAATCTCCCATCAAAAATGATTTCAAACTAATATAAACCTACATCATCCCTTGCAAAAAAAACACATTAGAAAATAACTGAAGTTTGACACATATGAAGCTGTTCTGCTTTTATATCTCTGAAACATAGCTGCAATCTTCCTGTGCTCATTTCTGGTTTTCGTATTAGAGAGGCAGTGTGGGTTTTTTTAATTATTATTTTGTAATAAGCTATAGTAGTTCTCTCATTCTGGGGTATTTACATTGGACACACATGGCATAGTCCGTGACACTTATAGAATGACTTTGACCCCATCTGCACACAGATAGACTGTTTTCCCAACAGGCTGTTTTCCCAACGTTCTAACAGAACAAGAAAAATGTATGTTTAGAAGCCCAGCATCAGACAATTACTTCTTGGGTAGAGTGTGATCCATTTAGCATTTAGAAAAAGAAAAAACAAAAAGAAAAAAAAGAAAAACAAACAAATATGCCATTAGCATGACCCACTAACAACGTGTTCTGTTCTTCTGTGAGTTGATAGATTCTATCAAAAAAGACCTTTTTTCTACATTTTAAAATGCATAAATAAAATAAAACTAAAGGCAAGAAAAATCTGATAACTTAGGTCAAAGACTTTAAAAGGAGAGTCATTTTGTATTGCCCCAGATAAATGAATAATTGTAGCACTTGCAGATTTTTACGAAAGTTTGGGATAATTTCCTTATTCCTCTGTCCATCACTGCCTACAAATTAAAAAAAAAAAAGGCAAAAATTCCTTAGATTAAATGAATCCTGATGAAATTACAATAGAGGCACTGCCAGTTCAAAAGAGCTAAAATAACGACAGCTTGTCCTGATTATATGTACCTACCAGTGCAAAATAGGTTGCTGGCCAATTATGCTCTCTTTAACTATTAACAGTAGTATCTTTGTTCTCAAACAATGTTAGATTGCACATGCCCTGGAACTTATATTTACCTGGTGGATTCTTGGCAGGATCATTGTGGCTTGGACTTCCTGGTTGTCCAGAATCTATAAAGAAATCAAAGAAGTGTTTTACTAATTTGTTTTGAAAGTATCTCACAACTCTTTAATACCTTCCTTTGGTACTAAACTAATACTTAACTTTGTTCTTTAAAGGTCATTTCCCTGCCTTTCTACGTGAAGGCATTACTGAACAAACACACTATATGTAACTCATTTTATACAGACCCAGAAACATTGTGAAAGATGCAGTGATCCTCACAAGAGGAACTCATAGATCACTGAATAAGGACAAGAGAGTCATTCAGGTAAATACCCAGGGTGTAAACACTTCTACAAGGGTACCTTTTCATTTCCTACCCCTCCATCCCCCAAATATAATATTGCATAACCAGTAAAGCAGAGCTAGCTTCTTCTGATGCAATGACCAGAAAGATGTACTGGATCAGGCCACTCGTGGAGTTTGTTTCTTTACCCTGTTCCTTACCCTTCTCTTAAAGCACAAAGGCACAGACTGCTTCCACAAACTCAAGACTGAAGATATGACTGTTTTAATACAGTACAGCCTTTGTGTAAGAATATCTATTGTGAAACGAAGATAATGTAACATAAAAACTAACACAAACAAGCCCTACACACTTCAAAGAGTTCATTCTCCTCTTGACACATGCACCTAATGAATACGGAGAAGAATGCATTTTGATGTTAACACACTACATAATAAATGCTATTCGTGCTCATAAAAATCTTCTTTTAAAAATACCTACTTCTTGCTGAATTCCCACACCAATAATACATATAATATTATAATTACATTACAATAATATTCTGTTCTACTGATTGATAGAAAATATTACCAACAAAATGCTACATGGTAGAGACAGTCTTGTATTAAAAAAAAAAAAAGAGAGAAAAAGAAATTAAATGAACATGTACACATTCATAAATATATACATTTGTTCTCTATATGGGATCTGAAATACAGCAGTTTCATAATCTGAATAAGAAGTTGCCATTACTTTAAGATGCAATATTGTTCTTTATTAGCATAAAAGTAACTGCAATATAGCACCACACAAATTGGTACTGCCAGGTGGATTCCACAACTGCCCAGAACCAAGTAAGAATTCTTGACCAAAAATTTTATTCCTGCTTATAACATGAAATTAAGGAAAGAAAGAAAAAAAAAAGATGAGAAATAATCACACAAAGTAGTGAATCCAGTGAATCCCTCACTTCTTCTTAAAGCCAATACTTTATTCTAACTTTCAAACTAGAATAAAAGATTCTCTCCCACTTTACAGAGCCTTGTTAAAATCTGTTTTCATCTGCTAAAGAGTTTAGCAAATGTGGCTCTACACACTGACTTGATCCTTTGGAAGGCATTATCTGATATGGAAATCCATCTCGGAATTCAAGCTCTGAAGATATGGAAGAGGTTCTCTACGGAAATATACCTGCATATCCTGTAACTCATTCATCTAAACTATGGTCAGCTGAACTACTGAATTCATCTGAATTACAAGAATTGCAGAGAACAAAAATTTGGCCATCTAACCAGCATAGTAGAAGACGAAGGCACATGCGACACCCTGTTTCAATGCTATTAAATCACAACTAAAATTGCCAATATCGGAGGAAATTATTCTTGCACACAGTAAAATCCATGAAAAGCTGCTAATTCAATGGCATGAGATTTCCTCTACCATCTCCCACCTGCATAAGCAGAAAGAAAAGCAAGTCCTTATCAAATTCTGTGCAGCCCATGGTTTTCCTGAAACAGGGACACTTTCAGAGCCCTACCTCTGCACAGCACCCCAAGTTCCCACCACCGTAGCTAGTCTCACGGTTTGAACCTTCACAAGAAGTCTGGTAGGTGACAGCAGACACGGTACCTCTCCCTGAAAGGTCCTTATGGAAAAATTTATCACTGAGACTGACACTTCATTTCTTTTTCTTTACCTTTCTACATATGTTGTGAAAAGCGTGAAAGTAGAGGAAGGATATCAGGAAAAATCAAAACAACTTTTTTATCAGTTTTTCCATGCCTTATCCTTTTTGCTAGAGACCAAAAGAAAAGCAAATTCAATCTGAACTCTCAATTTTAATCGGTATTTGTTAGATCTAATACTTAGTTACTATTCCTAGAAATATTAGCCTATTTGCTAGTAAAACCACATGTGTATTCTTACATTAGGCTAAAGCTTAGGCTTCCATAAAATGTTGAATTGATTATGAACAAGAGTATATGAGTGCAGAGGAATTAGGTGGTTTCAATAATGTTACATGGGAAGTAACTCTTTCCTGAGTAAATCAATAATAAAATAAATATTGCTTTTTACAAGTAACAAAAAGTGCTTTAAATAACTAAGAGGCACAGCTACAAAACAGATTTTTCATGTTGGCCATAAGCTAATTTGCAGGGCTATGAAAATCTCCTGAACTGCCTGAATGAGTTCAATGAAAGACAATGAACAATACGTACGCCTGTGTCTTTTCATGATAAAACACAGCACACTATTTCAAAATATCAGATCAAATTAATTTGAAAACATCTTAGAAATGCTAAAAACATGATATGTTTCTGCATAAAACTGCATAAGAACAAAAGTCTTTGTTCCTGTATTACAATCAAAAGATGTCTACCCTCCAGAGAGCGTGCTTTAGTATTTTTCTAATAGGCATTCACTATTTCTGCAAACAGCACATTTCATTTTTTAAAATAAATTTAACACAGAGGCTAATTTTACCCAGCAATGGTGCAAGTGTTAAATGAAGTGTTTGGGATATCACAGAATTGAAATTGGATTCATGCTATGAGAACTCCCTAAAAATAGCTTTCAAGGTTTTTCTTCTGCTCTGAAAAATGTGAAAAGTTAGGAATATTTTTTTAGTTCTTATATGGCAATTTGCTGTTAGTTCTGCTTTCTCTTTGTCAACATAAGACTTTGTAGGTTCATAAGCCAGGAGTTAATGAAGGATGCTAGTTAAAACAATCCTTTTTCATATTATAATAAGATAAACTTAGTATGGAATTTTCCAGTCACAGGGATAAGCAGTTGGGTAATTATTATAATTTGCCAGTCAGACTAGCTTTGTTTTATGTTAACTACTGATCAATCATGATTTCTACAGATTGGTTCTTTCACAGTGTTTTGACCAGTAGATGTTACTATTTGCCAGTGGGATCTCACTAATACTAAGAGGAAAGGAATTATTATACACTGAATAGGAGAATTAATCTATGAAACTTTATTTAAAATACACAGAACCTCATTCTTGGGATGAAAGACGCAGAACCATGATGGGTTGTGATGATCAGGTTCTTTTACCAGTATCAGTAATTATAAAACAGTCCTCTCTTGATTTGACTCTATGCAAATAGCCTTACAAAGTGCAAGAGAACTATGATCATTATATGAATAAAACAATGTATAAGCAGAACAGTGAATGAAAAGAGACACTGCAGCATTGTTTTTCTAAAAGAGAATGTAAAAAGCATTTTCAGGAAAGCCAAAGAAATTAAGGAAGTAGAGGACATGGCAAGACATTTTAAATCTTATTTCTTGTCTTTATCTACACAAGATCATTAATTAGTTAATTGCATGAGCCCAGAAATCAGAAATTGCAGGCTTTTCCTCCAGTGTGATGGAGGGAGACATAAACCAGGCTCTTTGTCTATCATCTGACTTGCTTTGCATTTGACTTTACAACAACACAATTCTGTGCATAGGAAAAAAAAACTGCTTCGGCCAGAAGTTCAAAGCGAATATATACAATTAATATATACAATTATTAGCAAATGAAACCCCAACATGTACATGCGATGAACTTGAAGTTTTTTAAATTTTCATTTAGGTTTCTTTCTTCCAACTACAAGTTTTCTCAGTTTTTCTTTTCTTTTTCTTTTTTAAAATTTTCTATTTTTATTGTCAGCATGCTTTTCTTGGAAAGATTTTTCCACATATATTTCAAAATTACTTATTTGCTATTTATTTGTTCACCCACCCCTACCATTTCCAGTGCATGACTTACATATGTGTTTCACAACTACAGCAGGCTGTTCTTGGAATTAACTGCTCTAAAAGTCACTGTCTGAAGCCTGGATCAATCACTGCCCCATGGAGGAACAGTTCACAGCAAGCAAACCTTTATGTTTTTCTGGCAGATGTTCATGTAGCCGTAATACTACAGATATGCTCAGTGTAACTTATTGTGGTTCAACATGAGCACCACCAAGATATCTAAGTTCTGTATCTCAAATTACCCTTCTTTTAGACATCCGTACAAAATATGAGTCAAGAAGCTGGTATATTTTATACTGAGTTGTCTCCCATGTTTTCAGTCTCAGTGGTTAACCCCAATGAGTATCTAAGAGCGTAGATGCTCTTCTCACTGCAGGCAAGGTCAAGGATAACTGACTGGTGGTAAAAAAAAGACTCTGTGTTTCCCCTGCCAGTAGGAGAAAGGTGATGCCATGTCACATCAATCTCAGATGCATCAGGGAGCGGAGAAAATAAAGGTGTTGGTTCACCACCTGGGTAAGAACAAGATGATCTCTCCTTTTGCACCTCAGAGAGGAATATCTTTGACAAAAAACAGCAGGAGGAATGCAAACGCTAGCAAAGCCAAGAAAATCATGCTGCTTTTCACCAGTTTAGCTTTCTGGGAGATTTTTAACACTCCCTGGTAGTGGGAGTATTTTTTTAATGCAGCCAGGAAGAGAAAACACTCTCTTTAAAAAATAAGTTTTCCTTTATTTTCTTTATGCCTCCTATCATGGAACTAAAATATATATATATACATACATATATATATATATAATTTTTAAGGCTCCCTGCATTAGCAGAACTTTGAAGAGCTGAAAAGAAATCGAGACAGGTCCATCAAAATAAAAAATATTTTCTCCATCTGTGCCCTAAAAATAAGCAGATTCTCCTCAGGTTTCATCCTAATCAAATAAATTTACTCAGTGGTTTCAATGAACATATTTCACTTTTCATTTGCCACAGACTAGAGCCAGCCTTTGCACTCAGTTCATCTCAGCTGACAGGCATTAATTTAATCATTTACCATCATGTAAATATACCCTTTTTCTTTGATAGCCCTGTGATTTGGGTATGGGAGAGGATCAAGGAACAAGGAGATCCAACACCATGTAAGGATCACTTTGATGCTGTTCAGATCTTCACATACCTGTACGGAGTCTGACTTGACAACCGGCAGAGCTTTCAGCACTACCATGAACAAGAATCAACCAGTGTCAACCTGCAGTGCTACCTCAACAACCACAGAACCGTTTGGGCTAGCAGGGACCTTGGCAGGTCCCTAGTACAGTCCTGGTCAAAGTAGGCTCAACGCCATGAGCAGCCTCATGGGCAGCTTGGCCCCGTCACTAGAAAAGTTGCTCAAAAACTCTCGAGAAGGGTGGAGATGGCACAACATCTCTGGCCCAGCTTCACTGCTGGGCTCTGCCCAGGGGAAAAGCCATTCCAGAGCTCAAGAAATGAGGGCAGCATCATGGTAGGGAGGCCTCCATGGCAGAAAAGATCAGTATGAACTCACCCATACACAGGCAGGCCACGTGATCAGCAAAACTACATAAATCAAATAGATACATATTCTTCCATCTGTGTATCTATAAAGATTACAATTATTATTTTCATAATTTTGATACACATTTAACTTTTAGTACTTATGTCATTGTACCCTGTGAAGGCAAATGACCAGACTTTTAACAACTTCATTTTTTTGTCAAAACAACATCTTTTATAGTGTAATCTGATGACTCTATTATTTTACAATTTTATGAGCATCGCTTGCACCAACCGTAGTGATAGTACAGTTTGTTTATGATATAAACATGTTAATCATGTTTTACTCTATGAAGTATCTGCTGAAAAAATACTATGAAGGCGGCAGTGGAATATGTGTAAATACCACCCTTTCCTTTTAGAAGTGAATTGACTTAAGGACAGATTTTTTTCTTAACATTTTCAGAGATGACTACATTTTAATAAATTATTTCTACTGAAGGTTTTGGCTAGCAGAATGATGCCATATGATAAAATGGTGACTGCATTTTCTTTATTGTCTATTTCCCAGGATATATGGTACAAGTCACATGTTCACACAAAGCTGAAGCACCCACAGAAATAACTAGGGACCCTCTGTGAGATGATAGACAAGCTTGCGGGACAGAGCCTACCCTCCTTCCCCAACCTCATGAGCAACAAGGTTTGGAGGGGCTTTAGGTCTTGCTTGGGGAACAAAAGATGGGTCACACTTAAATTTAGGTCTGAGCCCGTTTACTTTGGAGCTTGTTGAATTTTTGAGCAGAAACGGCTCAGTCACTGACGGCCCCATTTCTTTGTGCTCCCCTACATGCCCAAGAGCAGGTTCACCCCCTGTTTTATCAGCAGCGCAGACCCACCGTGCCAAGTCACCCAACGGGCCATTGTGGGGACTGTTAACTTTTCTTCAGAGCGTTTTAATTAGGTAAATAAAAAACGGTAATTAAATCAACATTACGTAATGTGTTTCTGATTTGTAATCTCATTTAAATTAATTAACTGACTCAGCCCTTGTTTAGTTTTTAAAATGCCCTAGTTGAGAAGTGGAGCTCTGGGAGTAAATCCAGTTTTCATATAGTTGAAAGAAATTCAAGGACCTAGAAATACTTATTAGAACCAAAATAGCAATAAGCACACTTAGCTTTTCAGCTTTATGTTCCATGCACAGATTTATCTTTTTAATTTAAATTCTGTCTTTTGTTTATGTAAAATAAATCACAACATTTATTTATTCAAAATATTTCTTATACAATTTATAAAGACCATATGTTCCTCTTTTTGGAAATCGAACAACTTTTCCCAGCTGTGTTGTAAGATAAGCTGCGCACGGGATACATATATTCACACACACATATGCATACGTGCATGCACACACATAAGCACAAACATGCACACACAACATACACATTTTTCAGTTAAAGGATTTCTGTTTTTCATGGCATGAAACAAATGTTCCCCATACTTCATAATATTAGCTTAGCTCTTTTCTGACATGTACTTTAAGAAGAGATTTACATAGGTATCTTGCCACATGTGGATGAATGTGAAAGAATGAAGTTTCTTTCCAAAACTTGCAAGATTCAGTAGGAAAAGATGAGATATGGATGCTTAATTTTATCCATCTGTGAGATACTGTGGATACCATCTATACTCAGAAACATGCAGAAATTGCTCTGTGAAACCAAGAAACCTTTTACACTATACTATAAAGGTCTTTCGTTATAGATTCTTCAGAAAACGAAAGGCAGAAGGTAGAAGACTATGAAAATCTTATTTGCAGGACCAGGAAAAAAAAAGCCATACTGCATTAATGAAAAAGTCTGTATTTGCACATAAAATTAGAAATTTCCTTGCATGCCTCTTCATCCAGGTAATAAATTGTGCATTACATGATGCTATGAAATACAAAGAATGACCTTCATTTTCATGCAGTGTACCTAAAATTTACAGGGTGAATCCTGCTTTCATGGAAATCAGCAGGGACTTTACCACTGACTGCCACACAGCTGGGATCTCATTCTTTCTTAGCATTTTAGGGCAGTAAAGTAACAAGAGTTCAGGGAGATAAAATGTTTTCCACCACATAAGATAACATTAGGATAATGATGACACAACCGTTTAAAAAAAAAAAAAAAAAAAGTTGTGTTCACAATGAGTCTTAGCCAAAGGTTGTTAAAATCAATGGAAAGTAGCTCCAGTGAGCTCTGTATGAAGCTCCTTATGGGAAATTACTTAAAATTTAAAAGCACAGAAGAACGTGCTGTTCAACAGATGCCATAGGATATAACTGCTTCTTTCTTAACACTATTTTGTATCTTCCATTAAAATATGCAGTCTTAAAAGCCAGATTCTTCAACCTTGCAAAATAATACACTCACACATTACTATGCTGGCTTCTAACATCACCTAACCACGAACCCACAAAGTAGATTACATACACTAAGAGAGGCTAACGAGGCCCCTCTCTAACGCTGTACTGAGAGATCTCCAAAAATGGAAAGCATGCTACCGCATTGTATGTTAATTGGGGGGAAAAAGCAGCAATTAAAATGAAATATTTCTTCTTTACGTATTATAGAAACTCCAAAATTAAAAGGGAACACTGTAGTGTTTCATATTTTTCAACACAACTAAGAGCAGCAGGAGGTAAGAGCTCTGCCAGTAAATATGTATATGTTTAAGAATCCGCCATACTACCCCTGCAAAAAACGTTCTCTTTTAAAAAGCCGCAATGTTTTTGACAACATTTACCTAACCATCTTCTAATTTTCATCTATAGTGCACACTGCTATAATGCCTATATATCATACGTTTCAATTTCAACTAATTTCCACGCTATGACTGGTGAAAAAACATGATCTTTATCATAACAGAAGATGAAATGCGCTAACAAAAGACTCCAGAAAAGAGTTGCCATGTTGCTTACATGCTTGTAAGTATTCCCCTTTTTGACATTGCCAATTGATGCCATGTGCAATTTTTAATTAGTGGGGCTATTAATTTGCATCTAATAAATTTGACAGATGAGAAGACCAATAAAAATCATATATTCTTAAGTAATGGTATTTTTAACGAAAGATAAGTTTATGGATAGCTATGTCTCAGATCACTGTATGTACATATAATTTGTATGTTATGTTACCATATTCTATATATAGTGGATTGAATTGTCATAATCTAAAAATTCACAGACAAAATGCTTACATGTTGCTTTGCCTATCCATATACATACTATAATAAAAGTAATTAAATAACTGTGAGAAAGGATAGAGTGAAAGTACCAGATTTTTGGTAAATCTGTGGACACTGAGCAGAGAAAGCACAAGAACGGCCAGAGAAAGTTACCTCACATTTTTTTTTACTAGTGGTCAAAAAACTTGATTGAATTGCATGTGTGCACACAGCCACAGCCACCTTGTTTATTTTCCAGCATTTAATGTGTGAATTGGTAGCACATGGAAAATGAGAATTGATAGAATAATCTTAAGCAACACTGACCAAATAAATATTTCAGGCCTGATCATTGTCTTGATTTTCTGTCTACTTTGGCACTTTATGATAGGTAAAAATTATAAACATCTAATCTTATACTTATTAAAATATAGATCCATACATGACTTTATTTTTTTTTGAGTATTTTTTTCTGCAAAAAGGCAAGCAATCATTTTTTAAACTACGTAACTCCCACAAAAAGTATTCTAGTTTAAACCTTGTCTTCTGCTTTTAAAAAAGAGCAATTTTAAAAAACATTTTTCCCACAGACCCTCCATCTGCCTATTTGCAACTGTACTGCTGTGGGAGTTATATTGGCCAAAATCTATTAATAAAGAAATGCGGCCGTTGCTTTGTGGCTTTCACATGAAAGCATCTGCTTTGTAATTCTGTAACTTTTACTGTAAGTTACATGTCTGCATATCCCTCACTTGTGGGGATTTCTAAAGAGTTGGCATCATCCACGCAGGTGAAATGTAGGTGCAGTACAAACTATAGATTGGGACCAAGATGTAAAAGGTACTTTCTTGTTCAGTACATAGTAGTGGCTGCTTCAGAGGCTGCTTGTGCTCTCTGAATCTTAGCTTATGTACTAAAGCTGTTGCTTAGTCGTCTTAGTCATTTGTACCTAAGGGGACTAAATCCTTGTAAAAAAGACAGTATTTTTTATCTAAAAAACGGATGTATGGATTCAAACTCCAAAGTTTTTATTTTTATTGCATGGCTTGAGGTTTGTTTTGCATGATTGAAAATTAAGTGTTAATTAAGTAGAGAGGGAAAAAAAAAAGACATAACCCAGTAACTCAGAATTTGTGCCAGCAGAAAACTGTCACTGGATGTGGTAACTTGCCAGTGCCTGTATTACTATTTAACCATCCAGAGTTCCTAAGGTTTATTTTCCTACCACTGTTCCCACCACAACAGGACCTTGAGAAATATACCAAGTCTTTGGAGTTTACAAAACATGTACAAGCTTACTGAAACAGAAACTCAAGTTTCAGTTGTTAGAGAGAGCAAAAAGGCCTGCATCGCCCAACAGCCAAGACACAAACTCAGAATGAGTAACCTTAGACATTGAACACGGCTGCTGGACCTGAGGGAATGGCATTCTTGTTAAACATCCCGCTGGGTAACGATATAACATAGCGGTTACCCCAAACAATTTTTGGTAAGCTGGTGGTACCAGTACCCATGTCTGTGTGCACTGAAATTATAAATGCATATAGCATTACAGTAATCATGTGACGAACCTCACGAAGGTTTGGGGCTCTGTGGAGGGGCAACTCTAATGTGTTAAGCATCTGAGTCTTTGGTGCAGCCCCAGAAGAATACAAATGGATGTGATCAGCAGTACTTTCACAACTTTTCTGACAGAAACATTTCAGATTTTTCTTAAGATTTTATAGAAAAAAGAAAGATGCATAGTTTCTTATATAATTATATTCACTATTTTAAAGGTACAATATTAATCATATTCCCCCTACATAAATGCAGATATTAGGTTCAAGAGTCTGTTCAACACCTTGTATGTGTTCAAGTACTCAGATTTCTGCATATGCATAGTAAATATCCAAGAAAAGCTGACAGCACTGCTTTCTATTTTGCCTGGATAAATGGGTTAAACTCACTTGACCTGAGGGAGTTAGATGAGACACAGTGCACTGAACAGGAGTTTGGGTGTATATGCTACAATTAGGCCAACCTCTTTTATGACAGATTTCTAGCAGATGAAATGGTGTGTTTAACTCAAAACTGCCAACTTCTGAGGTTTTGCCTTTCCTTCTTCCTCCTAGTTGTCCCCCCTTATTGTATCTCTCTTTCAAACTCAGCCTCCCTTCGCTGCGGTTGCTGCCAAACCCTCAAGAGCACAGTACAGTCCATCTGTGCTGTTGGAGAAACCTAATGCTGGTTTAGAAAAGTGTGCAATACCCCACTAGGCTTCACCAACATCAGCCAATCTTTCAGCAGGCTTTCAGCTTAGGTTTCCATCCAGTTGCTAATATTTGCCCTGAAATACAAACGAGACCCACTGGCCAGCTATACAATAACTGTTAGCTTCATGAACAGCTACAGGAAGCAAATCACCTAAACCCCCAAATCCTTTTATGTTTTCAAACGGTTTTCCAGGAGAGGCTGCACATCTGAATAACAAGCAGTATCTCTTTAATGTCTACTTAAAAGTAAAATGTGAACAACAATAGAGTCTTTTCAGGACAGCAGTATGATATCAGTAGCAGCAAGAACATGAGAAAATCCAAGTCTCTCATGAAATTCGCCTTGGCCTAGGGCTGTGTTTCTCCACCCAGTGGGTGTGACTGACAGGCAAGCCTTCCAGAATGCCCACTAGTCACACCTCACTCTGGAAGAAAGAAGACCAAACCAAAAAAGAAAAAAGAAAAGAAACAAAAAGTGAAAACACAAAACAAAAGGCTGTGATCCCGGATGCAGCAAAGTGAGGAGCCAGCTCTTCAGCCTGCCTCAAGCTTGCTTTAAATGCTCTCCTGCCCAAAACTCTTCTTCGCTCTGTCTACGTGCCCCTCCTTTTTTTTTTCTTTTTTTTTCTTTTTTCTGTCTTTCATTCCCATAGTGTCTCTGCCTTGACACTCAGGCTGCATCATGGCTGAGCCCTCAGGGTACTCAGTGCATCTCCTCTCCTCTTGTCCATCTCCACACACTGAGGCTGCCAGGTGTGCAGCGCACGTGGGGTCACAAGTAGCAACCTCTGCTCAGGCAACAACCTGCTTGCTTAGACCTCTGCTCCTGCTGCGCACGATGCCATTCGGGGTCACCACAGCCAAACCGCTCAGTGTGGCAGAGGTTGCTGAGACAAACCCTCCCGGGACGATGCTCTCCAGCAGCCCCGGCAGCCCCGGTGCTTCCACACGCAGCGGCAGAACCAGGGCTCTGAGCACGCTGACTGTGAGCTGCTCGGAGCCCAGCTAGGGAACACCAGGCCTGGCAGCGGAGAACGCCAACACCAGCAAAAGCAACCACAGGAAACTTGGAAAATGCCAGCATTAATTTTTTGGCCAAGTTTCCAAAAGTGAGTCTGGCACTTACCATCCTGCATACACAATTGTTCAAAATTAAGTTCATGTAACAAAGTTAAAACACACTCCATCCCAGGCCAGTTTGTCTGCTCTAAGTTTAAAAATCTGCGTTCCCCCAGGAAACACTAGCACTAATGTATGGCCCCTTTCTTCTATTTTAATCAAATGAGCAATCAAATCGCTTCCATATGCATAGTGATTGATAACAGCATGACGTAAGCATTCAGGAGATGGAAACAGCACATGAAGACAGATTGCCATGACAATAAGAATAAAAAGTAGAGCTTTTTACCAGGTTTAATCTACAGGTCACCAGTTTGTTAGACCATATGGGCAAGTATATAGGAGACATCCCAAAGAAACACAAGTCTCGGCAGCCTGTCATTATGGCATGGATAATTGTGCTGTTTCCCACATGCACGATGCCTCAGACGCAACTAGCTAGGGGATCTCTGCACAACACTCACCTATACTATGTCAAATGAAGCCTAATTCAAGTTAGGTCATGAAGTTTGTGTAGAAAATAGACAATCACATGAAAAGCTTGGACCAAAAGCATACGACAAGAACGAAAAGAGACGATAGCTGCTTTCCTAAATTTACTAGCATAAGTCCTTCTTAATAATCAACAGATGCAAGAAATGTAATCAATATGTTGCTGCAATAAAAAAATAGACTAGGCTAAACATGTATAACAAAAATCACATGTTATGAAATAGCTTTTTTTTAAAGCAAAGAGACATTAGAAAGAAGTGTAGTGATTATGGGACATAACAAGAGGTGTGGTTATGAGGCAAACCCTTTGGACCATATCTTCCCATATGATGATTAGTAGTGGAGAACCATGGTAAATTGGCGTATCTGGACTGTATGACAAAATATACTTTTAGTAAGCTTCTGTACTTCATTAAAGCATTCTAGCAGATTGCTGAAATACATTTCCCCCTTCATCATTCAGAGGCTCGTGATCAACACCAGAATGGTTTTAATCACCAGAACGATCTTTAAGTTCTTAGCTCAAATAATAAACCACTTTCTAGACTGAAATCTGTAAAAGTGGGTAGAAAAGACTAACGCCTTCTTACGGGCATTAAATACTAATTTTAACAGTCTGTACAGACTGAAGACACTTTGGTTGGTTGGCTACACATATTCAGTCTCTGCTAACAGCAAATACTAGTTTGCTAATCCACAGGAGAAACCACTTAATCTGAAGTAGTTTTAAAGTAGTAGAGTTGAATTCTTGAACACACATAAGTATACCCACAATCTTTCCCTCTGCGAGGCAGATGAGTCAATTTTAAGGACACAAAATAAACAGTAGCAATCAAGATCATCTTGCTGATTCGAGGCGCTCCCAGGAGACTACTTCCTGAAAGACTCCACAAAATCAAGCTAACACTCTGTGAAATGTGGTAACTGTGCACTCTTGTTTCATTTTCAGCTTCATGAGAATATGACTATCCCCACCCATGCACTGAAGAACATCCAAAACATTCACCAACGAACAAAACTGGATTACTGTCCATCACTAATTCTCCCTGCTTAGGGAAAAAATACGCCCAGCATGTCTAAAGTCACAACTTAGTGGAGCACAGTCCTGTTCAATTTATTCATCAATGACCTGGATGAAGGCACAGAGTGCTCCCTCAGCAAGTTTGCTGATGACGCAAAACTGGGAGGAGTAGCTGATACCCCAGAGGGCTGTGCTGCCATCCAGAGGGACCTGGACAGACTGGACAACTGGGCGCTGAAAAACCTCATGAAATTCAACAAGACCAAGTGCAAGGTCCTGCACCTGGGGAGGAATAAC